>JAAGEH010000032.1:3350266-3841611 GCA_011751065.1 Lasiurus cinereus | reverse complement strand
AGAGAGAGAGAGAGAGAGAGAGAGAGAGAGAGAACTTTTATGTATAACTTCACTCCACCCAAATTGCCACAAAGCAGCTGACCATGATGTCAACCAGAACTGGCTGCAGGTGATGAGACCTTCCTTTCCAGTTGTCTACATAGCCTGCCCAGTGCGAAAGAGGAGAAGCCCATATTTAAGATGTCTGACAACAGCATATCATCCTCAGGACTATGGGGGACAAAGGGCATTGCCAGGGCTTGAGAGAAGATAAAAATGTGTGACTAAGGTAATGGGGGGTAAAGGAGACTATTTGTGCCTTTCTCTGTGACCAACACCTCTCCCCGCCACTTACCAGACCTCCTTATGATGCCAGGAATGTTGAGTCAACCGGGTGCTGTGCTGTGAGGGAGCTTGCTAGACCTTCTCAAAAGTTTGCATTCCCAGCTCGGGACTCAGGACATGACTTTCCTTCCAGGCACTTTCACATCAGGACTGGTCCAGGCAGAGCCACCCTAATACATCAAGTAAAGTTAAGTAGCTTTCAAACTTAAAGGTAGGTTATCAAAGTCTAGAGCATCATGTCCTCAGAAGGCAAAGTTACTCACCACTTCCCTAGCAACTTTTAAAATGGGGATAGGAAATAAACGTAGAGCAGTCAAGAGTAGGACCTTTACCTCACATCTACTTTACCAAAAGGAGCCACTCAAGTTTTCTTCCCCAAACCAAAAGGATTTTCCCCACAGTGTCCTAATCCCCCTGCTCTCCAGGAACTTTTTCAACAGCATCTCTCTGTTACGTACTCTTATTTTTTCAAGTTCCACAGCTACAGGCATTCTATTATACAATGAAGTTGTAGATATTTTGCTTGTCTATTTGAGCACATATATTACAACAGACACATTAAACTAACAACAGAAATTAAAACTTTGCCACTCAGTATCAACAGTGCATAGTGAACAACTCTTAAGATACTTGTTTTGAAATATTGAGAAAGCAAAAATTAATGTTCTGCTTCGTATAGAAAGTTAAACTAATGAATTTCTAAATTTTCTTCTAACCAGTAATCTCAATGATCATCAGGTCTATATACATCCTGCTCATCCTCATCAAGCCCTTAGTCCTCTCGACAATATCCTTCACAGGGGTCTTTCCTCCGAGAGCCTGGACCATTCTAAGCAGCTATGTTCAAAAGCTTTCCAAGTCTTCACTTTTGGGTTGGCCTAAAATAAATCTCACTTCCACATCACAGCCTTTGAATATTGGCAGACAGATACCAGGTTCTTCATCAGCTTTTCATCTCCAGGTTGAATATCTATCTGACTGTTTCAACTAATCACCTTATTAAATGGTTTTAAGTTACTTCATGACTCCTTTGTGCTCTTTAGCAGACATACTCAGGGGAGCACAAACATTCTGAATTGCAGGAGCCATGCTTCCAGGGTGTTCCATGGAGTTCACATTACCATCATTTTAGTGAGAGCTATACTAAGTGGGTATTTAATGTGCATTACCATGTGCAAGTGCTGCTCTGAGTAATTTGCATGCCCCGACTCTCACCACCTCAATGATCCTAATGCAGGTGGGTGCTGCTGAGGCTCATATTGGAACAAAGTTTGGGGCAGGGAGGGAGTGGGAAAGTGAGATGTTTTAAGGATTAAAACCTGTAAAAGGAAGGGAAAATCTTTAAAAAGAAACATAATTGCACAGAGGGAAAAATAGGCTTGTACAGACAATCCAGCAGGGGGCTCCAAAGCAAATAATGGCCCCAAACAGTTGTCCCATATGGAACCTGAATGGTTGTTTCTTATTTAACCCATTCAAACCATTACTCAGTCACTGGATGCAGACTGCCCAGGGAAGGCTGTGACCTCAGATGATGTAACTGTGCAAGCTGTCCCTACAGCTGAGTGACAAGTCCTTCCCAAAAGGCAAGTGCACCTCCATATCTACCACAAACTTGTAATGTAAATACTTCTATTCTTCCCATTTTACATAGAAGGAAACAGAGGTGAGGCAGATTAAGAAATTTACCAAGATAATACAGTTTGTAAGTGAAAAATATTGAAAACATTCACCCAAATGTAAAATAAAATCACAGTTAAATTAAAACTGAACATTTAGTTCACTCCCCTACCTTGTGCCAGGCAACATGATAGGTATTACAGTAATTGTCAGTGACAGTGAAGAGTCTGAGATTTGCCCTACCTGCAAGCTATTGATGTTGGCAGAAGATACAAGACCTTGGGTCAGAGGAAAAGACTTGATAATATCTCACAGTACATTGGACAATATGAGCTTTATATTCATACCAATGTCCCTCTCAAGTTGATTACAGGTGAGATAGAGAAAGTCTCAGGTGAATGCTGCACACATGATGGGTTGGTGTCACAGCTAAGTAACCCGGAGCTAAAGAAACCCCATTTTTAAAGTGGGTGCTAGGAGAACCAAGATGGTGGCATAGGTAAACACCTACACTGCTGCCTCGCACAACAATTTCAAAACTACAACTAAAAGACAGAACAGACATCATCCAGAACCACAGGAAAGCTGGCTGAGTGGAAGTTCTACAACTAGAGGGAAAGAGAAGGGCTCACGGAGGCCCAGAGGAGCTGCAAAAAGCTGAGGTACGGAGACACACACGTGGAGAGAACGGATGCCAGAGTACCTGGCTGCCTTTCTTTGGTGGGAGGGAAACGGAGACTCCCAAGGGCATTGAACTCCTTATCCTACAACACTAAACCCCCGGTCCAGCCGAAACTCATATGGAGGCGGGAGAAGGAGAGAGACTGTGAAAAGGGAGAAGTGCACAGAAATTTGGGGGAGTCTCAGGAAGGCAGAAGTTGGGCAGCGCGCACGGCACTGCGTGCAGAAGACCAACTGCTGATTGTGCTGCTGGCTTTCACGAGAGGGCGGGAGACAAAGCATCTCACTTCTAACTCCACTAAGCCCCAGTTTCAGGTGAAGTCCTGGGGACCCAGATTCATATGGTCCCGGAGTGCAGGGGAGCCAAAGAGGCAGCAGTCTAGCACCACTGCAAGAGCGAGAGCACAGGGACCACTCCAACGATTACCCAGTCACGTGAGACTCTGGTGCTGTGGGGCTAATTCTGGCATCCCTTGCCAGAAAAACAGTTAATTACCTACAAGGGAGCACCGATATGACTGTCAGCTGATTTCTCAACAGAAACGATGCAGGCCAGATGGGAATGGCAAGAAATATTCAACATGATGAATAGCAAGAACCTACAACCAAGAATACTCTATCCAGCAAAGCTATTATTCAGAATTGAAGAGCAGATAAAGAGCTTCACAGATAAGAAAAAGCTAAAGGAGTTCATCAACTCCAAACCAGTATTATATGAAATGCTGAAAGGTACTCTTTAAGAAGAGGAAGAAGAAAAAGGTAAAAGATAAAAAATTATGAACAACAAATACATATCTATCAACAAGTGAATCTAAAAATTAAGTGAATTAAAAATTTGATCAACAGAATAAACTGGTGAATATAATAGAATCAGGAGCACAGAAAGGGAGAATGGACTGATAATTCTCAGGGGGAAAGGGGTGAAGGGTGTACAGGTAGAGACTGGATAAAAATCATACACCTATGGATGAGGTCAACAGTAGGGAGGTAAGGGTAGAGGGAGGGTTGGGAGCCGGGTGGAGGGAGCTATGGAGGGGGAAAAAGAGAAACAAATGTAATAACTGGAATAATAAAGATTTAATTTAAAAAATAAAAATAAAAAGTAAAGTGGGTGCTAAAATCTACTCAACCTTTACCCCAAAGATGATATTGTCCTGGTCAGAAGAAAAAAATCTTCCCTCTGCCCTATGGTGAGACACTGCATTTTCCAAGGCTGTTTGCTATACAAACATTCTTAAAAAGGTAATCCTAATAAAAAAGTGATATGCAAATTAACCATCACTCCATTACACCCACAACCCTTGCACACAAGCCAATCAGGAGCAAGTATACAAATTAACCCAACCAAGATGGCTGTGGCCACAGAGAGAGCAGGAGGGAGGCTTGGGTTTCCTTGGCGATGGAGGAAGCCAAGCTTTCCGCACACCATGGTCGACCCAGGCCTCCACTCCAAACTACAAAGTTTCAATTATAGAAGATAAATAAAACCCAACAAAAATGGCTGCAGACACGGAACTGGAGAGAGCAGAAGGCTAGGGTTGCCCCTGGTGATGGAGGAAGCCAACCTTCTGCAGTCCTGGCCTGCCTTGGCCTCTCCTTAAAGCCAAAATTTTAGTTATAGAAGATAAATAAATCCCAACAGAAATTTGGGATTTAAAATAAATCTGCCACAGAGCTGCCACAGAGCAAGCAGAAGGCTTGGCTCTGCTCTAGGCTACAAAGTTTCAATTGTAGAAGATAAATAAATCCCAGATACCAGGGCCTCCCCTTGGGTCATCAGGGGGGATGGCCAGAGTGCAAACCACCACAGTCCCCTTGCTCAGGCTGTCTCACACCCCAAGGGAACCCCCACCCTAATTTGAGACACTATTCAGGGCAAACCAGCTGGACCCCACCTATGCACCAGGCCTCTATTCTATCTAATAAAAGATTAATATGTAGATTGACCATCACTCCAACACACAAGATGGCTGCCACCATATAGTCAAAGATCCTGCCCTCATGTGTACATAAGATGGCCAGCAGGGGAGGGCAGTTGGGAGGGTGCAAGCCTGCAAGGGAGGGCAGTTGGGAGTGATCATACTAGCAGGAGAGGACAGTTGGGAGGGACCAGGCCTTCAGGGGAGAGCAGTTAGGGGCAAACAGGCTGGCAGGGGAGCAGTTAGCCATCAATCAGGCTGGCAGGAAAGTGGTTAGGGGGTGATTAGGCTGGCAGGCAAAAGTGATTAGGGGCAATCAGGAAGGCAGGCAGCTGAGCAGATGGGAGCCAGCAGTCCTGGATTGTGAAAGGGATGTCCAACTGCCTGGTTAGGCTTAATCCCAATGGTATTGGGCCTAAACAGGCAGTCGGATATAACCCCAGATTGGAGAGTGTGCAGGCTGGGCTGAGGGATACCCCTCCTCCTGTGCATGAATTTCATGCACTGGGCCTCTAGTCCATAATAAAAGTTGATATGAAATGCCATGGAAAATTATCTCTTAGCCCAGCTGGTGTGGCTCAGTGGTTGAGCATCAATATATGAATCAGGAAGTCACAATTCAATTCCAGGTCAAGGTATATGCTCAGTAGAATGATCAATCCCTAATAGAGGGCATGCAGTAGGCAGCTGATCAATGATTCTTTATCATCATTGATGTTTCCATCTCTCCCTCTTGCTTTCTCTCTGAAATCAATAAAAATATATTTTTTTAAAATTATATTCCAAAAGATACAAAGAGAAAAGGGGCATGGTCTTTACACTCCATTCATTTAAAGAGATAAATAAAACCAAAATATTATTGTATGCTGATTGTAACTAAAATGTGAAAATAATAAAGTAATAACAATAAAATTATAAAGCTTTTAAAAAACATAATTAGGAGCCACCAGCAGCTGCCACCTCCCCCTGCTCTCCCATGGTGGGGAGGGCAGCAGGTCATTGCATCCAGAGGGGCCCAGAAGAGGAAGGAGGCAGTGCCTCCACTGCAGCAGCTGCACCCACAATGCAGAGCATAAAGTGTGTGGTGGTGGGCGATGGGGCTGTGGCAAGACATGCCTACTCATTGCTACACAACTAATGCCTTCCCCAAGGAATACATCCCCACAGTGTTCGACAGTTACAGCGCCCAGAGCACAGTTGATGGGCACACAGTGAACCTGAACCTGTGGGACACAGCGGGCCAGGAGGAGTACGACTGCCTCCACACTCTCTCCTACCCTCAGACCAACGTCTTTATCATCTGTTTCTCCATTGCCAGTCCACCCTCCTATGAGAATGTGCGGCACAAGTGGCATCCAGAGGTGTGCCACCACTGCCCTGATGTGCCCATCCTCCTGGTGGGCACCAAGAGGCCCTGAGAGCCCAGCCTGACACCTTGTGGCGCCTCAAGGAGCAGGACCAGGCGCCCATCACACGCAGCAAGGGCAGGCTCTGGCCAAGCAGATCCATGCTGTGTGCTACCTCAAGTGCTCGGCCCTGCAGCAGGATGGCGTCAAGGAAGTGTTTGCTGAGGCTGTGCTCAACCCACACCGATCAAACGTGGGCGGTCCTATGTCCTCTTATGACCCTGGCACTCAGCTTGGAGGCTGCCCCTGCCCTCCTCCCCCACACCAGTTGTGCCTTAGCGCCTTGTCTGCCCCATCTGTGCCCCATCTGTGCCTTGGGCCTTAAAAGACTAATTCTGGCACCCCTTGCCAGGGGGCTCCCTGAATGCCTATTTTCCTTCAGGAAGCCCATGGGGGAAGGGGCTTTGGGTCCCAATCTGCTTGGGAATACCAGGTATTCTTGAGAGCTCACCCAGGCCAAGTTGGACCCTTCCCCAAGAAGCCAACCCAGTGCCCTTCCCCATTTTTCCCCTACTGACCAGTTGATCCAGCTTTCTACACAGATGTTGCTGCCTATTGTGGTGCCTTGTCTCAGGTTAGGAGCTCTTAGCCATCCCTAACCTCTCCCTTGCTTCTCTTTGAATTGCTCCCCCTTCAAGATGCTCTCTCCCTTCCCCAGTGAAGGAACCACAAAATCCTGGGAAGATGCATGTGCCCTAACTTGTTGCCATGTGCCCAGGTCTTATGAATTGCTGGCTGACTCAGCCCCCACCCCACCCCTCAGGCTCCTACCCCATCAGTACCAATAAAACCTCATGTCTCCAGTGGAAATAAAATAAAATAAAATAAAAACATAATTATAGCACACTCTAAGAATTTCTATAATATAGATTATACCAGAACACATAGAGAAGACACCAATGACTCGCTAAAGCTGGGAAAGCCTTCAAGCACGAGGTGATTTTTAAGTTGGAGGTTATTAACCAGTCTGAGTTCCCTGAGGGTGGCAACCATGCTTTCTCATGATTGGAGTTTAATAATAAGTTTTCCAAAATTTAATTAGTTCCTAATAATATTTGCAGAAGGAAGAAAGGTGGGAATAAAGGAAAGAAAAGGTTACCTCATGACCTTATAATTCATGTGAAGAAGATTAACTAGTTTTTGTAGTAAAAATTTTAATTTGAATCCTAAAGATTTTAAACTTTGACAGAATAATAGTAATAGAGACATTTACAAAACAGCATTTAAAAATCTAGTGACTTTCCCCCCTCATTTCTTTACTTGCAAATGAAAGTACCTAGTTACTGGAACGTTATACATCATGCTTGATATTCAGATTAGTATATTTGAATAGTTGCTGCATTCCAGAAGGAATCCAAAGTGGAAGGTATGAGAATTGGGAATTTCAGATGCTAAGAATTCTTGTGCCAAAATCTGAAGTTCTACCTCCAGAAGATGTATCCTTTAGGGTTCTACAGGCTTTTCTTTCTCTACTATTTTTCTATTAAAAAACAAACACTGCTAGGAGCAGTGACATTTCAACCTGTAGGGAATAAGGCAAAAGTGGGGGGCTATAGGAATAGCAGAGCAGGTCCCCAAAAAGGGAAGACCAAAGGGCACTAGGCCTTTTGTGTGTCTCTGCTCTGCCTACACAGGTCCTGGGTAGAGGTGATGATTTAAACTTTCACGGAATAATATGAGATAACATATATATAGGTGAGATGGGAAACAAGGTGGGATTGCTGCCTCTTCTCCTTGCAGTTGTGCACACCTTTCTCCTCTACTACTTTATTCATTTAGAAAGCATCCTCTACACAGCACCAGGGCCAACGACAACAGGGGTCAGTAAACTCTGAGATGCTATCAGTCACTGTAAAGAAAAATAGAAGAATCAATTCTATTTGACTTTGAGCGAATCACCCTGCTATGGCAAGACAGAAAAAAGTGTGGCCCTTGAGATCCAAGCGCTTGTTGGGTTCATTGCCATGACTTTGCCACTCATACCTCCTAGCAATGGCAGCAATAACAGGACGATCAATAAGTCAGGCTCAGAAGGCCAGGATCACTGATCTTGTGAAAGAAAGGAAACAAGCAGCTCTTTCTGACACAGAAAAATCAGCAGAGCAGCAAGAGCCCCATAAGATAACAGTGCTACCCAACAGGAACATAGGGACAGCAGCCAGAAAAATACAAGGAAAGCTGCTCACTCTGCACACAGGTGCAGTGGTCAAATTAAGCTTCCTTTTCATCCTGTTAACAGACACTTCAACATTTAGAGACTACCTCATACAAGGCATTCAGTAACGCCGAAAGTGCATGCGCTCCATCTACATCATTGCATAGAATCCCCACGACAAGCACTTGCCCAGCTTGTCACGTTTAGTTTATAGGTGTGGAGCTCTGAGGCTCTGAGCCACAGGCATAAGTTTCAAGTCTCATTTCCAGTCTCAGGGGCCGTCACCTGCATTGTGACCCAACAGTGTGGGGAACTCTCCACTTTCCTTCTCACTTTGCCCTCCTCTGACCAGTCCATCCCCGGCCTTGGCTCAGTCCTTTCCTTCCGCTCTGTCTCATAACCACCCTAGCAGGATGTTTATGAGCTTGGGCAGTCGAATCAAACTGCCTGGGTCCCAATTCTGCCGCTTACTAATGACGTGACCTGGTGCCCATTATTTAACCTTGGCTGTGTTTCTACTTCCTTCTTTGTAAAATGAAAATAACAATAGCAGTACTTCAGGCAGTGCCTGTCCCACAACTGAGAGCTCAGTTCTTTGCTAGTACATTTCTTCTCCTCCCCGTCTCAGTTCTGCCCGAATCTCCCTGAAGTCTCCCCATACGCTGCCCTCAGCAGCAGCCCGGGCTCCCCTTCTTCCCTTTCCATTACTCCTGTGTTCTGCCTGATGGCCTCCACTGACAGTGCCCAGGGCGCCCAGCCTGGCTGCTCCTGGTGGAAGCCCGACACTTCCTGGGGAGAAAGTGCAGAAACACATCCTGTGAAACTGTTGGAGTAGGGAACAGAGGGCTTTGCTGAGGGATTAAGGAGGTAGGGGAACATGGAGATTTCTAGCAGGTGCAGCTTCCTTAGAGGCCAGGGACTCTGGAATGCCTCAGGAATGATAATGAGCTCTCCCCTACAGGCCCTCCTATATGACTGCCGGGGAGCAGAAAAAAATCTGTCAGCTAGTGTTTCAGGCTAATTTAAAAGCATGTTCACCTACCTTACCCATGCACACTCTACTGCTTCCTGCTGACCCAGGCCAGAAAATGCAGCTTTCCTGTGATCCAGGCCCCATCTTCTCAGAATAGATCTCCCTGCACCCAGTCTCTCTCTCTCTCTCTCTCACACACACACACACACACACTCAAACAAATGCACACTTACATAACACACAAACGCACACACACATTAATATACACTCAAATATACACACACATTAACACTCACACACATTAATACACACACATATACTCACACACACTCCCATCTTAACTATCCCCAGGTCCTGGATGACCCAGACTGTGGACAATATGCCCAAATTGACATTCAAAGTGCCTCTATTCTTTTCTAAAAGATAAAATATCCAAAGAAATGACTCCTATATCTCACTCATAATCTCTCTCTCTAAATGTGTGTGTGTGTGTGTGTGTGTGTGTGTGTGTGTGTGTGTGTAAGAGGCCCAGTGCATGAAATTCATGCACTGGGAGAATGGCGCGGGGAGAGTCCTTCAGCCCGGCCTATACGTTCTCGCAGTCCAGGACCCCTCACTCCTTGCCACCCACCTGCTCATTCCTTACCTTTCAGCTTGCTGCTCCTTAGTGCTGCTGCAAAGGCAGGAGAGGCCTCTGCTATCACCGCTGTGTTCTCCAGCTGTGAGCCTGGCTTCTGGCTGAGCAGTGCTCCCCCTGTGGGAGCACATTGAGCACCAGGGGGCAGCTCCTGCATTGAGCATCTGACCCCTGGTGGTCAGTGCACATCATAGCAACCAGTCATTCCCATGTTTGGTTGATTTGCATATTAGCCTTTTATTATATGGGATATAACATTTATAGTACAAATCTTTGAAAATATTCCCCTTTCTAGGGAGAGACATGTGGCACCTTGTACATCTTATTTCATGAATTATTGCAAAAAAAGGAAAATGGTAAGTCTGAGAAGAAAAGCAGAGGCAAGAGGGAGCACAAGCTACATCAGTGTGACATCACACCCATTACACACCCTAGTGTATCTGAACCATGTTCCTTGATGGTACTAGAAGTGTCATACTTCTAAAACTCTAAAAATACTTCTGTCTGTGTTCACATGGATGTGGCCATGTCTCTGGTGCCTAGGTCGTATGGAGTCCAGAACCATGCCTTCCACCTGTAGAAGCTCAACAAAACACTGGCTGAGGATGGTCAGTCCGAGCTATAGAAATATTCTTAACAGTGTGTACAGCGTTACTGGAGCCAGAAATAACAAATGTGAGTGGAATGGGCCAGGTGAGAACTATGACAAGCAGGAACACTCACACCCCTCTGAGGGCAGGGCCGCTCCTCTGCGCCCGCTGGTGATGGCTGTGCAGAAACGTAGGCCTGGACCTGCCAGACACTGGTTTTTCAAAAGAAGCAGGCAGCTGTTGTAAAACTACTTCAATTTTCTAAAAATATTCAGACAAATCAAACAAAACATACCTGTAGGCCCTCAATTCGCAATCCCTTATCGTGAAAGATCCATGTGCTTGATTTGACTTGGGATGAAGTTACTTACTGTCTTGCTATCTCTATCTCTCTACCCATAAATGGGGTTAATTATTATATCTTCCTAATAGGATTGTTTGGGATTAAGTGTTGTACTACATGATACACATTTGGACTGTCTGGTATATAGTAAGCATGATTATATTCAAAATTACATTTTTAAACACTTTCCCACACTCACCTGAGTGAAATATGCAATTTATAAGCCATAAACCCCATGTTTGATTATATAATCTCAATTAGAGAAACCTCTCCAATTCCTCAAGATAGGTTGAAAAAGAGCCATCTTCTCATTTTCACAATGAGTGGCTGCAAGAACTGAGGCAGAGAGAAGTCAGTTTGTTGTTCAGGTTCACCAGGAGAGGTTGGCAGGGACAGGAAGGGTCTCCTTTTCCCAGCCAGGGGGAACCTGCTCACTGGAATGAACTCTGCCATTGACTTTCACAGTCATCATTTCCCTCATAGCTCTCTGCTACACCAGGTCAGAGAAACAAGGTCTATAAAGGCCACCAGCAACTTCAGCCTCCAAGCACACTGTCCACTGGTATTCCATTTATTAACTTTCACGCTAATGTGCAGGGCTTCACCATAGACATCCACTCCGAGTCCCTTAAGGACTCATTTCCAACTGGATTTGGCAAAAGTAAAATCCTTTAAAACTAGGAATCCACCCTCCAGAGTTCATTCTAAAGCATAGATATTCAAGCAAAATAGCCCTTTTTTTCTCAAACAGAGGACAGCAGCATCAGCCTTACCTGGAAGCTTGTTAGAAATGCAGCATCAGCCTTACCTGGAAGCTTGTTAGAAATGCAGACTCTTGGGCCTCACCAATATGTTCAGAAATGGAATCTTCACCTCCAGGGATCCATGTGCACTTTAAAGTTTGAGAAACGCTATTTACCAAGTCATCTCTACCTTTTCCTGGAGTTTGTATGTAATCATGGAAAAGGATAGGAATAAAAGTTCACCTTCAAAATTACAGGGAAGATTTTTACTCTTCAATAAACCCTTCAAAGAAAAAAAAATGTCAAAAGCCAGCCCTAACTATCTGTTCAATTAGACACTTAAAGATTCCCCAAATTCCAAAGGAATATAAAAGTTTGTCCTGGACTCGGGCCCAACTTGCTGGGAGTTGCTTTAAGCTGAGATTCCATCAGCCTGGCTTCTGGGACCTGCTACTCATCTCTTCAAAGAGAGAAACTGAATACATCCCTTTGTTCCTGTGGCCACAACATAGGAGCAAGGTACCAAGTCCAATTTGTCAGTAATATCTTATCACTGACAGTCTTGCCCCTTCACAAGAGATGACAGGAGTCACATAAGTTGCATAAGTCACACTTGAGTAAAGGATTCCATAAAGGAAGAAAGGATGAGGAGGAAGGAAAGGGATGGAAGGAAATAACAATCACAGTTAGATGTCTTCTCCCATCCCTGCCCTGCTCTCTTTTCTTCTAGCTATGGAAACGCTGCTTCTACAAGCCACCCTGGGATGGTCAGAAGGCAGGAGTGTCATCCTGACAATGAACCTCTTGGAGGTGAGTGAGAGAGACACAGGGCTTTCCTTTGTGAGCTGGAGGCCCACTGCATGTGTAGGAAAAGTCTGTCAAGTTGATTTCTCCTCCCTATTTAGGCCCTAGGCAGGCAGGCTCTATTCATTTAGTGAGGTTCTCCACTTCCAGCCCTATGTTCAGGCAAGGAACCGTGAGTTGTGGTCCATAATTCATCTTTTATTCCCTGACATTCCCTGCATTGTCCTGCCAGCTTGACTGCACATCCGTGGACACTCTTTGTGGACAACACAGCAGGTGACCAGCCATCAGCACAGCCCAGCATCTCTCACTAAGGAAAATGTTAAATTCCACTCCCTAAGAGAAAGAGGTTATAAAATCAGCTCACTGTGTTCTTAAAACTGTCTTAAATTTTCCTCTAATCTTTTATTTTGCTTTTGTAGAGAGCAGATATTCCTGGAAAACACCATATTTGCACACACACAGTCCTTGTTTGAAAAAATTGCCCAGAGAATAATCTGTATAATTATAAGTTTATGAGTAGCTCCTCTAGCAATGGTGTATCCAGGCTACCACACATTGTTTTAGCTCTTCAGGTTCTTCAGGTATCATAGCACCCAACAAACAAATATTTTTAAGAATTTTCTGTGAATCTAGCACCCTGCTAGTTAACCTAAACAAAGTTGCTCATGATACTTCTGGGAAGAAAGAATTAATTAATCACGTTAATTTTACAGTCTTATATGATCGGTATAGGAGTGCCTCTGTGTAAAACTAGTTCAGTGTGAAGCACATACAAATAACACCAAAACTAAAAACATAACGTGCTGGTTGAGAGTCATTTTTTTTTTAAATAACTGAACATTTTCACAGAAGGCATTCCCATAAGTCAGTTAATTTGAAGAAAAGTTTTTGTCAGCATAACGGGCCTCCTGCGTGCAGGGATGTCAAGGCTTTGGGAGTTAGAGAGCAGAATGCCAGGTCCCAGAGAACCTTGTTGTGCATAAACCATGGTTCCAGCCATCATTTTTTAAAGCAACTCCTTTAGATGATTCTCTGTCTGAGGAGGGGGCCTTGTTTGCAGACCCCTGAAAAGGAGTAAGTGTGACGACCTCTTCAATCCTCCTTCTGCCACTTATTCCCTATCTCAGCCCCCCTTGGTTTCTCTTTAGCACAAATCACAATCTGAAACTATTTTACTTCTATGTCAGTTTACTTGCAGTTCATTAACAATTATCACTCTCCATCCCAAACACTCCAGGAAGAGAGATCACACTTCTCTTGTTTCCTGTCTTATTTCCAATGCCTCACACAGTGCCCACCCCACAATAACTATTTTTGAAATAAAGAAAAATAAGTGAATGTTTTGCCAAAACAACCAATCCTGAGGGGAAAACAAGGTTGTACCCATCCCATGCAGCCTTTGTGGTACTCCTTCCGCAGGCTAAGACCGGAGCTGGGTGTGGGGGTCTGTGATGAATGGAACAGACAGCACCTCCACTTCCTAATGAGATGTGAGCTTATAATCCAGTAAATATCACTTCAGTAAAGCTGAGAAGCCCAAACGCTGCTGACTAGAAGGACTCCTCAAAGGGACAGCCTTATTAAAGCTACTTACACATTACTAGAGAGTGGCACTTTCTTGATTCTTGGGAAGAGCTTGAAGAGAGCAGCTCTTGGTCACTGCTCTAAAAGGGCACAGCATTTGTTTCCAAGTGACACTTGTGTTCACCACCCTGCAAATGATGGGAATGGCAAGATCAGATTTCCAAGTAACCCCTAAAACAATGGTCTGAGACAGTTAGCCCTGAGCCTTGTATGCTCAGCAGCTCCAGAAGCCAGCCCAGCACCTGGCATGTAGGGCAATCTGAGCAACTTGATTGTTGATGAACTAATTAGGAAGCATTTGCCAAATTCTTTAATATATAAACAATTTTTTTCATTCTTCTTTAAAATTACAGTTAAAATACAGTATTACAGTAATTTCACATGTATAACAGTTATTAGACACTTCTGTAAATTACAAAGTGATCATAGTTATACTGTACTTAAAAATCTTAAATGATTAGAAATGAAAATATTATGAGGAAAAGCTATAATTTGATATGTGAGGCAAAACAAACAAACAACAAAAAAAAACCCCACCTTTTAATACAAAGGATTGGTGGAAAGAAAAATTGAGTTAAAAAATTGGAGGTCGCCCTGACCCGTTTGGCTCAATGGATAGAGCATTAGCCTGCTGACTGAAAGGTCCCAGGTTCAATTCCAGTCAAGGGCATGTCCTTGGTTGTGGGCACATCCCCAGTAGGGGGTGTACAAGAGGCAGCTTATTGATGTTTCTCTCATTGATGTTTCTAATTCTCTATCCCTCTCCCTTCCTCTCTGTAAAAAATCAATAAAATATATCTAAAATAAATAAATAATTGAGGGAGCACATAAAAAAAAAAGCTAAATTCAAAGATTCTTTTGACTCCTGTAAGAATTAATGATATATGAGGATGTACCAAAAATTATGGTAATGTATATACTGTATTATCACATATTTCTTTAGAGCAGTGGTTCTCAACCTTCCTCATGCCGTGACCCTTTAACACAGTTCCTCATGTTGTGGTGACCCCCAGCCATACAATTATTCTCATTGCTACTTCATAACTGTGATTTTGCTGCTGTTATGAATCATCACTTAAATATCGGTGTTTTCTGATGGTCTTAGACGACCCTGCTAGCCACAGGTTGAGAACCGCTGCTTTAGAGCATCGATTCTTCTTTAAATAAAGTACTGGGTATAATAATTTTGACTTATATCAGACTTAGCCTGTGGTGGTTTGTTTGTTTGTTTGTTTGTTTGCCTGGGTTTAAATTTAAACAAATGCTTCAGGAATTCACTGTTTCTCTGCTCCACCCTGGCCCTAGCTGTCTGGTTCTCTCTGGGCAAAGCTACTCTCGCAACCGAAGGGTTAAGTATTGCAGATAAGACTAGTAGATGTATTCATTTATCAGATGTAAAAAGTAGGTAAAAGTCTTCTGACAAGAAGTGTAGTGCAATCCTCTCAGTGTGTCAAAGGAGGGATATATTGGATGAACAAAACAAATCACTAAGAAGGAAAGATACAATGATAGATGTAGTCCTGAATCCCTCGTTCTCAGGCAGAAAAATAAACTAAGAATTCCAGAACATACCTGATTGACAAAGACACTGAACTAGAGAGATAATCAACATAACCCTATCCCTGTGCTATGGCCACACCATGGTAGAGCTTTTCCTCCTCTCTGTGACTTAGAGGACATATAAGTGCCCTGACAAGAAGTTCAAATCTCTTAAAACATAGTCACATCCTTCAATACATGATTCTGTGCTAGAATGCTACATTCTAAAATTCATCCAGATAGTCTGCATTTCCTGGAGAATAATGAGCCTTTTAGCTAATTTCTCTGTTTCTCAGTTTCCTTAACTATGAATGGGGGTAATTATAGTGACAATCCCACAGAATTGTTGCAAAAAATTAAATATAAAGCTTTCAAAAGAGTGCTTGTCCTATAAAAAGTGTATGTGTTTGAGATGATGATGATGATGACGATGACAATGATATTTTTCTTTCCTTGCGGGAAAGTACTTTCCTAGCAACCTTCAGTGACATAAAGAGATAATGTAGTGCTTTTAATGCTAGGCCTTGTGGAGATTGTATTACTGACCTCACTTCTTCACTTCTTCCCTGTATCCATGCCTTACCTGCTGATTTGGGATGTTGGAAGTGACATTGTGCCAATTCCATGTACAGGCTTTGGAAGCCATGCATGTGTTGCTTGCCTCCTTGAATGGCTAATGCTGCGACCACAGCAACATGCATCAGTAGGCTGCTGTGCTACAGAGAAGATGTGATACATGAAGCCGACCAAAGATCTGATGCAAAAGAAGACTGCCTCATGTGTTATCAAGTGTTCATTGTTATGTGCCATTAAGTTTGTTCATTATACAACAACAGTTAACTTAGCCATAATCCATATAATTGTGAACTTAATAGGAGTAAGTAATGGCTCTCAATAAAAAGCTGAAGTCATGTGTATGTATATCAAAACATAGAATTGTTATTTTTATAAGTGAAAAGTGGTCAAATGTGGCAATTCTATATGGTTCAACTTAAGTATTATGTAGTGTGATCACTATTTAAATTCTTTTTTCTACTCAATCCTTCCACATCATCACCTAGAATCCCTCTCCAACAGTTGTCAACCTGCTTTCTATTTGTCTCTATTGTACTTGTTAGTTCAAACTCTGGGTTCCAATGAGGCAGGCCCAACGACTAGAAACACACATGCATGTTTATTTCATCATGGTGAGAGATAATAAAACTCAGGCCAGCTTTCTCCAAGCTGCTATGTAGCTGGGTAATCTTACATGTGATCAGCTACTTCCTGGGAAATAAATGGGAAAGTATGGCAGATTAGAATATAACTTTGAGGTAAATAGGTGCCATTCTCCCCAAATCGAGACCCTCCCCTTTGTCCCCCATCCTTCACCACAGAAGTCAGGTATCCTTTACCAAATGGGCTACAATACAGCAAGAGTTGGGTGAGCTATTGTAATGTGTGCTAATAAAGCCAACACAGCAAATACCTCAGTCCATGTTTCTGGCAAGAATCACAAGGAAGCAAAATATAGCAGATGAACAGAGAGGTAGAAAAACTATATTTTTATTCCAAATAAGTAAGAGGCATCTTTTAATTTCTTGCTATACCAATTTCTAATACTAGACACTAAAGCTAATGTCTTTATCCACCGGATTCAAGTGGTACATTCCTTATTAGGATTTAAGTGCATTGCTTTAAATATCTATGACAATTTACTAATTTTAAACACTTTTACAATCCTGTTCTTATTTGAACCTTTAAACAACCCTTAATAAAAGTGTCTGCAGATGGTTGAAGTATTTCATAAAAATTTATTTAATAGCACTTCTGAATATATTCATTGTAAATTTAGTTATCTTCTTTTTATAAAGTTGTAAGAGTTCTTTCTTTAATCGGGACACAAATCTACTATCTGACCTATAATTGGCAGATGTATTTTCCCAGAAGGTGACTTGTCTTTTTAACTTCATAAGGAGAACAAAAGGCTGAAATTTTAATGTAATTCAGTTTATTAATGTTCTTTCTTTAATGTCTCTTTTTTTATTTTTGTTAAAAATAAAAACACTTTGCCTAACCCAAATTCACGAACATTTCTCCTAAGATTTTTTTGTTTTAACTTTTTCATTTAGTTCTATGATTTATTTGAGTTAATTTTTGCCTGGGTATGAAGTAAAAGTCAATGGGTTTCGTGTGTGTGTGTGTGTGTGTGTGTGTGTGTGTGTGTGTTATTGTGTATGAATTGTCTCAGCATCATTTGTTGGAAAGATTATTCTTTCTTCATTGAAATGCTTGGAATCTTTTCCAAAAATCACTTGACTGTAAATGTAAGAGTTTATTCACAAATCTTAACTACATTTCATTGATCAATATGCCTATCTTTATAATAATACCAAATTGCATTGATAGCTATAGCTTATAATAAGTTTTGAAATTCACTGAGACCGGTTTAGCTCAGTGGATAGAGCGTTGGCTTGCGGACTGAAAAGTCCCAGGTTCGATTCTGGTCAAGGGCATGTACCTTGCTTGCAGGCACATCTCCACTGTGGGACATGCAGGAGGCGGCTGATCGATGTCTCTCTCTCATCGATGTTTCTGACTTTCTATCTCTCTCCCTTCTTCTCTGTAAAAAATCAATAAAATATATTTAAAAAAAATAAGTTTTGAAATTCAGCTAAATTAAACCCTTCAATTTTGTTCTCTTTTTTACTAAGATGTTTTGGATATTCTAGGTCCATTGTATTTCCAAATCATTTCAAGAGTGGCTTGTTGGGATTTTGATAGAGTGAGTCTTCCAACATAGGAGCATATACTATCTTTCCATTTATTTAGATCTTCTTTCATTTCTCTCAGCAATGATTTACACTTTTCAGTACATAAAACTTGATATTTTTGTTGAATTTACTCTTAAGTACGTTATTCTTTTTGATGCTCTTGTGAATGAAATCTTTAAAATTTTATTTTCTCTTTTTTTTGGCAGTATGTAGAAATGCAGTTAATTTTGTGTATTGATCTTGCAACCTGCAACTGTTCTAAACTTGGTTATAGATACTAGTAGCTTTCTTTTGGCTTCACTCAGATTTTATACGTTCATTATCATGTCTTACAATCCTATATAATAAAAACATAATATGCTAAGTGTCCAATCATTCATTTGATTGTTCAACCAGACACAATGATGTGCACCTACCACCAGAGGGCAGATGCTCTGACCAGTAGGTTAGCTTGCTAGTGGGGTCCAGCAGATGGAGACTGGGCGAGACAGGCCAGACATGCCCTGGAGCCCTCCCGCGGTCCCTCCCTGGCAAGTTAGCCCTGATTGACTCCGACTCTGACTGGGAAAGATGGGCCAGAAATGCCCTGAACGAACCTGTGCACCGGGCAGTTTCAGCCCGATCCCCGCAGATCAGGCTGAGGGACTCCATGTGCACTGGGTCTCTAGTTGTATTATAATATCCTATAACATTTGACCCTTCGATCGGTAGCTATGACATGCACTGACCACCAGGGCATAGATGCTCAACACACAGGCATGGAAGCATGGAACAGACTGGTGAATCTCAGAGGGAAGAAGAAGTTAGGGAGGGATTAACCAGAGATCTTATATGCATACTAGAGGACTGGTGCATCATGCACTGGTCGGGTTCCTTGATCTAGCCTGCTGGGATTCAGCAGAAACTGGCAATCCGACATCCCCCAAGGAGTCCTGGATTGTGAGATAGCACAGGCCAGGCTGAAGGATCTCACCAGTGCATGAATCTATGCACCAGGCCTCTAGTTATATTATAATATACTATAACATTCTTTCATTTCCTCCTTTTTAATCTGATGTTTACATACTCTGTGAAAAACAGTATGATAGCTACTCATAAAATTAAAAACAGACTTACCATATAAACCAGCAATTCCACTTCTGAATATGTACCTAAAAGAACTGAAAGCAGGGTCTTAAGGAAATATTGATACATCCATGTTTATAGCAGCATTATTCACAATAGATAAGACATGGAAGCAAGTCAAATGCTGACGATGGATAAATGTGTAAGCGAAAAGTGGTATAGACATACAATGGAATATTGTCCAATCTTAAAAAGTAAAGAAATTCTGTAATATGTTGCAATATAGGTGAACTTGGAGGATATTTTTCACCATTAAATATATTTTGGATTTTTGATAAATGGCTTTCATCAAGTAGAGAAAGTTTCCCTGAATTTCTAGTCTCTTAAGAATTTTATTATAAATAGGTGTTGGATTTTGTCAAATGTTAGTTTCTTTTTTTGAGATTGTCATGTGTTTTTGCAGTTTATTTATATGATGTAATGTATTAAATTAACTGATTTTCAGATGCTAAGCCAATCTGAATTTCTGAAATTAATACCACTAGGTCATGGTGTATTAGCTTTTCTATATGTTGCTGAGTTAAGTTTGCTGATAATTTGTTAAGAATATTGTTATCTGTCCCTGGCTGGTTGCTTGCTCAATGGTTAGAGAATTGGCCTTCACACTAAAAAGGATACAGGTTTGATTTCTGGTCAAGAACATATATATGGATTGCAGGTTTGATCCTGGCCCTAGTTGGGGCACTTGGGAGAGGCACCCAAACATTGTGTGTAGGTGTCTCTCTTACATCAATGTTTCTCTTTCTCTCTCTCTTTCTTTCTCTTTCTCTCCCCACCCCCTTCCACTCTCTCTAAAAATCAATAGAAAAAATACCCTTGAGCCGAAACCGGTTAGGCTCTGTGGATAGAGCATCAGCCTGTGGACTGAAAGGTTCGATTCCCGACACATCCCCAGCAAGGGGTGTGCAGGAGGCAGCTGATCAATGTTTCTCTTGCATCATTGTTTCTAACTCTCTATCCCTGTCCCTTTCTTTCTATAAAAAATCAATAAAATATATTTTTAAAAAATACCTTTGAATGAGGATTAACAACAAACAAAATAATATTGGTATCTGTTACAAGGGGATATTGGTCTATAGATTGTATTACTTATGATGTATTTGGCTAATGAGTACATGAAAAAATGTCCAACATGACTAATCATTAGGGAAATTCAAATTAAAAGTACAGTGAGATACCACCTCACACCCATTAGGATGGCCATTACTTTTTTAAATACACACTAAACAGCAACAACAACAAAATGCAGAAACAAGTGTTGGAGAGGATGTAGACAAATCAGAACCCTTGTACATTGTTGGTAAGAAGGTAAAAAGGCTTTTATATATATAGATATAGGAATTTCAACAATTACTTTTTTAAAGGAGGTTTTACAACTCATAGATTAAACTTATTTTAATGCATTTAAATATATGACTAATAAATTCCTTTTTAAAAAAATTTGAGCCCTGACTGGTTTGGCTCAGTGTATAAAGCATTGGCCTGCCTACTGAAGGGTCTCAGTTTCGATTCCAGTCAAGGGTATGTACCCTTCTATGAAAAATAGTATGATAGCTACTCATAAAATTAAAAACAGAATTGCCATATAACCCAACAATTCCACTTCTGAGTTTGTACCTAAAAGAACTGAAAGCAGGGTTTTAAGGAAATATTGATACATGTTTATAGCAGCATTATTCACAATAGGTAAGACATGGAAGCAAGTCAAATGCCGATGATGGATAAATGTATAAGCAAAAAGTGGTGCAGACATACAATAGAATATTGTCCAATATTAAAAAGTAAGGAAATTCTGTAATATGTTGCAATCTGGGTGAACTTGGAGGATATTGTGTTAAGTGAAATAAGCCTGTCACAAAAAGACCAATGCTATATGATTACACTTATATGAAGTACTTACAGTAGTCAAAATCATAAAGACAGATGTATAATGGTGGCTTCCAGTGACTAGGGGAAGAGAAGAATTGAAAGTTATTGTTTAATGCATATAAAGTTTCAGTTTTACAAGACTAAAATTATTATAGGAGTGGAAGCTGGTTATGGCTACACAACAATGTGAATATATTTAATACCATAATGTTTAGTACCTTAAAAATTGTTAAGGTAGTAAACATTATGTTATTTGTATTTTACCATAAAAAAAGAATAGCTATTTGATTTGTCTGATTTTATATAAAAATTTTTAAGTTTGAAATGTTAAAAGAACTCAAAATTTATCATATTTGTATTTGTATTTTATTTTATTAGACTATGAGATTTATTTGAGTAGTTGAAAAAATTTCATATATATATATATATATCATTGATTTTTCACAGAGAGGAAGGCAGAGGAATAGAGAGTTAGAAACATCAATAAGAGAGTAATATCCATCAGCTGCCTCCAGCACGCCCCCCCCACCACCACCACCACTGGGGACATGCCTGAAACCAAGGTACATACCCTTGACTGGAATCGAAACTGAGACCCTTCAGTAGGCAGGCCAATGCTTTATACACTGAGCCAAACCAGTCAGGGCTCAAATTTTTTTAAAAAGGAATTTATTAGTCATATATCTAAATGCATTAAAATAAGTTTAATCTATGAGTTGTAAAACCTCCTTTAAAAAAGTAATTGTTGAAATTCCTATATCTATATATATAAAAGCCTAAGTGACTGTTACAACCAGATGACTGGACAACAGCTATGATGTTCACTGACCACTGGAAGGAGACACTCAGTGCAGGAACTGCACTCTGGTGTTTAGTTTGCTCCCACAGCCAACTTCCTATGGCCAGCCAACCTCCTATGGTCCCTTCCCCTGGCTGGCCAACCTCTCATGGTCCCTTCTCCTGGCCAGGCTGCCCCAATTACCCCCAATCAGGACTGGGTGAGATGGCCCCTAAAACCCTGATCACTAGCCAGGCCCAGGGACACCCCCCCCCCCCACTTACACAGATTCATGCACCCGGCCTCTAATTTGTATGTAATTATAATATTTAAGTTAAATTAAAACATTTAAGAAAAATATATATTTGATATTATTACTTTAACTAAAGGCTTGGTGCATGAAATTCATGCACAAGGGGTGTGTCCCCAGCCCAGCCTGCACCCTCTCCAATCTGGACCCTTTGAGGGATATCCAACTGCCTGTTTAGGCCCGATCCTACTGGGAAACAATCTAAGACTGCTGGTTCCAAACTGATCACCCGCCTGCCTTCCTGATTGCCCTAACCACTTCTGTCTGCCAGCCTGATCACCCCCTAACCACTTCCCTGCCAGCCTGATTGTTGTCTACCTGTTCCCCTGCCAGCCTGTTTGCCCCTAAATGCCCTCTCCTGCAGACCTGGTCACCCCTAACTGCCCTCCTCTGCAGGCCTGGTCCCTCCCAACTGCCCTTCCCTGCTGGCTATCTTGTGGCAGCCATCTTTGACCACATGGGCGCAGCCATCTTATGTGTTGGAGTGATGGTCAATCTGCATTTTACTCTTTTATTAGATAAGATAGAGGCCTGGTGCATGGGTGAGGGCCAGCTGGTTTGCCCTGAAGGGTGTCCCGGATCAGAGTGGGGGTTCCCTTGGGGCAAAGGGTGGCCTAGGTGAGCAGGGTGGGGGTTCCCTTGGGGCATAGGGTGGCCTAGGTGAGGGGCCTGTGGTGGTTTGCAGAATGGCCACACACCCCCAGCAACCCGAAGGGAGGCCCTGGTATCTGGGATTTATTTACTTCTATACAGTGGTACCTCAAGATATGAGTGCCCTAACATATGAGATTTTTGAGATACAAGTCATCAAGCGAGCGATTTTTTGCTTTGAAATACAAGCAACATTTGAGATATGAGTAACCGCACGGATCAGCCGGCTGCACAGGACCCACCAGTTTACCGCAACTCGAGCGTCTCATAGTTTCCCACACCTCAGTCAGTGTGCTTGTTTACCTCATTGTCGAAGCATCTTGTGCATTTACATACTTTATCACATTTCTTTTTATAACCATGGGTCCGAAGAAAGCAAGTGGAAAGGTCAGTGCTCAGAAGAGGATGATGTCTATTGAATTAAAGCGTGAAATCATACAAAAATATGAGCAAGGTGTGCAAGTGGCTGACTTGGTGAGGCAATACGGGCGTAGTACTTCAACGATATGCACTGTGCTTAAACAGAAGGAGTCAATAAAGGGTACAACGCCAGCTAAGGGTGTTACAATAATTTCTAAGCTCCGTAGCTCTCTCCATGAAAAGATGGAGAATCTACTGATGGTGTGGGTAATGGAGAAGCAGTTTAAAGGAGATACATTAACACAGGGCATCATATGCAAGAAGGCGCAAGCTATTTATGGTGATTTGCTGGAGCAGACCCCGCGCATTTCCACAGACGAAGCATCGAAAGACTCATTTAAAACCGGTAGAGGCTGGTTTGATAACTTCAGAAAAAGGTCCGGCATTCACTCCATCATCAGGCATGGTGAGGCAGCAAGTTCGGATGTGAAGGCAGCTGAGGACTACCTCAAAACTTTTTCCGAACTGATAGAAGCCAAAGGATATATCCCCCAGCAAGTCTTCAACTGTGATGAGACAGGGCTTTTCTGGAAGAAGATGCCGAATAGGACTTATATAATGGCAGAGGAGAAGGCGATGCCAGGCCACAAACCCATGAAGGATAGGTTAACTCTTGCACTGTGCGCCAATGCGAGTGGCAACTGCAAGATCAAGCTTCTGCTCATATACCATTCGGAAAACCCCAGAGTCTTTAAGTTACATAAGATTTTAAAAGATAAACTGCAAGTTATGTGGAGGGCAAACCTGAAGGCATGGGTCACCAGGCAATTCTTTGTGGAGTGGGAAAACCTGGTTTTCAGCCCTTCTGTTAAGAAATATCTACAGGAAAACAACCTAACCATGCAAGCCCTCCTCATCCTCGACAATGCTGCTGCTCACCCACCGAACCTCGAAGATGAACTCCTCAAAGAGTTCAAGTTTATAAAGGTTGTCTACCTACCTCCCAACACCACTCCTATCCTGCAGCCCATGGATCAGGAGGTGATTTCTAATTTTAAAAAGCTGTACATCAAGCACCTGTTCCGGCACTGCTTTGAGGTGACAGAGAACACAAACCTCACCCTTTGAGAGTTCTGGAAGGACCACTTTAACATCCTGATATGCCTCAGAATTATTGATCAGGCCTGACTGGGTGTTACAACAAGGACTTTGACCTCTGCATGGAAGAAGCTATGGCCTGAGGCTGTAGCCGAAAGGACCTTCGAAGGATTCGAACCCGAGGTGCCAGTGGAGGAGGAGATAGTGTCTCTGGGAAAATCCATGAGCCTGGAGGTGGATGAGAGAGACGTGAATGAGCTTGTCGAAGAGCATTATCTGGAACTCACCACGGAGGAGTTACAAGAGTTGCAGTCTCAGCAACGTCCGGCGGTTCTCCAAGAAATTGGTTTCGAGGAGGAGCCAGAGGTGGAGGAGATCTCTACAAGTGAGATAAAGGAGATCTTAGGAATGTGGGAGAGGGTGTCACACTTCGTGGAAAAGAAACACCCTGAAAAAGTTGCTACTGGTCGTGCATCAGAGCTGGTCAATGAAACTTGCCTCACCCATTTCAGAAACATTCTGAAAGGGAGGAAGAGGCAAACCTTGTTGGACAGTTTTTTTTTTTAATCGGCCAAAAATGCAAAGACCAGTAGCAATTAAGTTCAGTGAAGATTAGTTAAGTTACATTCAGTTTAGGGATAAAGTGTAGCATTAAGAGTGTAACGAGTAGGTAAATACACTTTATAAAACCAGTTTATTTCTTTATATTCTCTTTTATTATGTTTTTATACAATATTTGTCATTTATTAATACATTTTTCTTATTCAAAAACATGTAACAAGAACAACTGGGGTGGCATTTTGGGGGCTGGAACGGATTAACGGCATTTCAATTGATTTCAATTGGGAAATTTGCTTTGAGATACAAGCAACTTGATATATGAGCAAGGTTATGGAACGAATTGAACTTGTATCTCAAGGTACCACTGTAATTGAAATTTTATAGCCTTGAGCAGAGGCCAGGGCTGGACAGGGTGGGTGGGAAGCTTGGCTTCCTCCATTCTTACTTGCTCTAGCTACATGGCTGCTGCCATATTTTGGGGGTTAATTTGCATACTTGCTCCTGATTGGCTGGTAGGCATGGCTTGTGGGTATAGCAGAGGTACAGTCAATTTGCATGTTTCTCTTTTATTAGATAGGATAATTCTAAGATTTACTTTAAATTCAATATAACCCTTTAAATAATCTTTATTGTGCATAAAAGCTATCCTCAAGAACACCAAAAGAATTTGGTTGAATACTATATAATAAAGAGGTGATATGCAAATTGATCATCATGCCCTCACACAGATGGCCACCCCCATGTGGTCACAAGATGGCCACCACAAGATGGCTGGCAGTGGAGGGCAGTTGTGGGTGATCAGGCCAGCAGGAGAAGGCAGTTAGGGGCGACCTGGCCAACAGGGGAGGACAGTTAGGGGCAACCGAGCCTGCAGGGGAGGGAGGGCAGTTAGGGGCAACCAGGTTGGCAGGGGAGAGCAATTGGGGGCAATCAGGCCAGCAAGAGAGAGAAGTTTGGGGTAATCAGGCTGGCAGAAGAGTAGTTAGGCATTGATCAGGCTGGCAGGGGAGCGGTTAGGAGTGATCAGTCTGGCAGGCAGAAGCAGTTAGGGGAAATCAGGCAGACATGCAAGTAAGCAATTGGGAGCCAGCAGTCCCTGATTGTGAAAGTGATGTCTGACTGCCAGTTTAGGCCTGATCCCACTAAACCAGCAGTTGGACGTCCCCCAAGCAGTCCCAGATTGGAGAGGATGCAGGCTGGGCTGAGGGACACCCCCTTCCCCAGTGCATGAATTTCATGCACCAGGCTTCTAGTATATTTATAATTTGTCATGACTCCTCATCCATGGACTTTCTAGATTAGCCTACTATCTACTAATTCTGATTATAGTGAATAGTTGTTTGTTTGTTTGTTTTTGTTATTGGTGCCCTCTGTGTCTCCTCCTATTAATGGTAGAATTGAAGATCTTGAGGTGCCACTGAGAAAAGAATTTCCCGAGGTCCCCATAAGAGGGGAGATATTGTGGAAAGCTTTTATTGATGACCAAAGGCCCGATGCATGAAATTCATACAAGGGGCTCAGCCCTCGCAGCCCCAGCTTCATCTAGAATATCATCTGGAAGGATGTCTGGTCTAATTAGCATATTATGCTTTTATTATTATAGATGTGAATTTAAGAAGTTTCCCTTCCAAGGTCCCATCTTCCTCCATCTCACCGGAAAAAGCCCACTCTTGTCTTCAGCGGTGTTAGGATTAAAATCAATGCCTAGACTCTAGGCCCTAGAGTTTCTGCTCCATATTAAAGTCCAGTCCAGCCCAGCATCTGGCTAGCTTAGCTTGTGTTCCCAGCTGCAGTCATTGCAAGGATTACAAAGGAGCATAGCAAGCAAGGTCATGGAGCAAAAGAGTACAAGGGAGCAGGAGAGGAGCAAGAAAACAAGTGAATTCTTTTCCTGAGGATTATAACTGGGAGTGAAATCAATTAACCCTTCAGGATTTTGCACACTTGCAGTGGCTCTATCCCCTTAGTCAATTATTTTTTCCCAGCTTAGACTGACAGACACCCCTACTTCAGCCCTACTTCACTGTACATGTGCCTATCTCCCCTTTATTGGACCCCTTCCTCCAGTGATTGCCTGGGGACCCTGAAGTGTAGCTTCCTGTTGAAGCTGCCCAGATGAACATGCTTATAATGTCTGGCCTCCCCTTTGCTCTCTTTCTATCATTAATATCAACTAGCTTATTTTTTTAATATATTTTATTGATTTTTTGCAGAGAGGAAGGGAGAGGAATAGAGAGAAAGATCAATGAGAGAGAAACATCGATCAGCTGCCTCCTGTACACCCCCTATTGAGGATGTGCCTGCAACCTAGGTACGTGCCCTTGACCGGAATCAAACCTGGGACCTTTGAGTCTGCAGGCCGCCACTCTATCCACTGAGCCAAACCGGTTAGGGCAAAATATTAACTAGCTTATTACAACTGTAACAGTTTCATACTGTTGCAACTGTATGAAATTGATCATGAACCATTGAGTCAGCCCAGAAGCCACAGCAGGAGGTTGCATGATTCATGTTCGTTCAGCTCTATGGGTGTAGGAAGGTAGGACATACCTAAATTATAAGGAGTTCTGGAGTCAGGTGGCCTAGGTTAGAAATCTGCTCTACGACACATATATGTGAGACTTCTAGCAGGTTAGTTAATTTCTCCATATTCAGTTTTGTCACCTGTAAAAGCTGTACTTATTTCATAAGGTAGTTCTGAGGTTTACATAATACAGCATACTTGGCATACTTAGCACAATGTCTAAGGCATAATGAAATGTCCCATAAATGTCAACTGTGTTTGCTGTAACTTATTATCTTTAGCAAAATAGGGTTATGGATGTGAGTTTTACTCAGATGTTGGGGGGTGGGAGAAGGAGAGGTAATTATTGGTCAAAATTTACCATGAAGTCTTCTATTGGGAAACTCCTAAATATACCTCTCCATATTTCCATTGCTAGGACTTTCCAGTAGCCCCAGGGCTGATGATGTAGCCTGAGGAAAATCCTGGTTAAAAGAAAAAAAGAGCATTTGTTGTTAATCACTGGTTTCAGGCTTAAACCCTAAGGCTCTGCAGATGTTCTAGTTTCAATTACTTGGAAGATTAGCAGTTAACAGACTAAATAAAGTCTTGCTGGTTTTTGACATTTGTTTGAAGAGCAAAACAGCTTTAATGACTGCTGGGATTGCAGGTGATCCTATCTCTTTAACCATTTGGCCCTTGAATGTGTAAATTAATAACAGGAATGAGAAGTGTTTCTAATAGTTACTTTTGAACAGTATAATAGCAATTACTTTTATAGCACTTGCTAGATGCAAGCCCTAATGTACAATGTTCTTTATACATTAACTCTTTAAATATTGTCCCAAGCTCACTCTTTGCTATAATTTCCCCCTGTTGCAAATATTTCAAGCCAAGTATTTCAAAGAAAATAGAGGCTAAATAAAATCTCACAAAGCAAATCTGTACACCAGGCTGATAAGAGAAAGAGAGCATGAAGTGGTAGCCTGGCGATTATTAGAGATCATTTGTAGCGAGTTAAGAGAATGAAGCTGAAAAACAAACCCTGCTTTATCACTAAATTGCAAAATGCTTATTTGGTCACCGTGACTCAGATCCAATCTGCCATAATATAGCTGAACTCAAGCCTGCTCTTTCCGTTCAGAGAAGCCATTCCTCATTTATTCTTCCCTCTGCCCTGGGCAAAGAGAAGAGGGCTCAGGAAAATTTTTTCACCAGGAAATGAAAATGCTCTAAATTTCCCTAAAGATTGAAGGTTATTTATTTAACTAACCATGGTTAACATAGATGATCATCATGGAGGTCACCTCAAATGACCTCAATCAAATGCTGTAAAAAAAGAGCAGAAAACTGTCACAGGTTCCATGTTCCCTGGTGGAGATCATGAAAGGCACTTCCTTTTTGTTCTGTCTCTTAAAAAGTGAGAGCCTATGATATGCATAATATATAGCCATTTCTTCACTAGCTTCCTCTTGTCTTTTCTACTTTCTTTGTTCCTTTGGCCAAAATATTTTTACCTTTATACATTCACATTTATTTTATCTTTTTATAATTTTGTAAACAAACTTCATTCTTTCTGGACAACCAATGCATCACTAATAAACATGCTGATGGTTAGCCTATGGGGTACCTGCTGTGGGGGTGTTTATGGCGAGAGTTCACTCTCTGTTTTGATTTTCAGTGACTGAATCATACAAGTACTTAAATATTTTTCATATGTATGTGTGCTTGCACAGAAATGGTCATGCTTTTAAAAGCCTTTGTTCTTTAGGGTTCTCAAATACCAAGAATGCTAGGAAATTAATCCCCCACCCCAAAGTAAAAATACATATTCCAACTACATATCTTACAAAATACCCATTTTGTATAGCCTGTAGTAATAATTATGATTTTAGGGACTCAACAAAGGACTGAAGACCATTAAGAATTTAGCTGTCACTCAAAATTAGAATTGCTCAAAAAAGGAAGATTCTACATCTCTGATATGTCAGCACCTCATGGTGACCCTCAGGTCTAGTCCCATCCATCTGTGATTTGCCCATATCTTTTAAAAGGGATCTTCTCACTAATCATACCCATTCTATCTAATAAAAGAGTAATATGCAGATTGACCGTCACTCCAATACACAAGATGGCTGCCCCCATGTGGTCAAAGATCCTGCCCCTATGTGGACATAAGATGGCCACCACAAGATGGCCAGCAGGGGAGGACAGTTGGGAGGGACCAGGCCTGCAAGGGAGGGCAATTGGGGATGATCAAGCCTGCAGGGAAGAGCAGTTAGGGGTGACCAGGCCAGCAAAGGAGGGAAGTTGGGGTGACTGGGCCTGCAGGGAAGGGCAGTTGGGGGGACCCAAGCCTTCAGGGGAGAGCAGTTAGGGGTGACCAGGCATCAGGGGAGGGCAGTTAGGAGCAAATAAGCTGACGGGGGAGCAGTTATGCATCAATCAGGCTGGCAGGCAGAAGAGGTTAGGGGCAGTCAGGAAGGTAGGCAGGCAAGTAGTTGGGAGCCAGCAGTCCTGGATTGTGAGAGGGATGTCTGACTGCCCGTTTAGGCCCAATCCCAGTGGAATTTCATGCACTGGACCTCTAGTAGGATTATAATACTGTCCTGGTCAGGGTTGGTTTACAGAAGAGAGGAATTACTTTCAAAAGAAAACAGTTTAAAAAAAATTTCAGGTGCTCACAAAATCATTGGCAGAGCTAGAGGAGCAGGCTCAAGGTTGGAATCTAAGGAATGGCTCCATGAAACTGCTTCTGAACTGACCTACCATGGGAACCATTTCCTTTCTGACAATCAGTTAATGTGGCAATTAATCCTCTTAGCTCTGCTCCAAGTCCTACCTCTCAATGCCTACAAAGCTAGGGTCTGAACACAAGAATTCCACTGTGGAAAAAAACTAGTGTCTTCACAACTCTGTTTTCTATAAGAGAGAAATGAAGAAGAAAAAGAAAAGTTGAAATGTGGTCTCTAACTTCATATAAATGCATTTGATTGGCCAAATCTAATCACATCTGGGCCCTTATAGAAGTCCAGGACATGAAAATTTTAACATTCTAGTACAGTTTCACCCTGCAGGAAAACATATTAAGAGAACATTTTTCAAATTATACATTGTAAATTACTTGGGAATCATAAAGCCAATTTATTTAATGGACCATGAAATAAATTGATTTTTAATGAAATGGAATTGGATAGAATATATTCCTATGTAATAAAAGAGGATTTTCTTACACCTTTCATTTCAGGGTTGTGTGTGTGTATTGAGTTATGTCTTCAAGTGATCCTGTGGTCCATATGGTCTAGGGTCAAAGAAGCTCAATACCCACTGCACTACCAGGAAGGCAAACTGGACTTTGAACACTAATCAAAATATACAGCATAAACTCTATAAAGATGAATTTGTAAACTGTGTTAGTTTTATGTCTGCTGTAACAAAGTACCACAAATGTAGTGACTTAAAACAACACAAATTTTTTATGTTACAGCTCTGTAGTTACAAAGTCAAAAATGGGTTTTATTGGACTAAAATAAAAATGTTAGGGCTGCATTCTTTACTGGAGGCCCTATGAAAAGAATACAGTTCCTTTTTTTTTTTCTAGTTTCTAGAGGCTGCCCACATTCCATAGCTCATGGTCCTCTTCTTCTGTCTTCAAAGCCAGCAACACAGACCAGCTCTTTCTCAGATTGCTATCTCTCCAATTGTCTTATATTCCATCATTCCCTCTTCAGGACCACTGTGATTACATTGGGTCCACTTAGCTAATCTAGGACCATCTTCCTATTTTAAGTCAACTGATGAGCAACCTTAATAATTCCATCCTTAACCTTACTTTCACTTTGCCACTTAGCCTAACATATTCACAGGTACCAGGGATTAGGATGTAGATATCTTGAGGTAAGGGAAGGGGGAACACCATTTCATGTACCACATTAACCAAAACAAAGATGGGGAATATCTAAGTGTCTTATAAAATAGGAAGGAAAGATATAACTGATCTTGCAATGAAGATATCTATCCTCTCCAACACTTTCAGAGTCAAGTGAAATAAGAAAAATACAAGATTTTCCTTCAAGACAATACATAAAAACATATCTAATTTCATTAGACATTTAACATGCTCTCTTTTGGTTCACTGCTATGAACAATACTGATAATAGCTAGCTATCTTTTGTTCCTTCTACCCACCTGCATCAAATTTTAAATACCTCTTTACTTCAAGGTAGACCAATAAATCCAAGTTTATACTATGTTTTATATATGCACCCATTCCTCTCCTATCATTTTTTGAGTTGTGCTATACCTACAATGTCAGATCATTGCTATAATATATCTACAGTGTTTCCCTTAACTCTATCATTTACTTTCAGTGTGACAAGTAGTTGTATTTTCAATACTCACAGATAAATATGTTGTCAATATTCTCCAGTCACAATAACAGTCTGAAGATTTCTCAGGGAAAAAATATTTGAAAACTATATAGCCTGTTGTCAGATGTTGGGCACCATTTAATGCCTATGGTCTTGATCCGGCATCTAGAAGGGTTCAGAAATCTGGAGAAAGGGCTGTGTATAGATTAAATAAGAATTCAGAGACAAAACATCATTTTGAAAGGCAGAAAATTGGGGGAGATAGAGGAGCCTGGGTAAAGAAACCAAGTTCTCTTTGTCTCAGGACCACTTGCTTTTTATTAACACAAATTGTCCTAAGGCAAGGCAGAGATATACACTTCAAAGGGTAGAGTTTCCTACAAAAGCATTGTCAGATTGGGGAATAGCCTACAGCTGTTCAGGTGTTTGGCCAATAGGAAGCAATAACATGTAGATTAAGATGCCCTGAGCTGTCTGCCAGTAAACAATCATCCTTTTCAGGTTTGGGGAAATGCCTTTAGCCATTCTGAATAGGTAATAACATATATGATTCAGCCCTTGTTGAGTCCCCAAGTTTCATCAACCTTTTGATGAAACTCTTGCAATTATGACATGCTAGAACTGGCTTCTGGCACCCTAAATTCTCATAAGAGTATGTATGGCCATTATGCTTAATGATGGTCAGTTTGGCAAAATATGAAACTCTTGACTTACATTTCTTTCCTTGAGTATAGTAAATGTCCTATTTTGGCATAAGGTATTGCTACAAAAAAAAAATTTTTACCTATGACTATTTCTCCATTATAAGTGACCGAATGTCTTTTTCTTTCTAATTTATAAGTTTTATGAGAATATGTCACAGTGTTAGTTATTCTGGGGCAATTTTCTCATAAACATAGTATCATTTCAAGGCTTCTTTTATTATGAATAAACACACACAAAAAAAAATCCAAGGAAAATAGCAAGTGTTGGCAAACATGTAGAGAAATTAGAACTTTATGTACTACTAGTGGGGATGTAAAGTCACTAGTTAAATTATGGAAAACTGTATGGCAATTCCTGAAAAAGTTGAAAAGGGAATTACCATATGATTCTGAAATTTCACTTTCAGGAATTGAAATAATCTCAGAGGTATTTGTAAATACCTGTTCATAGCAGTATTATCCACTATTTGCCTACATATGGAAGCAAGTCAAGTGTCCATTGGTGGTTGAGTGGATAAACAAAATATAGTCTATACATACAGTGAAATATAGTAGTTAGCCTTAGAAAGGAAGTTCTGACATGTTACAACATGGGTAAAACTTGAGGACATAAAGTGAAATAAACCAAGCACAAAAAGACAAATAAGCTTGATTCCACTTACATGAGATTCCTATCTAGAGCAGTCAAATCATAGAGACAGAAAGTACAATGGCTATTGCCAAGGGCTGGGGAAGGGAGAAATGGGGTGTTATTTAAAAGGTATAGAGTTTCAGTTGCAAGCTGAAAACAGTTCTGCTGATTGGTTGTACAAGAATGCATTAACACTACTGAGCTTTACATGTAGATGAGAATGGTAAACTGCATGTTTTATGTCTTTTACAATTAAAAAAATATTTTAAAGTTGTTTTTTTTAATATTCCAGACTTGGTATGTCCTCCAAGGTGAGCAAAATGATCTACCCAGGGGCTCGAGCCAAGGAGGGGTCCAGGCGTCATGCTTGACTCTCCCACTTCACACCCAATCTATCATCCTACCATGCGAATCTTTTTTTTTTTAATATATTTTTATTGACTTTTAGGGAGAGACAAGGTTGGGGGGAGAGAGAGAGGGAGAGGCATCTATCATTTGCCTCTCTTATAATTTGGATTGAAATTACAACCTGGACGTGTGCCCTGACTGGGAATCGAACCAGCAACCTCCTTTTGGTGTTTTGGACAATGCTCAAACAATTGAGTAACACTGGCCAGGGCCCATGATTCTAGATAGCTCCTAAATCTACCCACTTCTTTCAGACCCCACTGCTTTAATCCTAGTTCTCTTATATTATTTGTCTCTCACTCATGTTGGTAGCAATCCATTCACTGAACTTCAGCCAGACAAAGTGTTTTAAAACAGAGAATGGATCACATTACTTCATCAAGAAAATCCAAACTCCTTAAACAGGTTTACAGACTAGGACTACATAATCTGGTCACTAGTGATCTTCCCAGACACATCTCTTACCACCCCCTCCACTGACTTTTCATTATGGCCATCATACCACAGATCTGGAGGTTAGTCTGAGCTCAGGTGAATCAGGCACTTTAGAGAGATGTTCATATAGCCCAAGCCCCTTGCTCTTCTGCCCTGCTGTACTACTTAGCCATCTGTAATCTTCATTAAAAGTTTTTTTTATTTCTGCTGCAAAATCTTAAGCTATGGCCTCACAAGCACACTAATATCAAGAAAGAAGCTGTAATGGGCTCTTAATATAATTCCCCAGAAAATCAGAATATCTTTCAGTCTCCAAAATGTTCATTTTTTAAGTGCAATAATAAAAAGATAATTCAGTTTCAGACATTTCCGATCAGTTTGCCATAATCCTTTCTCTCTTGCTTTCTTTTGTCCTTACTCTCTCTTCATATATTGGTAATAAATAATGATAATAATTTATTACCAATACATGAATTGGTAATAAATTCCTCATATTCAAGTTACATTCCTCACACTCAACTTCACATTCCTTTGGCTCAGATTTCTTTTGAAATTTTTACTTATTTCTTTAGGTTGTGTATTTTTTCCCCCTTTCATCATCTTTCTACTAGTCTCCAAGTCCCCAGGTAGTGCTAATGCCTGCAGGTTAATGTGTCTCACTGAGAATATCAAGGGGATGGGGCTTTTAGGTTTTCTTTTCCTCTTGATCTGTTTGTGAAGCTATACTTTGCTTTTTGAGAATAGAAATAAAGAGAAGCATATATCAAATAAATTAGAGGATTGTTTAAAATTGCTGGGCAAATGAAAGGCCCTAAACTCAATAATAAACATAGTTGTTTTTATTTTTTCAGATAGCACTCTTGTGGGAACTGAGAATTTATTTCAAAAATTCTACTCTTTTCTCCTTAACTCCCTATTTTCAAAGACTTCATCCAGTCTCAGAACTGCAACTTTAAATTCCATCCTGCCAATTCACAACTCTTTAACATTGGGCCTGACATTTCACCCAAGATCTATTATTTCCATCCATAGTGAAGACATTTCTCACGGGGTTCCTGCCATTTCCAAAAACAAAGCATTTTTGAATTTTATTTCTTCCCCATCTATAACTCATACTCTTTGTTTATAGTATTACTGTTCTCCCAGATATGTAAGTTCAAGTTATCCTCCTAAACACCTAATATGTGCCAGGAGCACAGAAATGAGGTATAATCCTCATCTTCAACATGCTCTGAGTCCAGCCAGGAAGAGTGACAAATAAATCAGAGAGTGGCTGCCAAGATCTGGAAAAAGCCACATTGTGATCACCATTTACTTTTCCATTCTCTTCATCTCTGATATTCAACTTTTCACCAAGTGCTGCTGTCTTTCAATTCAATGTGGCGTTTCTTTTAATGTATTTTTATTGATTTCAGAAAGAAAGGAAGAGAGAGAGAGAAATATAGAAACTTCAATGATGAGAGAGAATCACTTATTGGAGGCCACCAACACACCCTGCACTGGGGATCCAGCCCACAACCTGGGTATGTGCCCCCACCAGGAATTGAACCATGACCTTATGGTTCATAGGTCGACACTCAACCACTCAACCACTGATCTATGCCTGCCGGTCAATCCAGTGTTTATAAGATTTATTACTGACACCAGTCTTCTTTCCAACATGAAATCTTCAAATTGTGTTTCCCACATTCTATATTCAATCAATCCCAAGTACAATCTTTGTTGGTTTGGTTTTTTCTCACTGATTCATTTCTTCTCTTCACAGAACTGCTAGGGCATCACTTCCTGTCATGGATACACTAGCATTCTCCTTTTAAAATTTTTCCACGTTTCCCAGAACATCAGACTAAATTTCCTACAGTGTTACATTTACAAACTATTCCCTGTCTCAATAACCTGGTGTAGATTTGATCCTATCCATAATGGGGAACCTTCAAGGAGTCCCCATTCAAGGCCCACTCCAGGACCCCCAGCTATTCTTCCACTAATCTTCAAAACTCTACTCAGGGGTGAGAGCTGAGGCTCAGTGACAAATGTGTGCCTGTGATGAGCACTGTTAGTTTGATAGCTCTGGTGAATCTATTCAAATTCTGCTTGGCCTGTAAGGACAAGCTCAGGTTTCACTTATTTTCCTAACTACTATAACTAAACTTAATTGTTCCTCCTCCGACTTCATCCAGGGTTACTCTAGGAGCTCCAGTGGCGCAATCTGTTAGCGTGCGGTACTTATACAGAGTTACTCCAGATTCCCCAGGCCATTTAAGGCTCAAGGGTTCTGGTTAATATTGGTTCTGTATTCTCTGTTGTATAGATGTAAAGATGATCAATAATCTTTTATCCTTTTTGTTTTACAAATTATTTTAGTAAATTTTGAGTTTCCAAATTGAGTAAACAAGAAGAAAAAGAAATGGCTCAGTCTTAAATACATAAATACTTTTAAAAGTATTTTGAGACAATATCAAGTACCTCCCAGGTTACAAATGGAATAAAAATTCACTGTCCAACCAAGCCAGCCCTCAGAAAAATTATCATAGTAATAACCTTAGACTTCCCTTCCCCTGCTTCCTTTGCCCCCTCCAAACTTTTCTGCCTAGCCTTTTTAATATTTTACCTTTCCTACCAAAACTTGCTCTCCAGAAAGGATCTCATGAGCCAGGTATAATAGCAAGAATGCTGGACTAAGAGTCATAATGTGGTAGGCAGTTAGATAGACATAAGCAGAGTAAGGCTGATGGGCCAGGTGCAGAAGGGCCACCAGGATGAAAAGCACCAGGTGCCTACCAAAGGATAATTGCAGGGTGGGACTTCGCCCCCAGGGTGGCCTTCCTCCCCTCCCATATTGCTAGTCATACAGTTTGGACTCCCTGACCTTTTCCTTCCCAGAGATAACATCTAAGCCTCAGTTGTATTTCGGCTCCTGACCCAGAAAAGTAGCAAAAACAGACAAGTGACCCCGTAGCTGACCTCAGGACCAGCTGCTTTGGATAATAATCCCCTGATCTGGAGTGGACAAATCTATCAGTGGAGACCTAGACCTGAAAGCACACCTAGAAAGCTGCTGAATATTTTATTGAGATCTCTCCCTGGGACCTCCCTTAAAATCTCCACCCTTAAAACCCAGCATGCTCTTCCTCCTGGGAGCACATCTGCACCTTTCCCTTCTCCCTCCTTCTCTCACTCCCTTGAGTCAGGTCACTCCCAAGCTCCAAAGGCTTTTTCTTTACCTCTATAACTTGTCTTCTAAACCCATTTCTTCTACAAATTACTTCTACTTCTGTGACTTTCCAAATAAATGTTCTTTTATAGTTTGAGTCTTGGTTCTGAATTCTTTCCTAACTAGAACTCAAGTACTGAGGTTGCTAAACCCAGGTCTAGTCTTACCCCACCTGGTGCTGTTTTCACCACCTCCAACATTAAGATCTGGGTTCTGGTGCCAATTAATAGAAAAAGTCAATGTCAAGAGAAGTCTCTTCACTTCTGTGTCTCATTTCCTTTGTCTGTGAAATAAGGAAATTGAACAAGATTTTTGTCTAAAGTTCCTCTCAGTAGTACCTGACACTACTGGTATATACATGGATATATGGTTATAATTAACCAGTGCCTGATAAATAAGTCCTGAGTTGTTATTTCTCTGTGGAGTTATTTTATTTTAGTGGTGCTAATACTATAAGCAAAATAAATGAATTTATATTTTTGCTGTATCTTCTAAAAAAAGAATTTGGGAAAGGAAAAAAAAAGTGAATACTGAGCTCCATGGGTGGCTTCTTCCTCATGAGGTCAACTTGGCTGCCCAATTAGTCTATGGCAGTAAAAACAAAAACAAGGGTTAATGATTCACTCATATAAAAACAAAAACAAAACTTTCATTTCAAAGCATCCATTGGTCCAATAATAGTTCATAGTTGTTTCTGAGTTCAATAAATAACATTATTGGTAGAGCAAAGACATTTCTGTGATTCTTTAAAAAAAATGTTTCAGAGATGCTTGCCATGTCATGGAGGTTATAGGACCTTACTAATTACTCTTCCAATAATCAGCAGGATTATGGTTATAGTTAAGGGTTAGGGTTAGGAATTTGAAAAAAAAATCCTAAGTAGGAATATCATAGACACTTGCTTTTGACTAATACCAGAAAAGGCCAGTGGAAGCAGGTATTTGGACTCTGAAGTACAGCTTCTGGAGAAGTCATAACTCAAGGATTGAATAATACCTTCTGGAAAATGAAAGGCTCAGTGACCCCTAAGGAAGTCCCAGATCCAACATCCCAGGTAAAGGGCAAGGACATCGCTTATTTCACTGAAATGATGGGTACAGCTACTCCTCAGGAAAGTCATCTTGTTGACTCAGGTATTTCTTTATCATCCCTGTGTTATAAGGGTGAAGATTATGGCCATAAAACAAAAGGAATTATGAGAGAATATTTTCAATCAAAAAGCACCCAGTGAAGCATGTAATTAAGTAGAAAACTCAGTGATTGCTTATTGTATCTGTACAGAACAGGACATTGGTTTAATGGCTTTATATAAATGAGAAAAGACAACTTGGTAATTGACTTAGTACAACAGTAAACAATGTAGAAAATACACTTCTGGAGGCAACAGTCATTGAGAACAGTCTCAGGAGTATTAAACACTTAGGGATGCTGAACACCAAGAAATGTATCGAGTAGAACAAATTATTCTTTAAATAATAGATGTATTTTAAAACAATAACAAAAAAATATAAAATTGACTGATTGAACAGCAAACAACTAAGTTTATCTCTTATAGTTCCATCCATAAGCCACTTCTTTCTTCTAGAAAAAATTGGAGAACTATTCTCTGTAAAGAACCAGATGCAATGTGTTAAAAGAGAGCAGGAAATCAGGAAATGCATTACTAGTAAGTTTAAGACAAATGTTTGCACTCTCATCATAAACATAAATGCCACTTTGTCCTACAAAATAAATCTTACTACAACTCCAAAAGATCTATATGTATAAAAGGCTAACATGCAAAGTATTTCCTCAGGAGTTCAACCAGAACTCACTATGATGTGCACTGACCACCAGGGGGCGCCGTGGAACATTGTGGGTGACCAGCTGCAGTGGTGGGGTGCTGAAAAAGTGAGGGAAGGAGAAGGCAGAGAGGCAGGGAGGTAGGGAACCTGATTGGCCCTAATTGCTAGCCAGGCCTAGAGACCTTACCTCATGCACCCAGCCTCTAGTCATGTAATGTTTTAAGAAGTTTTATTATATCTAAGTCTACCTACAATAAATAGGTCATTGACTACAGATTGAAAATATTTCACAGTGTGGAAGAGTTTGTTGTCATATGAGGAACTGAAAGCTCTGGCTGCTCTGTACTGTCTCAAGCTATAGAGAAGGAAAAGAAATAAAATGACATGAAAACTCTGAGACAGAAAGCAATGATGTCAGAATTACATCATGTTACAACTTCCTGTTCCAACCTAAGAAGCAGTAACAAAGTAGTAAATGAGAATTCTGAAGAAACAGTAGTGGCAGGAGAAGGAGAGCAAATATTAGAATAACGAAGCATGGGGGTTCCTGTCCTTTCTCCTTTCTCTTTCTTTAAGACTTCTACACCTTGCTCTTTTACCCCATGCCAAAACAAACTACTATTATTATTGTACTAGAGGCCCAGTGCATGAATTCATACACAGGTGGGGTCCACTGGCTTGCCCTGATGAGAGCCATCAGGCTGGGCCAGCAGGGAAGAGGAGATGCAATAGGTTGGCAGACCCTGCCCCTGATCCGGGGGGGTTGAGGGTGGGGGGAGATCAGCCAGAGGGAGGGGCCATAGCAGTTGGTGTACATACCACCCGCTGCACAATGGGAGGAGGGAATGTGCTTGCATGCTGGGCCAACCTGTCCTTTTCATCCCAATCATTGTAAGCAAGTGGAGCCAGGGCGGGGTGAGAAGGGGTGCCCAAGACCAGCCAAAGGTACAGTGCAGGAGGAGGCTTCACTGGCTATCACAACAGTGTGAGCACAAGGAGGCAGTGGCTGCGGCATAGGAGGGGCAGTTGCCCCTCACAGGTTAGTGAGGGGCAGCAATGGCATGCAGGGATCGCAGTGTGCCCCCCTCAGATGCTCAGGGAGCCCTCTCCACATCCCCCTCACAGTAATGTCTGTCAGGCAGGCTGCAGGTCTAGGCTGGAGTTGTGGGTGAGGGTGTGGCTGCCCCTAGTGCTGGTTCTTCTAGGCAGGCTTTTCCTCAGTTTGCACCCTCTTTGTTGTGCATTCCTCCCACTTCCCAGCTGCTCTTGTAAACTTGGTGCTCTCAAGGTCTGGAGGAGCTCCAGACCTCAGGGCAGCTCTTGGGCACCTCAGCATGGGAGAGAGATGGAGAATGGGGGTGATTAGGGACAGGGCTGGCTGGGGATAAAGGCCATGGGAATTTGGAGGGGCTAATCAGACCATGATAGGGCTGGTTGATCACCACAGGGCATGTCATAGCACCAGTTGCTCTGGTCCTTCCGGTCATTCTGCCATTTGATCACTGGGCTTTTTATATAGAGAGATTGGAAATAGAATCATATAGAATACAGACAGTTAGTTGTGGGAACATGGTAGGGCCTTTTGCTTCCCAATATAAATCCATTTTATAGAAAACAAAATCAGAGAACTAACCAACAAAAGAAGAGAAAAGATTGTGTAAGATGGAATAATTTTTAAATTACTCTTCACTCCTTAATTTTAGCACCTTAGCTTATCTTATATGTTTACAGTGGGATGGAGAGAAATAATATTCATCCAGCAAATATTTATCATTATTATTGTTATTATTATTGTTACTATTATTATTATATGTAAGGTACCTTGGCCATTACAAAGATGAAACATAGGGTCCTCTAAAAGAAGTTGCACTCTCCTTCCTGGAGATTTTTGTCTTCTGTCTTTCATATCACCTTCTTGCTCTGCTCTCATCTTTCTAAGGACATCATTTATGTGTTTTTTATGTGATGTTTCTAACTTCTTACTTTACAAGCTATCCTTAAGGGAATGCCTTCTTCTAAGTTTTCAATTATCACCTCTTTTGCCATTTACTCACCAATTTAGAATACCAGAGCACAACATAATTCTTAATTTTTATTTCCTTTGCATTCTGGACTATCTCTACCTGAATGTCCCCAAAGCACCTCCCTCTTGAAATGTATAAAGCAGCATTTATTTTTCTGCTCACCATATTCCTTTTCCCTTCCCTACTCTCTTAGTTTCCAATTATTCTACAGGTAAACCCTGAGACAATAATTTCAGTCCAAACAGTTTATTTGGAATGCCTTCTGAAGGTGATCCAGGAGAGATTGTTTGAGGGTTAGACCAAGACAAGGAAGGAAAGGCAGCCAAAAAAGAATTAGCTATCAAACAAGTCACCACTATAGAAACCTAGAGTTGAATGGCACCAGGGAGCTCTGGGAGTAGAATACATACCTCAGAGTAATCACACCTCAGAGTAATCACACCTCAGAGTAATCACACCTCAGAGTAATCACACCTGTGGTGCAAAGGTGCTGAGGTAATTACCAAAAACTCCTATCAAACAATGGTTGGGGGCTGTGCCAGGACAAGAATTCCCCAGCACTTCTCATCTCCTTCAGACTTGTCACCAGAGAACACCACGGGCATTGGAAATGCATTTCAGCTGTAAGACTTTGCTCTGTGGTTGTGAGGCACCAGCAAGGTTGGCAGACTTCTGGTCAATGCACCACATCATCAGTGACCTCAGCGATGACCTTGAAATCATACATAATGTTTCTCTCTCCTTGGCTTCCCTTTTCCCCTCCCATCTCCCTTCCCCCCCACACACACACATTTACTCAGTCACCAAGATCTCTTCATTTTACTTCTATCCTGGCATTATCTTTACCCTTCTCAGTCCATATGCTGTTGCTTTAATTTAGTGTGCCAATGCCTCTCCTGAAATATAGCCATGAATGGATTCCTAACTGGTCTTCTGTTCCCCAGGCCCCTCCTTGGAGCTGCTTGCAGAGTCATGCATATTTTATATCACCGCTGGAGGGATATAAGAACAGTAACAGCCAATAGGTACTAAATATTCTCCTGTGCCAGACACTGGACTACATATGTGACATGCATTGTTTCACTTAAGCCTCACAATAAACCTAAGACTGATAATGGCTTTTATCCCCATTCTACAGATAAGATCCAGCATTTCACAAAGGCTTAGAGAAGTTAACAGTCAGAGTAATATGATCATAGAAGGAATCCAAACACTGGTGCTGACAGCCATCCAATATCACCCTTGTACTCAGTCATCGGTTTAAAAGGCAAACCCAGTTATGTCATTTTCCCAAGTAAAAGCTCAACCACAACAATGGTCTCCTAACACTTTAGTAATTAAAGTCTTAACTTTTAAGCATGACTTGACCCCACATCATACACTGGCCTTAAGTTCCCTCCCTAGTTCATCCTTCTCCACTTGCACTCATATAATATTAGTTCATCAGTTTAAGCCACAGGAACGGGAAGCAGTGTATTTGACTAAAACACAGGGTGCTTTGAGGAGAGTTGTAGGAGATAAGCCTGTGTTCATATCAAAGAGGCCTATAAATCACAGATCAAAGAAGTTCTATATCCCTCCAAGAGGCAGTTACCTGCCCTAGCCATCTGCATTTCTAAAACAGCAGTCAAGACTTTCAACCTCACAGTCAGGAGTGGCCTGATCCAGCTGGGAGGTTAGCTGACTTACAAACCCGTTGATCCATTCCTTAGAGTCACCAGCAGGTGTTGTCTGGCTTCCTGCTGTTTCCTTCACCTTTCTTTCCATGGTATTCCTGCTGCTTCTTTCTCTGCTAAGTCTTTGTCTGCTGCCCATGTCACTATCACTTTTCCTCTGCTCTGAACTCTTAAGAACTCAATGTCTGTCAAATGTGCTGCCTTGTATTCTTGCCAGATCATTTCATATTCCCTGAAAGTAGAGCCTAAGTATGTAAGGAGATAGAAAACATCTAAAAGAAGGCATCTAAGTGCCCTTGGGTACCTAGCCTGTAGATGATTTGCAATAGACAATTGAATGAAGTTAGATGATTTGCAATAGACAATTGACTGGATATAGTAAATTATACATATCACAGGTGAAAGAATATTAAATTCTGAAGGTCAACTAAGGCCTAATTAATAATAAGCAATAGGCTTATATTTCATATGTGAAAGTGACTCACTATCAGTAAAGCAAACATTGTGAAAGTTAAATATTCACAGAGCTGGCTGTTATCAGACTAAATGGTGTTATGGGTGGTTAATATTGCACGGGACAATTCTGTTCTTTTAACAGGATGCTAATCACCTGCCAGGTGTCCTGCTCCACCTCTCTTTATGATTCTGCAGATTAGCACTTTGGATATAAACACATAGAGGCCTATTTCCTCAACAAGGAATAAGAAATGTGAGTAGGTAAATAAGAAAATTATGGTTCACAGAAAAATTCACTTCACAGTGTTGAAAGCATACACAGATTGTTTTAAGTTTGTCATCAATTCATATGAAATGATTACCAAATTCTCTAGATCAACTTGTGAGAAACAAGTATACTTAACTCATAACACTGACTATTAATAATCCCCCCCAAAAGATATTCTGTCAACATGCTCTAAAAATCTTGGACACTGTTGCTGGCAGATTTATTTAAAATTCAGCATTCTGTTTACATTTTTTTTTAATTTTTTTATTAATGTATTACATGTATACATATCTTCCCATTGCCCTCCATCCACCCCCATTCTTTTGGAAATCAAGGTATCTTTTATAATACATGTGAAAATATCTTCAGGAGCACTTCCATTATGATGGATATAAATTATGGCAGGTATTTTATATAAATCTGGCTTGAAAAGCAGTAGTAGCAGTAGGAGTATTAGTAATTAATGATTGACTATTTTGCATTATTTCCCTATGTACTTTATATTCAAATATCCTTGGACTCTCATAAAATATGTCTAGACTGGTGGTTATATTTAAATTTTCTGTAGGCTTAAAACACTTATGTCAAAGGGTTACCATAATGCATTATCCCAGGCAAAGCATTGTTTATCCATATCTTGCCCCTGATTCTTACTCCCAGGCAGCAAATTATGGATTTAAAGAAAACCTTTCTCTTTATGGAGTCTCAATTGAAATATATGAATTTTAAATGACACCATATCAACAAATTCAAACGAAGTTTCCCTCAAAAGAATATGTTATCTAAGATAAATTATGTTTGGCTTGGTTATTCTCAGCTGAAGTAGAAACGCACATATAATAAGAGATGCCTACCTGGCAGGTGTGCTCCAGGCTTCAGGGCTGTGTCAGGCTCCTCCCAATGGGAACCCTGTGAATTTCCTACTAGTCAGTGTATTGAAGTTTTAGTCTTTTGATACAGGGAAAATTTTTATTTAAAGTTTTGAACATATACTAGCTCTAATAAAAAGACAGATGGCTCCATAAAATATGCAATAAAAGCAGTCTCTAGGGTCTTTTGAAAGTTGAAAATGTGAAAATCATTCTGGTGCCATTTGGCCCCTGAGGTTGTGAATCTGTCAGCATTTCATTTCCCAAATCCTGCATTTTTGTTGTTGTTGTTCTATTTGGGCAACTCTAGTATCCTACATCATAGAAAGGAACACTCTGTCTGGAAAACTGTCTTTTCCCACAAAAATAATTATATTTATCTGGGGAATCACAAAACAAGCTGTGTGGTTTTTTTGTTTCATTGTGTTTGTTTATTATCTCTTCAATAAGATAAAATGTTTCTTTTGAAAAGCTTGTTTATTTTTGCCTTTAAGATTTTATGTGATGGGTGTTACCCATACTAATAAAAGCGTAATATGCTAATTAGACCAGACAGCCAAACAACCTTCCAGACAACCTTCTGGATGAAACGAGGGCTGCAAGGAATGAGGCAAGCTGCTGAGACTGCGAGGGCCAAGCCCCTTGCATGAATTTCGGGCATAGGGCCTCTAGTATTCTTATATCATTTTTAATCAGAAAATACCTCACTAACTCCATTTGTTAGATGTTGCATAGAGTTTTCAGGCCAGAAGACAGAACTAGAGATGGAGTCAGGGTCTGAAATGAGTACTAAACCAGTGCTAAAGGAACATCTGAGAATCGGTAATTCTGCATCCTGACTACCATTAACAAGCCAAAGATTGAGGCAAGGCCATGGAGCAACCCAACCAAATCTCATCTACTGCTCTGGAGACAGAGTACTGCTGTGTGAACACATGTCATCAGCTGGCATATTACAAAATGTTCTGTCTCCATCCTCAATCAAGCCCTCACCTGTACTCAGTAATATTATACTATCACAGAGAGGAAATAGTTAAGAGTTAAAATTAAAAAAGACAGATGGGTGATAAAAGTGAATGAAAGGTCAAAGAAGCACATGGCATTCATTACTCTAATGCGTAAAGCTTACAGTCCTCTTCTATTGATCCTGAGGCCTACTGCATCCTGGACGGAGAGCTCAACCTGCAGGGCTCCACGGGCATGCATCAGGTGGCTGTGTATCCTCTGAAACTGGGTGGAAAATTAGGGGCTTATATACTTATTCCTGGGAAGAGAAATCATTACATTTTTCACAGAGGTTCATGACCAAAATCATTTTTGCATATTATACTAGTATAAGGAAAGGAAAGTGACAGATTATAAATACCAACCTGGAAGATGGTCTATTCTTTGATTCTACAGTTCTGTGCATGATACACCTGCCATGTAATATACACTCACAAAGAGGTTTCATGAATAAATGAGTGCATTAACGAATAAAGAACAAACGTTTCAGCCTCATTTGGAAATAAGTGGTTGGGTACTGAGAAGCAACCTGCCTGCCTCAATTAACACAGCTAATGAGAAGCCTCAGTTCCTCAATGAGCCGTGCTCTCTGTTTCCCCACAGCAATTTGTGAACAACATCTCTCTACTTTTCTTTATACTAGATATGGTGCTTAATATTATTGCCCACGCCAATTAACTTCAATGGAAAAATGAAATCCATCTTAATATCCATTTTTCTAATGGAAAAGTTCGAAGTAGTCTTCTCTGAAATAGAGATGCATGATAAAAGACTTACTGGAATAGAGTTGAAAAGGAGCACACTATTTTTGGGTCATCATATTAGAGTTACAGGAATCAGTAACTAGCCAGAGACACCTGTCCATCAGGCCACAGCCAAAGCCTTTGGCTTTCAAGTTTGCCCACTAAATTGAGAGCCCATTAAATTGTGACTACTTTGGCTCCTGCTCATAAAACAAGAACACAGGTATCTTTGGTTTAGTCACTGCAGTTGGTATTCTCATTCTGGTTCCATTCCAACCAAGAGCTGTCATTTTCATGCTCCCATTGCTAATGTTCTGTTACCCTTACCATATTCCAGGCAGGTACCATTGAGAGCTCTTAGAACTGCCTTAGAGATATGTCTGCATCTTCACATTCTTCAAAGTGTCTTGATGCTTATTACACACAGGAGAGCGAGCCATGCTGCTCCCCTCGTCTCTCTAGCTCCAAACAAGACCATTGTTGGGGTCCCATGCAAGAACCAGAGAAGGTTCCTATTGTTTCTGTGAGGATGTCATGAGACTTGTGCTGCAGGATGGCTATATAGAATCTACAAAGCACTTAATTTCTGCTATGTATACATGGTCTTCAAAATTTTTAACTGTCTTCCAACAAAGTTGTGCCTAAAATGTAGGCCTTGAGTTTGACTGTTTTCTCACTCTAATCTACCTGAGCTAGGCCCAAATAACACAATTATATTTGAGGGTTCAAATGTGGTCAAGAATCATAGGTGCTAGCTATGGGACTTACACCAGACTTCCATGGGTCTGATGAAGGGGCAGTTGTGCTATACTGGTGACATTTTAGGATAATCACTTTACATAGGCTAATGTATCTGTGTTGGGTATCTGTCTACTGATCTCAGCTCAGTTTAGTTTACCTAACCCTTGCTAAATTCAACAACTACCTATAAATTACCCATTTTATTGCTATACTAGGTTAGGCATTAGGAATAAAAGTCTGTACTCCAAGGCCATTAGAGTTTAACTAGACAATGAGATAATTGTGGTAAAAGGAGTATATTACAATAAAGTGTATTCTATTAGTATTGTTCTAAAAACAATTAGCCATTGTCATTAAGCAAGAAAATAAATGAGGTAAAAAATGGAAAGGAAAAGGGAACATTATTATTATCTCAAAATGATAAGGTTATATAACCATAAACCCAAGAGAGACAATTATATTAGACACAACATAATATATAATTATATTAAACATAGAATTCAGTGAAATCTCTGGTTACAAAATTAATTGCCCAAAATAAATTGCTTTCCTATGTACAAATTGTTAAGAAAGTATAATAAAAAGATAAAATAGTTTAAATAAATATAAGAAGTGTGTTTGGATCAATGTGAAAAAAATTCTAAATTCTACCAAAGGACAAAGATGGATAAATAAAAACATACCTGTTTTTCAAGAGGCGATATAAATATTATAAAGATAACACTTATTATTAAAATCATATATATAGTTAATGCATTACTATTTTTATAATACCATGTTTCTTGCCAGGTTAGTAACTCACCAAGCTATAAAACTTATATTTAAAAAAATGGTACTAGCACAGAAATAAACTGACAGAAATATTTGTAACAAATTTGAGAGCTCAGAAATAGAACAAATATATAATACAAAACAGAAAAGTAATTTATATCAATGGGGAAAAGATAGATTCATCTAAAAAATAATGGGGAAAAGATAGATTCATCTAAAAAAATGGATGGCCTGACATTTGGGCTAAAATAAAATGCATGGCTATCCCACTTCTTTACCAAAATAAATTCAAAATAAATCAAATATTTAATTAAGAAAATCTTAAAAACTAATAGTAAAAACAGAGAGAGAAAGTTTTCATAGAGGTTCATGGGTAACAAATAAAGTATAGTGTATACATGGTGTTGAGGAGGCGGAACTGAGGGGAGAAAGAATGGGTAAAATATGGTAGAGGTATGTCATGTCCTAATAAGAAACAATGGATTAGCATTTAATAGAATAAAATAATTTGGTCATTAAAAATGGGCTTATAGTTTCATCTATGACATGTAAAGCATTTGGAATTCTTCACCTCAACCTTACAAGGAAAAGCTGAACAAATGGCTAGCAATGACTTTCCTTGGACCCATGAGAGAACTGAGTTCTGAGGGCAAACCACTACTTCCCAGACTAAAGAAATAGGAAAATCCAGAGTCACAGCCCAAATCTGCATATCTGTAGCAAAATCCACTGGAACTATTAACTTTTTATGGACAAAGAAATGATAATTTTGAAGAATTGGAAAGAGGCCTTTTCATCTGTAGCAAGGAGGGGGGAATTACTGGGAAAGACACTTTAAAGGGATGAAAAGACAAGCCACACAGGAAGAAAATATTTCAAAACATCTATTTGACTTAGGACTTGTTTCCAAAATATACAAAGAACTCTTAAATGTCAATAAAAACAAACACTTCAGTGAAAGAATGGACAAAAGATTTGAAAAGACATCTCCCCAAAGAAAATATACAGAGGATAAATAAGGATATGAAAAAATTAAAACAATATCTGACAATACCAAGGACTAGTGAGGATGTAGAGAACAGGATCTCACATTCATTCTTGATGGAAATGCAAAATGGTATAGCCACTTTGGAAGGCAGTTTGGCAGTTTTATACCAAACCAATGTCTTGCCATAAAATTCAGTAATTGTACTTCTAGATATTTTTCCAGCTGATTTGAAAGCTTATGTCCATGCAGAAAACTGCAGGTGACTATGAAGAGTAGCTTTATTCATAATTAGAGGTCCGGTGCACAAAATTCATGCACAACGAGGGGTAGAGGGATCTCTCAATCCACCCTGTGCCCTCTCCAATCTGGGATCTCTTGAGGGATGTCCAACCACCCGTTTAGGCCCGATCCAAACATCCTTCTCACAATCCAAGACTGCTGGCTCTCAACACTCACCTGCCTCTGCCTGATTGCCCCTAACTGCTTCTACCTGACAGCCTGATCACCCCCTAACCATTCCCCTGCCAGCCTGATTGCCCTAACTGCCCTCCCCTGCCATTCTGGTCACTCCTAAATGCCCTCCCCTGCCTGTCTGGTTGCTCCTAACTGCCCTCACCTGCTGGCCTGGTCTCCCCCAACTGTCCTCCCTGCTGGCCTGGTCACCTTTAACTGCTCTCCCTTGCCAGCCTGGTCACCCCCAACTGCCCTCCCCTGCTGACCTGGTCTCTCCCAACTGCCCTCCTCTGCTGGCCTAGTCACCCCTAACTGCCCACAATGGCCCTTCCCTGCAGGCCATCTTATGGTGGCCATCTTGTGTCCACATGGGGGTGGCCATCTTGTGTGTTGGAGTGATGGTCAATTTGCATATTACTATTTTATTAGATAGGATTAATAAAAATTGGAAACAACCAAGATATTGCTCATTTTAATAAACAAATTATAGTATGTGCATATAATGGAATGTTATTCAGCAATAAAGAAAGCTACCAACCCACAAAAATACATAGGTGAATCAAATGCATATTAATAAGTTTTAAAAAAAAGCCAGTTTAAAAGCTATCTACTGTGTAATTTCAATTATAAGACAAACTAGAGAAAACAAATCATGGAAATGGCAAGCTGCCAGGAACTAAGAGGGTAGAGGTGATTAAAAGGAGAATCATAGAGGCTTATTCTTTAGGATGGTAGAACCATTCTGTATGGTGCTGTAATGGTGCATGCAAGACATTAAGCATTTAACAAAACCCATAGAACTTTAGAAGACAAAGAGCCATTTTATGTGTGTAAATTCTTTTTAAAAATCAATTTAGAAAGTCATAGGATCCCGACAGAGCATGCAGAAGGTGACAAAAAAAAAATCTAAGTGTATTACAAATGTATGAACCTCAATGAAGTGAGTAGGGCAAAGGGGTTCAGCACAGGCCTCCCCTATGGGGCCACTTTGAAATGTGAATTATTTTTAGAGAAAGCAATAGAGACGCTTCAGGCTCAGAAGAAACTTCTATCTCTCCCTAAAAAATTTAAATTTGGGGCTTTGCTCATAATAAGAGTTATCACCAGAAATAACTTTTTATGACCTATCTATACAGCAGGGCACACATCTAATTACTGAACATCTGCTCTTCTTTTCATCCTGAAAATGACCTTTCTCCCCTATGGAGCCCAAAGTTCCTCACTTCATCCTTAGCTCAGAATGTCATGTATACCTCACTTTAACTTTCTGTCTTTGAACCTCTTAAGTATGTGGAGTTACCATGCACACATATATAAGTTTGGTTATTTTCTCTTATTAATCTGTCTCATGTAATTATTAAACCACCTGAAGGAACTAGAAGGAAAGAGGAAAGTTTGTTCCCTCTCAACAAGGGGAATAAGGCACTGACCTAGATAACTATGGAAATCAATGGACCCTGTAAGAACAGAGGCAATAGGACCTGTACATAAGTGCTATGCTCTAGTTGGTAAAAGTTTTTTTCTCCATTGCAGTATGAGTTCACAATTTTGAAAGCATACCAGAACTGAACAATTAAATGAATGCATGGCAGATGGTAGGAGTAGGGCATTACAGATAAGCAAGGAGAGAAAACTAGAATGATCCATGCAGTAATGGATCACAGTTGTAAACATCAGAACTCATAAGATCAACTGCATCATATAGATACAGTTGGTTAAATAGCCAAGTATTTTTAGATAAGTGTATATATGTCAGTTAGAATATATGCATATATCTTCTTGTTCTTTCATCTGAAAAGCCCTGTTCCAAGGAGCACACCCAGTGCTAAGATCTTAGTTTTAAATATCATCCTGGTAGAAGTAGCTGATTGCAGGACTGGGGCAGAAAATACACAATATGAGCCTAGAGCAAACATGTCAAATTCAAAGGCTAATATGGGCCAAATAATGAAGCATGCAGGCTGCGAGTTTGACATGCTTGATCTAGAACATCTTACCACATAGTATCAGAAAGCGAAGAGGTATTTTTAAAAAATGATGGAAGTATGTCAAAGGGATCAAAGATCCAAATGCAAGAGGTTTCAATGGAACTCTGAGCAACAAAGCTAGAATATTTTGAGAACAAAATTAATAAAGTAATATTGGGTTATAACTCAAAGTATAAAATAAATACCAAGAAGTACTCATCAATCCATACTGATGTAATTAAGTGATTGAATAAATAAGTAAGTTGGAGAGAACCATCAATTTTCCCCAGAAGAAGAATTCCAAGTAATTTGTGCAGATATCCCATAGTCAAGGGGGTGGGGCCTAACATCTCTCCACTAAACAAGGACTAAGCATGGCGATTTCTTTTCTTCCCTCCTTTCCACAGTATATGAAAAGGGACAAGGGTGAGAGGAGTAACTTTATAGTGGAGAAATTTGGACCCACAAGAAAATTTCCAAATTGTATTTTAAAAAGCAACAGCTGGTTATGATTTTTTTTCCCAACATAATATTTCAAGCTATAAAGATTACCTTTCATGTCTTTGAAAAGTACAAACATCTATGCACATCTAAAAATAGTTTTTTATAAAGAAAGAAAGAAAATATGCAAAACATAGCAACTTCTCCCATTGCCCCCACATTCTCTTAATTTCCAACCACAACCACAGAACAGTTGTAAACTCTTAAGAAAATTTATCAACACCATGTGTTGAACACAGAGTAGTGAATTAGAAAGACAAAATTAATTTGGTCAAGCAAGAAGTACATTGACTTCCAGGCTTGTTCTGCCTCTGACCAACTGCATAGTCGGAGACAGGCCCCTAATCTGGTAAAAACGTATTATTACTATGCAGTGCTTTAGAAGTCCAAAAGATATTGAACATAAAGTGAACAGAAAAATAGTAGGGTCTATAGGCTATGGCTCTCATATTTAATGGTGTTACACAAAGTTGAAAGAGAGAGAGAGAGAGAGAGAGAGAGAGAGAGAGAGAGAGAGAGAGAGAAAGAAAGAAAGGAAGGAAGGAAGGAAGGAAGGAAGGAAGGAAGGAAGGAAGGAAGGAAGGAAGGAAGGAAGGAAGGAAGGACAACAGGCCCAAAATGAAGTGCTTTATGCTAAGTCCCAGGTCACCAAATCAAGACCTAACTTAAGTACAGTTTTCTCTCTCCCCAAAATGGAATCTTAATCCAATCAGGAGTTATCTAATCAGCACCAGTTATGAGATCTGCCTGATAGACCCCTGTCTAAAGGAAAGTGATTTTGCAATAACCAACAGGCATGTTGCCTAGAATAACTTCTCTGTTCCTGTTCCCTTCGCCTACAAAAGTCTTTCATTTCGTACAGCTTCTTAGAGCTCCATTCTATTATGCTAGATTCAATGCTGCCTGACTTAAATCAATTTTTGTTCAAACTTTTAAAATTGTAATATGCTTTAGTTTATCTTTTAATAACAGGAATCACCATGATGCTACACAATGGGAAATCCAGTCTCAACAAGGATTCTCATAAAGGATATCAGAATGTCCCTCCCACCATTAGAAAAGTTGAACATCAACTGTGACTGAGGGAGAGCTGGTCCCCAAAAGGTATACAAATACAGAACAGAATACAGAAGACCTCAACATCATGAAAACCAGAACTATCATTGTGCAGAACATACTAAAGCAAATCAAATTTTTCATATTAGTTCATTACCATTACAAAAGCTAGTAATTCATCTTTGATATCCTATATATTCAATTTTCGGAGTGTGAGCCCCCTCCCAGTGACTTCAAACTGAAATAGAAAACCCACTCTTAGAGAATGTAGCAATTATGATAGTAATGGTTATTTAATTGATATTTATTGAGCACTTAGTCCTGTGTGCCAGGCAATACTGCAAACTCATCTAAATTGATAACAGGCCTATGAGATAGGTATTTTTTTTTATTCTCATTTTACATCTTAGAAATGGAGACACAGGGAGATCTAGTGCATTAACTGCATAAACAGAAGCAGGGCTTTGGTGTGATTTTATGAGAGGCAAAAAGACTTGCAAAGTGAAGCACACAATGAACATTTGTTTTCTTTTAGCTGGGTAGCTTTGATCAGAAGAGAAGTCAGTGATGTTAAAGGATGGATCCCAGGCTTAGTTAGTAAAAATACTAACTTTGCACAGTTGGCAAGACTTTCAAACTGTAAAAAAAAAGGGGGGGGGGAAACTGTAATAAAAGGAGACTGCAAAGCTTTTGTGTTCTGGGGCTGTTGGATTGAAAATAAGCTTAACAAATGGAGAGAGGACCCTTCAGAAAACTAAAACCAGACAATGGCACCCTTCTCATGCTAACATACTAAAATTAGAAGATACAAGTGCAAATGAAGTAATTAGGAATAAGGCAGATCCTAAAATGCCACTTCAGCAAAAGACCTGGCATGATTTGGGAAGTGTTATGCAGAACACAAGGCTTAGGATAGCCGGGGTAGTATAGGTGTGGGAATAAACAGGACTAGGCAAAGTGTTGGTGCTCCACGTTCGGGCAACATAATTGTTGGTGTCCCCCATTAGGGCACCATAATGCCAAGGTTTTTTTGTCCCAGCCTTACAAAGGGTTCAGCATTCTGGAGAAAGGGGCTATGCATAGATGATTAAATAGTCCAGAGATGAAAGATAGTTTTTAAAGGCAATGGGGGTCAGAGGAACTTCCTAAAAGGGAACTGAAGATTCTTCCTTGACCAAGGACCCATACTTTTGTTCAATACAATTTATCCTAAGGCAAGGTGGAAATATACACTTCAAAGGGTAGGGTATCAAAGTGTAGAATACAGAAGCATTATCAGTCTGGGGAATAGCCTACAGCTGTTCAGGTATTTGGCCAACAGGAGGCAATAAAATGCCCTTAGCTGTCCCACAGTTAACAATCCTATTCGGGTTTGGGGGAAGTGCCATTTAGCCGTTTCCAACAGGTAAATTACATATGTGGCTCACCCTTGTTGAGCTTCCCAAGTTTTACCAACCTTTTGATAAAACTCTTGTAATTATTACATGCTGGAATTGGTTCTTGGCAGCAAGGCTAGCATGTTCAGAATTTCATAGGCAGTACAGACCTGTTGTTCATTTCTGAATAGGTCAAAATCAGTGTGAATAAATGTGAAGTAATTGAATCGCACAGAACTCCTAAAATCTTTGTAACTTTCTGAGTGATAGGAGTATCTGACACCAAGTTCTTAAATGCCTTGAATCTCTCTCTCTCTCTCTCTCTCTCTCTCTCTCTCTCTCTCTCTCTCTGTGTGTGTGTGTGTGTGTGTGTGTGTGTGTGTGTGTGTGTTGTATAGGGATGACTTTTATTCTAATGTTACTCTTCCAGGGCTCCTTCAGAAGGGTTAGTCACTAGAAACACCAAACCATGATTCCATGATTACAAGCTTGAAACTTTCAGTCCCACTCTCCTGTGGTCTGGAGAAAGGAAAAGCAAAAGCAAAAGGGGCTGGAAATGGTGTTAATAATTGACCGTGCCTCCTTGATTAAGCTTCTGTTTTGTAAAAGTTCCAATAGTACAGGATTCTGGGAGTTTCCGAGTTGAACATGTCTATAGGCTGGGAGAATGGCACACCCTAACTCCATGGGATGGGTGCTCCTGTACTTGGAATCTTCCTAGACCTTGTGTTATATATTTCTTCCTCTGGCTATTCATCCATATCCTTTATTGTATAATAAATCAGTAAATGTAAGTATTTCCCTGAGTTCTGTTAACTATTTTAGCAAATGGTAAAATCAAAGTCAAACATAAGATCTGAGGAACCTGGAGAAACCTACTTGTGACTGGTGTCTGAAATGCCGAGTCTTGTGGGACTGAGTCCTTCATTTGTCAAAATTGCATTGAATTATAAGACACCTAACTGGTGTCAGAGAATTGGTTGGTGCGGTGTTTATGGAATGGGGGGGGGAACACACACATCTGGCATCAGAAGTATTGTATGAGTAGAAGAGAAACATGGAGTTGTTTTAGACAACAAACCAAATAGCCTCACCTATCTCTCTTGACTCCATAGAGGCTGGGAAAGAAAGTAGAAGGAGTGGAGTGGGTTACGTTAAAATTTTAGGATGACTGATTTGCTCTTAGGAAGACTTCAGATTCAAACAAAATAAATGTCCATTATTCATTATTGGTTAGATAAATTATTGCATATCTAAGTAATGGAATGGTGTAGAGCCATTAAAAACTGTGTATGGTGTCGGGTGGGAAGTAGAATTATTAGGGGAATCACTTCATAAATTATATAAATGTCTAACCGTTATTATGTATACCTGAAATTAATATAAAATAATACTGAATGCCAATTGTAATTGAGAAAATTTAAAAAATAAGAAATATTTTAACATTATGTTATAAAACAATATTTAATCACACAGGGAAATGTCATGAGATGGTATTAAGTAAATATATATATGTATATAATATATAGCATGACATGACACTGATAACACAATAATGAATAAAGCTGACAAAGACACTGCCTTCAGGAAACTTACTTCTATGATCATGTCAAAATATGAATATTCTATTAACTATTTGAGTCTTTCCTGTGATAAGAAAAATATTCTGAGATGTTCTAAATTAAAATTATAGCAGCCAGAAAGTGAGAGAAAGAGATGAAACAGCCTATATATAGTCATTGTACTCTGAACAATTGTTCACATTCTTGTTTATCTGTTGGAATTTAGAATTAATTTCAATGTGATGATTCCTGAGGTTATCCAAAGAGAGAATAGCTGGTAGACACAGAATCCCCCATGCTGCTCGTAGCTTAGACTCCTTGCCTCAGACCCCTCTTTTTTTCCCCCTTAGCCATGGCCTAATAAATCTTTTATTTTTCAAAAAGACTTTCAGCTGTAGAAGTTAAAACTTTTAATTAACATTAGTCTCATATCTTTCTAGAAACCAACCCTTCCTCACTCTGATTCTAATAATATTTTTTAAATTCTTGATGTTTACTGATGAGCCTGATTCTGTCTCTAGCCCTCTTCAGGCTCTGGGATGGGCAGGCAACATAGCTGTCATCCAATATCCAACACAGTTGTGGCCAATCAGAATAATGAATCCTCTGGCTACAGTGATTGTTACATAATAAGCACATGACCTAAGGCAGGGCAATCAGAATCATTATTGAGACTTTTATCAGAGCCAATGTTACAAGGACTTCTCTCCTCCTGCTATAATTGTTAAGCTCCTTAGGGTGGGAATCAGGTTACCCCTGGTCATTGTGCCCATAGTCACCAAGCTGAGATTTAGAAAGAGAAAACAATGGCAATTTTTTTTATTTATTTGTTGTTAAAGTCCTTTGAGTGAAATTTGCTCCCACTGCAAAAAAATAAAGTCCTAGTAAAACAAATGTATCCTGGGGATCTCAGCGTGGTAGCATATCTGGTTTTGTTGGGGTCATTAGAGAGTCTGTTTGCACACTGTTATGCAGAGAAGAGTGTCCTGATAGACATGGAGGGACAGAAAAAAGCATGGTGGTGTTCTCACATCCCCATGTGTTTGAGCCCTAAGAATGGAGCAGCTGCTGGTAAAGGGAGATGATTTTGTGAAACATTCCCCTGGCCTAGGGGCCAAACACCCCTGCTTAGGAGCTCTGGATAATAACACAGCAGCTGCGGCATGGAACACAGTATCACTTGGCCACAGTAAGGAACTCAGGGCATTGGATCCATTCTGGTAGCTTGAGGATTTCATTGTAGGGAGGATTTGCAGACAATTTACTTGGTATTTTATCAAGGAGGATAAAGACATTAAGGCAGCTGAAGAGCCATCATTCACTGCTTTTGCAAGTGACTTTGGAGTGGGGAAGATGTGCTTGTTTGATAAGCTATAGGGTCCCTCCTGGCCATGGTGGTATTGAGGAGTGCTCATGCTCGCCCATGTGCTGCACAACGCACAAGACAGTGAAGTTCATAATTACTGTTGCTTTAGCTTCATATATGACTTTAGAATAATGATGTCTGGAAATTTTTAAAATATTTTTTTATTAATATCAGAGAGGAAGAGAGAGATAGAAACATCAATGATGAGAGAGAATCATTGATTGGCTGCCTTCGGCATGCCTTACACTGGGGATGGAGCCCGAATCTCAGGCAAATGCCCTGACCAGAAATCAAACCGTGACCTCCTGTTTCATAGATCAACGCTCAACCACTGAGCAACACGAGCCTGGCTGGAAATTTTTAGATTATATATTTGGGGGAACATGTGCCAAAATGTTAATAATACTGTTTTAGGGAGGATAGGATTGTGAATGACTTTCTTTTTTGACCTTTTTAAAATTCCTCTGAATGTCCTATAATTAAGTTATATATTATGTGATCAGCAAATAAACACACAATATTATCATTTAAAAATATATATATTATTAGGCCTTTAGGTAGTGCCATTCAAATGCACCCAAGAATTGATAAACCTTCTTAAGAAAAACCTTAAAAGTTTAAGTTCAGATTAGAATGAGGAAGGCCTAAGAACTTGGAGAAGTGAGAGTCAGAAGATAATCTTCCCAGGAAAGCTCACTTTTCTTCATTTATCACCAAAATCATCAGCAACATCAGCAAATACCACCTCAGAAAGTCATCTAAAGATTAAAGATATTAAAATTAATTTTATTGAATTTATGGTTTTAAAAATATTGGGGCTATATAAAATGTAACATATAGTCCATTTGATGTGCTGTCTATTGTTTAAATGATAGTAAATATGTACATGTAGATAGCTATATATATGGATGGATATATATGACACAAACATAGACACAGGCTTAGCTGTAGATAGGTATTTATCAAGGCTTTCAAAATCATACCTGAGACCTATCCCTATATTTTCCAGCATAGTTTCTTCAGTTCCTCAACTCAAATTTATCTCATCTCAAAGGTTTTCAGAATCCTACTCCTAATTTCAGGGAGGAATTATTCCAGTCCAGTCCCTAAATGACTTTTAATTTTTTTGTGTGTTTGTTATGTATTCATACTAGAACAATGCTGTGCAGAGTTCAGAAAGATTTAAAAGAAAAGATAAACTTTATTTAAAACACCGAAGATTTACAGCTAGATAAATACCTGAAGGAAAGCTATTTTATATACACTGAATATGGTACTTATCAAGTTAAGTAATAAATTTAACATTAGTTAACCTTCCTACTTAGAAAAATCTACACTTTTAAAATATATCAGCAAATAAGATTTAATAATAATTAAGATTTATACTTATAAAATATATCAGGAAATAAGATTTAAAAATATATCTGCAAATGATTTTGAGGAGCACACATTACATTAAAAATCACATATTATCTTATACTTTAATATAAAATACATTATTGTTGTTCTCTGCATATATGAGTTATATAAGGTATAGCTATAGATTAATTTCATACCTCATAAGAAAAAGTAGTCTCAGTCAAAATCAATAGTCAAAACTTGTATGCAATTCATGAAAGATAATATATATCCAAGCTATATTACACGTTTATTTAAAGAAAATGTTACATACCCCAAATATGCTATTCATGTCAAGATTAATTTCACATTACTTACAAATAAATTATTTTATTTTTACATACACATATATTTATGTACTGTTTATTTTGTGCTAATTTTAAATTTACTGAAAAGTTGCAAAACTATACAGAGATTTCCCAAATATTTCTTCATCACATCAAGTTACCCAATTTTTACAACGGCATAACCACAGTACAATTTTCAAAATAAAGCCATTAACATTAGTACAAGGCTCTTAACTAAACTACAAGAGCTTATTCACATTTCACCAGATATATTTTATTTTTAATTACATTTATTGGGGTAAATTGGTTAATAATAGTATATAAATTCCAGGTGCAGAAATGTATGATACATTTTATAATACAATTCATTGTGTGCTAATCACCAGATCTAATCTCTTCCCATCACCATATATTTGACTCCTCTTTACCATTTACATCCTTCCCTTACTCCCCTTCCCCTATGGTAACCACCATACTGTTATCTGTATCTATGATTTTTTTTTAAGTTTTATTTGTTCATTTGTTGCTTTTTGTTTTATATCCCACACATGAGTGAAATTATATAGTTCTTATTTTTTTCCATCTTAGCATGATACTCTTAAGATCCATTCATGTTTTTGCAAATGGCAATATTTCATCTCTATGTTGGCTGAGTAGTAGTATATACATATATACACTACAGGCCTAGTACACAAAATTCAGGCATGGGAGGATCCCTCAGCCCAGACTGCATCCTGTCACAATCCAGGACCTCAGGGGAGATGTCCAACTGTCTAATCGGGCCTAAACTGGCAGTCAGACATCCCTCTTGCAATCTGGGACGATTGGTTACTAAACGCTCACCTGCCTTCCTGCCTGCCTGATTGCCTCTAACCACTTGCCTGCCTGCCTGATCACTCCTAACTGCTTGCTTGCCTGCTTGATCACCCCTAACCACTCTGCCTGCTTGCCTCATCGCCTCTAACCACTCTGCCTGCCTGCCTCATCACCCCTAATCACTTACCTGCCTGTCTGATCACCCATAACTGCCTCTGCCTCCGCCTCCACTGTCACGACTTTCTTCAGGACATCTGGAAGGTCATTTGGCTGTCTGGTCTAATTAGCGTATACACTGAGTGGCCAGATTATTATGATCTCTGAATGTATAATAATCTGGCCACTCAGTGTGTATATGTGTGTGTGTGTGTGTGTGTGTGTGTGTGTGTGTGTGTGTGTGTATTAGAGGCCTGGTGTATGAATTCGTGAATGTGTGGGGTCTGGCCAGCCTGAACTCCTGGTTGAGGGGACAATTTGCATATTAGCTTTTTATTATATAGGACATACACTTAGTGGACATACACCATATATATATGGCCCAAAATTTATGCACTTGGGTGGTGTCCCTCAACCAAGGCTGCACCCTCTCCAACTGGCAGTCTGTCATCCCTCTCACAATCCATGACTGCTGGCTCCCAACCACTCACCTGCCTGCCTGCCTGATTGCCCCTAACCACTTCTGCCTGCCAGCCTGATCATGCACTAACCACTCCCCAGCCAGCCTGATTTATGCCTAACGGCTCCCCTGCCAGCCTTATTGCCCCAACTGCCTTCCCCTGTTGGCCCAGTTGCCCCCAAATGCCCTCTCCTGTAAACCTGGTCACCCCTAACTGCCCTCTCCTGCAGGCCTGGTCTCCCCAACTGCTCTCCCCTGCAGGCGTGACCACCCCCAACTGATGCAGGCCTGGTCCCTCCCTACTGCCCTTTCCTACAGGTCCATTCACCCCCAACTTCTCTCCTCTGCTGGCCTGGTCACCCCTAACTACCCTCCCCTGCAGGCTTGATCACCTATAACCGTCTCTCCTTGCAGGCCTGGTCTCTGCTAACTGCCCTCCCCTGCTGGCCATCTTGTGGTGGCCATCTTGTGTCCACATGGGGGCAGGATCTTTTGACCATATGGGGGCAGTCATCTTGTATGTTGGAGTGATGGTCAACCTGCATATTACTCTTTTATTAGATAGGATAGAGGCCTGGTGCACAAGTGGAGGCCAGCTGGTTTGCCCTAAAGGATGTGCTGGATTAAGGTGGGAGTTCTCTTGGGGTATGGGGTGGCCTGGGAAAGAGGCCTGTGGTGGTTTGCAGGCTGACCACACATCCCAGCGACCCAAGCAGAGGCCCTGGTATCTGGGATTTATTTATCTTCTACAATTAAAACTTGGTAGCCTTTGAGCAGAGCCAAGCCTTCTGCTGGCACAGCCATTAAAACTTTGTTGCCTTAATCGCTGGCCAGGGTGTGTGGAAAGCTTGGCTTCCTTCATCACTAGGGGCAACCCAAGCCTCCCTCCTGCTCTCTCTGTGGTCCTAGCCATCTTGGTTGGGTTAATTTGCAAGCGAGTAATTTGGGTTATTCGCTCAGATTGGCTGGTGGGCATGGCTGATGGGTGTGGCTTATGGGTATAGTGAAGATATGGTCAATTTGCATATTACTCATTTATTAGATAGGATGCTGCAATAAACATAGGAGTACATACATCTTTACAAATAAAAGTTTTTAAATTCTTTAGGAAGGTACCCAAAAGAAAGATTGCTGGATCATGTGATACTACTCTTAAATTTTTGAGGAACCTCCAGACTATTTTCCAGAGAGGCTGAATCAATTTACATTCCTACCAGCAGTGTACAAGTGTTCCCTTTTCTCCAAATCCTCTCCAACACTTGTTATTTCTTGTCTTATTTATAGTTGCTAGTCTACCAGTTGTGAGATGGTATCTCACTGTGGTTTAAATTTGCATTTTCCTATAGCTAGTGATGTTGAACCTCTTTTCTATATCTGTTGGCTACTTTTATGTGTTCTTGGGGGAAAAATAAATGGATTTAGATACATGCTGCTGCACTATGAATTTACTATATTCAAGACAAAGAAAAACCCAGGACAATGGCATTGCACTATTCTGGCTCACCATGCACACAGCAACTCCGAACAAATGCCACATGAAAAATTTTGTAGAGATGATTAGTAATTGTTTCCTAAAGGATAGAACAGAGTAAGAAACATCCTCTAGTTTAACCTCTAGAAGTACTATTTTCCCCTCTTCCCATTGCTGATTGCTTATTTGTGTCTCATTATCTAATAGACCATTTTTTCTGGCCTTTAATAAGATTCCACTCTGTTTCTGGCAAGTCATTTGTGCTAATAATTTCCGGCTCAAGTTCTTTCTATAGCCTCATGTAAATGATGACTTGTTGCTTTGCTAAGAGCTCATTTGCTGTACTGTAATTTTGGTTCAAGAAGAATTAACATTTTGTAAAACAGATGGTAGATAATAATTCATCACACCTTGAAAGTTTCAATGATGCTGCTGCTGCCAGAATGAAAGCCATATCTATTTAACAGGTGTTCCATTGCCTCTCGCTATTGTGTGAGCTGATATAAAACTTTTCACTCGTGCATGCCTTGATTTGTTTTTTGCAAAATCTTCAATAAGCCTAAGGTTTTCTGAGTGGCCGACAGCATATTTTCATAGGGTGAATCTTTCTGTGTGAATACAAAGGGGAAAAAAAAGCAATCCCTGGACATTCAGCACTTCTTTGGTAAAGAGATAACTACATGATTTTTGCTAACCTTTTAAGATATCCTCTTTGCCAAATCAAATTCAAGGCTTAAAACTGCATTTCTAAAGCAGTCATTCTGACTCAGCAACTAAGAATAAGACTGAAAAACATTTTGAAAAAATCAATGAAATAGTATTTTTCACACAGAAAGTTATTTGCAAATTTAAATCCTCCAAAGAGTTATACTGGCTTGCTTTGCACAGACTCAGACTTCAAAGCTAACTTTTGAGGATTTATTCTATTAATCTTCCCAGGTACACTGCACAGCCATGGTGTAGACAATAATTCTCATGCAGGGATGTGTGTGAAGAGGCAAATCTAGGAGGATTGTATAGAATGATGTATAGAAAGTGATGGCCAGAGTTTCTAGCATGATCACAGAAAGAAATAAGATAATCCCTACAATTCAATTTTTTTATCTGTAACAAGTCCTTCCCATTATGATTTTGAAATTCAAAAATGAATATTAAGAGGTGGATCTCATAAAGGTAAAAAGTAAGCTCTGAAAATGCAAGCTGTGCACTCTAAGGACAGTCTTCTGGGAGGACGTAAGGGAATAACTGTGGTGAAAAGAGAAGTATTTACCCTGCACCCCTCCTCCAGAGGGGAAATCGGAGGCATGTTCAACATGGTCCCTAGAGCTCCCCAATGGGATTTTGCCCCAGCAGAAACTGATCTACAGCTCATGCTCTGTTTACTTCCTTCCCTTCCCTTTCTCACACCCCCACTTGCTAATCAGTACTTCCTTGGGTCACTTCCAAAGAATGTACTTGCACACAAATCCTTATCCTAGTGAGTGCTTCTGAGAAAACCCAACCTAAGATGATATGTGTACCCATGAATTCCTATGAGCTATAAGAACACCCTGTTTCTTTTTTTTCTACTTTCATAGGCAGCATAGAATAAAAGGCAATATAAAACTCTGAGAATAGAAAGTCTTCTGCAAAAAGGGCTCTTATTATAAATGAAGATCAATTCCATGCACAACAGGTATTAATTTCCAAATGCTGCCATACAAATAACCACAAATTTGGTGGCTTAAAACTATATAGATTTATTTCCTCACAGTTTTTAAGTCTAAATATTCAAAATTACGATGTCAGCAGGGCCAGACTTCCTCTGAAGGGTCTAATGAAAGATCTTTTCTTATCTCTTCCTGGCTTCGGGTGGCTGCTAGTACCTTGGCATTCCTTGGCTTGCAGCTCTCTCCCTCCAATCTCTGCTTCTGTCTTCACATGGTGTTGTTCCTCGTGTGCCTCTGTATCATCACAAGGCATTCTTACAAGGACACCAATCACTGGATTTAGGACTTCCCCATCCCCTCCAATCTAGTATGACTTCATCTTAACTTGATTACATCGGCAATGTACCTATTTCCAAATAAGATCACATTCACCGATACTGGAGTGTGAACTTGAACATCTCTTTTTGGAGAAACAAATCAATACACAGCATGCTACATCCACAGAAAAATCAAGTCAAGTAGTATTACTGGTCTGAAGTCCATATGCCCAACACTTAAATAGGCAAAAATTCAAAGCATCAGGGTTTGGAGTCAGGAAAGGTTTATTGATCAAGAAGGTACCAACGGAGAAGATGGAAGCCCTATCAATGTCTCATATCTGTCTTAATAAAGTACAGAGTTCAAGCTTCTTTTATGTCAAAGACATTGAAAAGGAAAGGGGGTGCTGTTTTGGTAAAACTCGTGCAGCAAGCAGAATTCCTCTAATGATTGGCATGTCTGAACAAGATGGATCTTAGAGCAGAGCCGGATCCCCTGTTACATGAGTCCCCTTCCCCACTCACTCATACATAAATATGATAATCATCATCATTTAAAAATCTCCTCCAGCCAGGAATAGAGCTCTTAGCATAAGCAGAAAACCCATTGCCAATGTTTCCTTTTTATATCAGCTCCTGATTTTTCTTTCTAGGCTAGTTATAATCCATAGCATTTTTGCTCTCAGAATTTAGTGTTTGCCTGGAATCTTTATTCTACTCTCTCCTGAGAATACCAGCAATTTTGACAAGACAGTGCCTTCTCTTAATGAGGTGAGAGCCAAAAGCAGCGATTTATCAGTACTTCACAATACCTGACCTTAGCTGCATCCTGTTTTGGTTGCTCTGAGAAACACAAACAGTGGGGGCTGGGGGTGGGAGTGTTCAGGAGGACAGTGGGTTGGGAAGCAGCCACATGACATTTTCAGTCAGTCCCTTGCAGTGGAGCATGTCCTTTGTTAAAAGGCTATTTCACTCTCATTTTTGTAAGCACACCTGGTTTCCAAAGTAAATATTCCCGGGTTCTTGAGTAATTTACAAACCAGTCATGGCATTTGAGCCACATAAATGTATATTCAGCTTCTTTGATGTGATTTCTCTTTCGATAATGGGAAGACATTGAAAAGGAAAGGGAAGGTTATTGAACATACAGAGCAAAAGGTCCATCACTAGTTATCTGAAAGCCTGAAGATCCAGCATCCTGATTAGCACAGGCCTGGAAATAACACAGAATAAGACTGAACATTTATTCTTCAATTAGAGAGAAGAATAATGGCTGCCTTCCCAGATATCCTGGGAGGAACACTTCAACTCCATCACTGCTTGAGCAGAAAAGTAATTTAAAACACAAAGAAATGCACATTTAGGGTTTATGAACACAGCATTGAAATGTTCTCACATGGAAGTCACTCCTGACGTTTTTCAGCTTTTATTTCTTAATCAAATTAGTCCCCTGCTGAGGAAAAAACAAAGAGCAGTTCACAAAATTATATATGCCATGCTATCTCAACTATTTAAAATGTACACACTTTTAGAAGAAAACATAACAAGTGACTACCCAGTTATCTTTGAGGAGGTGATCATGAATGTTTATTTTCTTTTCAATATTTTTATGTTTTAAGTTTTCTACAATGAGCACATATTAGTAGTATTTTATCATTAGTTTTAATATGTGTTGAATGCTTACTGTACATAACACAATGCAAAGAAAATTGTGGCCCTGACCAGTTTGGCTCAGTGGATAGAACGTCGACCTGCAGATGAAGGGTCTCAGGTTTGATTCTAGTCAAGGGAATGTACCCTGGTTGTGGGCACATCACCAGTAGGTGTGCAGGAGGCAGCTGATGGATGTTTCTAACTCTCTACCCCTCTCCCTTCTTCTCTGTAAAAAATCAATAAAAATATATTTAAAAAAAGAAAATTGTGCATTTTATCCTGTTTAATTCTGAGCAAAGGGGGAAATAAAAGAACTTAATGTTTGATGTGTTATCTTTACTAGTGTGAATGAAAAAGGGGCCACATACTAAGCCTAACAAGCTCAGGGGAGGCCTGCATGGCAGGTCTTACAAACTGAGAGACCTAAAGTAAACACATAGGATGGTCTGAAATTAAAACTTCCTAACTAAATGTGAGCCATGGTGGGTGGGGTATCCATGTCCTAGGCTAGTATCTTCCTTGACAAATGTCAATCTTTACCTGAACTGAGCCTGTCTATTGTCTTTTTGTATTATGATAACACTAGAAGCCCTATGAATAAACTTTATGCACTGGTAGGATTCCTAGACCTGGCCAGCAATCAGGGCTGATCAGGGCCTTCTGACTGCCGGCTTGGGCCTTCCTTCATTCTGCGCTGCCTCCTGGTAGTCAGTGCACATCATAGCAAGCAATCGAACTCCCAATCTCCTGATCAAACTCCCAAAGGGACCCTTTGCATATTTAACAATTCCCTTTTTTTTTCCCAGACTCCTCAGGGCACATTCTCCCACTGGAACAGGAAACTACAGAACTGCAACCCCTCATGGTATCTTTATATATATATTTTTTAATTGATTTTTTTTTTTTACAAAGAGGAAGGGAGAGGGATAGAGAGTTAGAAACATTGATGAGAGAGAGACATCCATCAGCTGCCTCTTGCACTCCCCCTACTGGGGATGTGCTCACAACCTAGGTACATGCCCTTGACCTGAATCGAACCTGGGACCTTTCAGTCCTCAGACCTACGCTCTATCCACTGAGCCAAACCGGTTTCGGCAGTTACTAGTATCTTGTTCTTCTGCATATCATCTCCATATGCTGTAAAAGTAAATTGTTAACTCTTCTATAACCACAAAAGTAAAAGAAGTGTGTCTATCCCTTTTATTTTTTATCCAATCTCAGAGATTTCTGCACTTCTCAATCTATCACCAGTGTATTTCATGTAACCTCTTATGTCGTTTCCTTTCACTCTGATGTATAAATAAGTGGTATAACCGCCATTTTCTGAAGCATTTTCTCAATCGTGGCAATTTTGCTTTCTGAAAAATTGTCATCAGTTTGATTCAAATAAACTTATGAAAAGTCTCTATAGATTTGGATATTTCTTATGTTGACACTAGGTCCGTGGTCGGCAAACTGCGGCTCCCGAGCCACATGTGGCTCTTTGGACCCTTGAGTGTAGCTCTTCCACAAAATACCACGGCCTGGGCGAGTCTATTTTGAAGAGGTGGCATTAGAAGAAGTTTAAGTTTAAAAAATTTGGCTTTCAAAATAAATTTCAATCCATTGTACTGTTGATATTTGGCTCTGTTGACTAATGAGTTTGCCCACCACTGCCCTTAGGTAACCTGATAAATGGTAAAGTCAGGATTCAAACCCCAGTCTACAAAATTTCATTCTGTCTCAGAGAAAAGAGGCTATTCTAATAACAATATTTGAGATAGCAAAAATGGTGGGATTAACTTTTAGAAAATAAGCTTTGTAAAACTCCAAGTACAAATAACACTTAAATAAAATAGAAGTATCCCTGGCCAGTTTGGCTCAGTTGGTTAAGTGTCATCTCATGAACCAAAAGGTCACAAGTTTGAATCTCTGTCAGAGCACATGCTGTGGGTCCTTTGTCTTGAGGCTTTTTATCTTTCTTTAGCCAGTGGGAATCCTAAGGGAGGTATTAAAGAATATTCAGTAGCTTTCCTGGTGTGTCTTTTGATATGTTGATTCATCAAAATGTGTGTATAGAGGGCTCAGGGTTATTTTTCTGGTTAGTTTTATTTTTAAAGAATATTATTGAAGAAAGAGGGGGACAGAGGCGAGTCTGCCTCAGATAGGTATGGAATGTGGAAATAATTTGTTCCTAGGTATCCTTGATTAGGGAAGGTAAAACCTTGTGATTCATTAATTGGCTGTAAATTGCTCAAATTGTTTGGCTTTGTTTATTTTATCTCAGTTTCCCTTATTCCATTTGCCAAGGAATTTCTCTAGTTTCTTACTATCCTGCCTCAATAACAAGGAAATTCTCTGGTTCCTTTTTCTTTTGGAAGTGAGGAAAAACCAATTCTTTCAGTGTTCTCCTCAACAGAAGATTAGTTATAATCTGTCTCTAGTGCCATTTCCTCACTTACCAATAAGTACTTCCCAGCCCTGACTTCCATTCTGATCTTGCTCAGGTCTTAGGCTAGAATCTGAAAAGTCAGATTATCACCAAACTTTATACATATCCTCATCTATGGTATTTCTGCAAGCTAATGTCCCTCTTCCTAAATATTCTCTCCTCTCTATATGTCCCATACCTTTAAGGTTTTATAGTTCAAGTTCCACTTATCTGTGAAATTTTCCACTAAAGTGTCCTGCAAACTTTTCATTTTAAGGCTTTATATTTCAACTAGAGGCCAGGTACACTAAATTTGTGCACGAGGTGGGAGGAAGTGTCCTTCAGCCTAACCTGCTCCCTCTCCAATCTGGGACCCCTTGAGGGACATCCGACTCTCACAATCCAGGACTACTGGCTGCCAACTGCTCACCTGCCTGCCTTCCTGATTGCCCCTAACTGCTTTTGCCTGCATAACCACTCCCCTGCCAGCCTGATTGATGCCTAATTGCTCCTCTGCCAGCCTGTTTGCCCCTAACTGCCCTCCCCTGCAGGCTTGATCACCCCCAATTGCCCTCCCTTGCAGGCCTGGTCCCTGCCAACTGCCCTCCCCTACTGGCCATCTTGTAGTGGCCATCTTTTGTCCACATGGCCCCAGTCATCTTGTGTGTTGGAGTGATGGTCAATCTGCATGTTACTCTTTTATTAGATAGCATAGAGGCCTGGTGCACAGGTGGGGCCAGCTGGTTTGCCCTGAAGGGTGTCCCAAATCAGGGTGGGGGTTTCCTTGGGGCTTGGGGTGGCCTGGGCGAGGGGCCTGTGGTGGTTTGCAGGCCAGCCACACCTCCCAGTGACCCAAGCAGAGGTCCTGGTATCTGGGATTTATTTATCTCCTACATTTGAAATTTTATAGCCTGGAGCAGAGCCAAGCCTTCTGCTTGCTCAGTGGCGGCAACCATTGAAAGTTTATCGCCTTAAGCAGAGGCCTAGGCTGCAAGGGTATGCAGAAAGCTTGGCTTCCTCCATTGCCAGGGGCAACCCAAGCCTCACTCCTGCTCTCTCTGTAACCATAGCCATCTTGGTTGGGTTAATTTACATACTCACTCTGATTGGCTGGGTGGGTGTGGTTTGTGGGCATGGCTTGTGGGTATAGCAGAGGTACAGCCAATTTGCATATTACTCTTTTATTAGATAGGACGTCTTTAGTAAGATCCAATTTTTCTGTTTCACATTTAGAAAGTATCTCATAGCTAAAGTGCAGTGAAGGCTGATTAGAAAATTTCCAGTCACATTCATCTATGAAGGATAGATGTGTGTCAGAAGGAACATTGGCTCTGAGTGCAAATCCTGCTTTTCCTACTTTCTAGTATGTGATCTTTGAAAATGACTTTACCTTTATATATGTGTATGTTTATTTGTAAAATCATAACACCCACTCATATGGGTGCTCTAAGTGTGGAAATATATGACAATTAACTAGTACAATACCTGGCACAGAGCAGGCACTCACTAAATAATAGCCATCAATATTAAAAAGCACTAATTGCCTGATTATTCACCACTACAGGCCCTGTGCACAAAATTTGTGAATTGGTAGGGTCAATAAGCTTGGCCAATGATCAGGGCCAATCTGTGGGGTGACTGGCAGGGATATTGGGGCAACCTGCTCACCAGCCCTAACCTTCACTGCTGTCACCAGTTGCCATCTTTGGAGTGACTGGCGGGCAATCAGGACCCTTGCTCACACCCATTTTGGCCTGACACCACCCACTCACCTGCTCCACCATCCTGCTGTGGTCCTGTTCTTGTCAGTGCCCATCAGGGCCAGCAGCGCCTCCACTGCTGCCTGCTGCCATTGCTGAGTCTCCAATACGCTGTGCCACCTCCTGGTAGTCAGGGCAGGTCTAACTTCCAGTTGATCAAATTCCCACCCATGAAGATATACTGGCCTTTTATTATATTGCATACTGGCCTTTTATTATATAGGATTTCAATTCAACTCAGTACCAAAAATAGGTCGTGTTTTCTATCACCAATAGATTTCCCCTGGTCTTTGATCTCTAGGAAAGCTGTAGAAAAGAATATTTGTTAATGAAATGGAAAAAATGTTGTGAAAACTAAAACAAAAACAACTTCAGGAGATTGGAAGTGGAAATGTTTGATGTGTTAGGCCAAGTGTCAAGAATGACCTCATGGTTTCTTGGTCCCTATAGCAAGAAAGATGTAAAATAATATACATTTCTTCTGAGGACCTCTTGAGGAATATCTTGACTGCCCCATTCCTGTTGGCCAGGCATTTTAAATCTGTACTGATGTGGAGCAGATTAAAAATTGTAAGACAGATGAGATTTATGTGACAGCCTCCTGCATCATTTTCCTCACCTCAGTGACCTTAGTCCCCAGAAGGCCACTTTTATTTTTTTTGTAAAGTGTTTCAATGCTGCAAAATTTAACAGGTTGCCTTCCTTTTGCTTATTTCTCCAAAATCCTGCTTTACAAAGTTTTTGGCCTTTCAGCTACAGAAATTATTTATCAGAGATACATAAAAGTGTCAATGTTACCAGGCGGTCTGGTGATGTATGGCATACCTCTTACCAAGCAAAGGCAATGGAGAGGGTACTACTTTGAATCAAACACTGACAGGGGCCAAAAATCATGATGTCCAGGTAGAAATGTACAGGATTGGGCTGATGTATGAGATGCACACCACACAGCAGGAGAGCAAGCCCAGCTTTAAGATGAAAACTTGATGAGCCTCAGAACTGTTCCCATGTTAGCTAAATTGAAAATTTTCATGAAAACGTACCACGTGTGTGTTTGAGGTTCTGCGAGGCAGGACGAAGGGAACGTGCTCTTTCTTCACTTGACTGATTCCCGTTTATCCTTTAGAGCTCAACTCAGCAATTTGCTTCCTCAAGAAGCTTTCTGTGACCCTCACTGCATCCATCAACACCACCAGCTTGCACTGCTACAGCCACCACCACAGCCGCCGCCCCCTCTGCCACCACTGCCACCACTGCAGCCCCACACACCTTGGTGACCCGTGCATGCCTCCAAAGGCAATATCACACTCTATATAACTGTCACTTGCTGCTTTCTGCCTAGACTTATTTTTGTGGTGTCAGGGACTGCTTTTGTTGATTTCTCTCCCTAGTGCCTAACAAAATGACTACTGTATAGTAGGTACTCAACAAATGCTTGCTGAATGAATGAACAAACCTAAGAACAAAATTACTGTTCAGAAATGTTTGCATTTGTGATAAAAAGTTATCTGCTTTTTAAAAAATTATAGTCAGATTTTCACAGTTGAGAAATTCTTTCCAACCACTAAGGAGCACTAAGAAAGCAGTTTACTGAATGACATTCTAGTGACAAGAAACAGGTAATGTGGCTAATTCCAAAAGTAATTTCCATACAGAGTTTACCCACAAGAAAAATATGGCTAAATGCTTCTTAAGGCAGTAGGATGGGAAGCACTAAATGAATTCAACTGATTGTGTCTTTTCAGACTTTTTGAGAATTTGGTATGGTGGAAGCCAATTTTGAAAATCTGTAAAAAAAAAAAAAATCCTAGTGTGCCATTACCTTCAATCGTGACCGACGTAGATGGATTTCCAAACATGGAATTGCATGTCATATTCTAAAATGGATTATCACCAATGATCCTTAAATAATAAGGGTGGAAACCTGGAAATATTTTATTTCCAAAGGTTGTTCCTTTTTTTGGAGGGAAATAGTTACTTACTTTAAAGAGAATAGAAGGAACAGAAAAAGAAGGAAGAAGCAAAGAAAGAAGAAAGGCAGTGAGGTTGATTGATATATATATATATATATATATATATATATATATATATATATATATCAGACATTACTGCCAAAAACAGAATAACTTTGGAGTCTATAACTTCTGGTAACATCAAACTCACTTCCTCTATCTGGCTCTAATTCTGCCACTAACAATGTGGCAAATATTAAGAATATAACTTCAGCCTGTTGTGTTTTTTTTTTCTATAAGTTTGGAAGCTAGTGGTGAAAGGAAATGAACTCCCCTCCATCTTGTCCTATAGGGCTGGGCCCCCTGCCTAAACCCCCTCCCTTTTCTGGGAGGGGCCACAGGTGTGCCAGCAATGTCCTAGCTTCCCTGACCCCTGCCCGAATGGACCAATGAAGCTCCAGTAACACAGCGAGGGTCCTAATAAGGCTAACCCACAGGAAGACCCTAATTCAAGTGACCAATCTCTGTAACCCTTGTCACTTTCCTAAGCCCTCCCAATTATCCTACCCCATAAAACTCATTGTTCCCGACCGGCTCGCTCTGGCCTCCCTGCTGTGCCAGAAAGAGGTTGAGAGCCAAACCCTGGTTTGAATAAAGACTCTTTGCTTTTGCATCGGAAAAGGCTCCTTAGTGGTGGATTATTGGGGACCCCGAACTCTGGGCATAACAGTGGTGCTTACCCAAAAGCCTCTTCATGCTCTGTGCTTTCATAAACTTGTACAAATAAGTTTCAAGTGTTCCTTGTTTCCACATCACTCTGCCTCTCTCTCAATTAGAAAACTAAACATCTCCATCAAGGTGGGAAGCACTACAGATGAGCACCTACCCAGGAATCTGAGAGGTGTTGTTTTGTGTTTTTGTTTTTAACTTACTGGTACACAGTGAAGGAAAGTTGCTTTATTCTGCTGCAAAGCTCAAGGGAAGTTATAGGCACAATATCTATGTTTGAATTTTAAGTCCTCTATTAATCAAATGCCCCCAGGTTTTAGTGTTGATCTCATTCCAATAATTCAGCACCTTACAACAAAAAGAAAACAAGAAAGACAAACTAACAGAGTTAGTTACATGGCTCTCCTGGCTGTTGTCACCAATTCCTTTCATCAATGTGTTCCCAGAGGAGGGATATAGCCCAGGAAATAAATAAAATATTTGCGATAATAAAAGTAATAAAATATGTGTGTCTCACCTATCCATTTATTTAGTACCCAGCATTCACCAAGGAGGGAGGCTTTAACCAATTCTCTTGCTAATCTTCTCCCCAAATCAGAGAAACAGATTATAAGAAAAGGTGAGGGAAATGTGGCAAAGAGGAAAGCAAAGTTTGTTTTCCCATTAAGAATTATATACATGTATCACCATGGCTAAGTATTTTATTTTTTCCTTTGTTTTTGCTTTTTAAATTAACATTATTAGTAGAAGTGGTTTTTTTAAAATATGTTTTTATTGATTTCAGAGAGGAAGGGAGAAGGAGAGAGAGAAACATCAACTCAATAGAGAGAATCATTATTGAGTTGCCTCCTGCATGACCCCCACTGGGGATCGAGCCCACAACCCAGGCATGCGCCCTGATCTGGATTCCTATGGCAACCTCCTGGGTCCTGGGTCCACATTCAAACACTTAGCAACATCCGCTGGGCAGAAATATTTTTGTTTGTTTGTTTGTTTGTTTGTTTTTAAGTTTCAATCCATTTCAACTGACAGATCTTCTTGCCCTCAAATATGTATGATAATAAATAAATATAAAAACCACGACCAGCCCTATACCCTAGAAGTCAGGAGCAGTGGAATGGCTCAGGAAACCGAGATGAAGGCCTACAGACCTAGAACAGTGAGTGAAGTCCTCCCTCCCCCGAAATGGGACTGATCACTGCTCCCTTCCCACCTAGGTGTTCCCTCAGTATATTTGCTCCTTCAAAGTCCAATTTCTGCAATATATTCAATAACTTAAACCCCTAAATACACAAAATTTTTATGCATTCAGTTCACTGTCTTAAAATTTTATCAATAATAGAGTAAAAGTAATGGAATTAGGAAAATATCTACCAGAAATGTGATATTTATTAAATTCTCCTGTTGGTACATGTACCATTCTCCATAACATTTTTTGTAATGAAAAAACATAAAATGCATCTCTGATAATAATGGGGATTTAAAGTTTTTATTATCTCAAAAGAGGAGATGTTCTCCATTCCTTTTTCCCACTATGAGCAAAGGATCCCTTGAACCTCCCACATGAAATTAATTCAGCAATAAACCCATGGGGTGCCCTCTGAATAAAAAAGCTGTTTTGAATTATTTGCCAATTTCCGTGCTGTAACTATCCCTACCATGACCAATTTAAAGCTACCAATATTTTAACAAACAGCCTCCAAAATATGTGATAATTTGAAAATCAGCTTTGTGAGCTGGTACAAGACAATACAGATTTGTAATCTGGTGCTCCAGCATTACATAATTAAAGAACCTATGGATGCTTCTCAAACTTATTTATTATACTAGGGTCCCGGTGCATGAAATTTATGCACTGGCTGCGGGAGATCCCTCAGCCCTGCCCGCGCCCTCTCACACATGGGAGCCCTCAGGGGATGTCCTACTGATGGCCTAAGCCGCAGTCTGGCCTTCCTTTGTGGGAGGCGACAGGGCTGATCATGGGAAGGCACCAGCCCCATCATCCTGCTGCTGCAGCCACTGCCAGTCACCACAGCCACCAAGGCGGTTTCATCAACACAGACTCCAGTCACTTCACCATGAAAAAATGACAACTTTCGTTAGGCATTTTCAAGATGTGTTGTTTTTTTTTTAATATATTTTTATTGATTTCAGAGAGGAAGGAAGGGGATAGAGAGATAGAAACATCAATGATGAGAGAGAATCATTGATCAGCTGCCTTCTGCATGCCCCCCTCTCTGGGGATCAAGCCTGCAACCCAAGCATGTGCCGTTGGCTGGAATCAAACCTGGGACCCTTCAGTCCTCAGGCCGATGCTCTTTCCACTGAGCCAAACCAGCTACAGCTTTTCTGATCTCTTTAAAAAAATGTGTTTATTAGTTTCTGAGAAATAGTGAAACACAGATTTGTTAACTTATTTACACATTTGTTGGTTGATTCTTGGTGGATTGATAACGAGAAGTGGGGTAGGTCTATGTGCGTGTGCACTTGGCACTCTGCCCACAGTCCCGGGACTTTCCCCTAGGCCAGTGGTTCTCAACCTTCCTAAGGCCACGACCCTTGCATACAGTTCCTCATGTGGTGGTGACCCCCAACCATGAAATTTTGCTACTGTTATTCATTGTGATATAAATATCTGCACTTTCCGATGGTCTTAGGCGACCCCTGTGAAAGGGTCGTTTGACCCCCAAAGGGGTCACGACCCACAGGTTGAGAACCGCTTCCCTAGGCGCAAGTGAGGAACCGAGTCCTCCGTCTGTAGCTTAGGCAACAGGCCTTCAGCAAGATCTACTGTTGGTTGATTCTTTTTTTTTTAATTAAATCTTTATTATTCAGATTATTACATTTGTTTCTCTTTTTTCCCCTCCATAGCACCCCTGCACCCAGCTCCCACCCCTCCCTCTGCCCTTAGCTCCCTCCCATTGATCTCATCCATAGGTGTATGATTTTTCCCTTTCCCCCTGAGAATTATCAGTCCACTCCCTTTCTGTGCTCCTGATTCTATTATATTCACCAGTTTATTCTCTTGATCAAATTTTTAATTCACTTAATTTTTAGATTCACTTGTTGATAGATATGTATTTGTTGTTCATAATTTTTTTGGCTTTTACCTTTTTCTTCTTCCTCTTCTAAAAGAGTACCTTTCAGCATTTCATATAATACTGGTTTGGAGTTGATGAACTCCTTTAGCTTTTTCTTCTCTGTGAAGCTCTTTATCTGCCCTTCAATTCTGAATGTTAGCTTTGCTGGATAGATTATTCTTGGTTGTAGGTTCTTGCTATTCATCACGTTGAATATTTCTTGCCACTCCCGTCTGGTCTGCATCATTTCTGTTGAGAAATCAGCTGACAGTCGTATGGGTGCTCCCTTATAGGTAATAAACTGTTTTTCTCTTGCTGCTTTTAATATTCTCTCTTTGTCTTTTGCTCTTGGTATTTTAATTATGATGTGTCTTGGTGTGGTCCTCTTTGGATTCCTTTTATATGGAGTTCTGTGTGCTTCCTGGACTTGTAAGTCTATTTCTTTTACCAGATGTGGGAAGTTTTCAGTCATTATTTCTTTAAATAGGTTTTCAGTATCTTGCTCTCTCTCTTCTTCTGGCACCCCCACAATTCTGATGTTGGTATGCTTGAAGCTGTCCCAGAGCCTCCTTACATTATGTTCACATTTTTGGATTCTTTTCTCTTCTTGCTTTTCCAGTTGAATGTTGTTTGCTTCTTTATATTTCAAATTTTTTACCTGATTCCTGCCTTTCTCTAGTCTGCTGTTAGGACTCTGTATAATATTTTTTATTTCAGTTAGTGTATATTTAATTTCTATTTGGTCCTTTATCATCTTTAGTTGGACCTTTTCCATCTCTAGTTGGCTCTTTTGCATCTCTAGTTGGTCCTTTTTCATCTCCTCTTGGCTCTCGCTAAGTTTATCCAACTTTTCTAGCATATTCTTGAAAAACCTTATAAGCGTGGTTTTGAACTCTATATCCAGTCATTTTTTTTCCTCCATTTCTTTTGTTTGTGATCCCTTCCCTTGTCTCGGCATTTTCACTATGCCGGGGAAAATTCTGTGTTGGATTCAGCCTTATGATACCAGACGCAAAACCAAAGAAGCCTCTATTGAGCTTGGGATGGGTGGAGTCTCAGGGCTTAAGGGACCGCCTTGCCTTCCAGTCGGCCCCGCCCTCCACGGCCCCTGAGTCTCACGTGACTGGGTAATCGCTGGAGCGGTCCTTGTTCGCGCACACCCAGCAGTGCCTCTAACCACTGCCTTTCCAGCTCCCCTGCGCGCCAGGACCACACGAGTCTAGGTCCCCAGGGTTTCCCCCGAAACAGGGGCCCAGTGGACTCAGAAGTGGCACAGTTGGGAGGGTCTGTCTCCCGCCCACTCGCGAAAGCCAGTGGCACAATCAGCAATCTCTCCTCCGTACAGCATCGTGCGCGTGCGCGACCAGACTTGATCTTTTGCAACTCCCCTAAATTTCTGTGCACCTCTCCCTTTTCACAGTCCAAACTCCCCTGTATGAGTTTCGGCTGGATCTGGGGTTTAGTGCCGTTGGGAGTCTCCATTTCCCTCCCGCCAGAGAAAGCCAGCCAGGTTCTCTGGCACCTGCTCTCTCCACGAGCGCGCGTCTCCGTACCTCAGCTTTTTGCAGCTCCTCTGGGTTTCTGTGAGCCCCTCTCTTTCCTTCTAGCTGTAGAACTTACACTCGGCCAGCTTTCCTGTGGTTCTGGATGATGTCTGTTCTGTCTTTTAGTTGTAGTTTTGAAATTGTTGTGCGAGGCAGCAGTGTAGGTGTTTACCTATGCCACCATCTTGGATTCTCCCAAGATGTGTTTTTCATAGGATATGATCTTCTTTTCTTTCTTTCTTTCTTTCTTTCTTTCTTTCTTTCTTTCTTTCTTTCTTTCTTATCCTCAACTGAGGATATGTTTCCATTGACTTTTAGAGAATGTGGAAGAGAAAGAAAAAGACGGAGAGAAATATCAAAATGAGAGAAACACTTTGATTGGTTGCCTCCTGCATGAGCCCTGACCTGAGCCCCAGCCAGGGAAGAGCCTGCAACCTAGGTACATGCCCTTGATCAGAACTGAACCCAGACCTTGCTGTTGGCAGGCTGAGGCATTATCCACTGAGCCAAACTGGCTAGGGCAGGATATGACATTTCTTAGCCCTCCCGCAGCAGACCTTCATTTTTTTCTCCAGAAGTGTGGTGGGAAAACCCTAGATCACCTTTTTGGATTCTTATTACTCAAGTTACTAAGAATATTAGCAATAGCATACAGGGAGCTTAGCCAATGAGCAGTCAGAAAAGGTGTTTCCTCTGTAGTTCACGCCAATTGCCAATAGCTTTAGGCCTGCACAGGGGACCCCCAGCTCACTCCTATCGCTGGCTCCACCCCTGCCCAGGCCTGCCCAGGCTGAAAGCCTCTGTCCAAGGCTTTTGGCCTGCCCAGGGAACCTCCAGCTCCCTCCTATCGTGGGCTCTGCCCCTGACCAGGCCTGTCCAGGCCTGACCAGGCCAAAAGCAGACCCCCAGATCCCTCCGATTGCCAGCTCTGCTCCCGCCCCCTCACTCTGATTGCAGGCTGGACCCTACCCAGGAGCCTCCTGGCTCAGGCCTTTCACAGGCTGCTCAGGGCCCACGCGGGGCCTACCTTAGAGTTACCTGGGTGCTAGAATGTTTCCAGGAACCAGGTGCTGTGTGGCTATTATGCAAATTAACTGCCATCTTTGTTGGGTTAATTTGAATACTCACTCTAATTGGCTATAGGCATAGTGGAGGTATGGTCAATTTACATGTTTGTCTATTATTAGGTAAGATAAATAACTTGAATAACTCCATCAGCATTCATAGTTTCTTCCTTCTAAATTGTCAAATACTGGAACCCTAAAAATAGCAAAAATAGCTGTTGAAAAAGCAATGTTGATATATTGCTGACTGCAGTGAAGGGATCACTACCTGAGAAGATTTTTTAGTAGCATTTCGGAGAGATTAAGAAATACAAAGAGAAGCCATTTATAAGGTTTAAGAGTCTAATTTAGGCAGTTGTTTGTTTGTTTGTTTGTTTGTTTTTTCTATATAGGCAGAGAAAGAGGAGTTTAATTAGGTTTAGTCAAGTCTTTCACATAATAGTTTAGGATTGGTGGACACAGCAAGGAAGGGTTTCATAGTGAATCATAAATAATAAGTCACTGATCTTATGTATCATCCCGAATAAGAATATTTATTCTAATAAATTGAGTTGCCTAGTGTTCAGATCAATGAATTTTGGAAATGTCCCTGAAAAAAAAAATTTTTTAAAAAAAGCTATTTGTAACTTTTCTTCCTGGGCAAGAGTTTTCTGGAATCTAAACATCATGCTAGTGAGTTCAGTCAAATAGAAAAATAATTTTAGTCAAAATACTCAAATAATAAATTCTATGCAGTTGTTCCAGGTTTTGATTGTGAGAACCAAAGGTCAATGACCTAGAAGTTTCTCTGCCTGCAACTGACTATCTTCTCATCAAGATTAGGAGTGGTCAGTGATTTTTCCCCCAGATCATGGGGATATTCATAGTGGAAGAATATCTGAAGATACCTACAGAACGTTGACAAGTTTCTAGACCTCCAAAATATAAAAAGAATAGTGAGTATCTGGAGGTTTGGCATTTTCCAGTCTGCTGTTATAATGAGAGGATTCATAAGTGATCTTTTCATAGAAATGTTGCAAAATACCCACCACTGCCCTTTCTCGTCTGTGTGATACAGGCCAATCTCCCTTCAAATACAGATCTCTCAACTCAGAGTTCTATTAACACACTTTCTCTAATCTTTTAGTGTGAATGAATCACTATTTCATTTATTGGTTTAATCTATCAATTATTCAATCAAATATAAAATGCTTAACCCTGGTGAGTGTGGCTCAGTTGGTTGAATACGGTCCCTACACTGAAGGTCAATGGTGTGTGATTCTTGGTCAGAGCACATGCCCAGGGTCATGGGCTCTATCACTGGTAAGGGTGTGCAGGAGGCAGCCAATCAATGTTTCTCTATCATGTTGAAGTCTCTCTCCTTCTCTCTTTCTCTCTATTTTCCTCTCTCTCCCTTCCCCTCTCTCTAAACAAATAAAGTGCCTATTAATTTTCAGACTATAATAAGCATGCAGTGACCAAGATGCACAACTACATTCAACCAGAAAAATGGGGGTACAAAATATAACTGTCATTAGTAACAGACTCTTTCTACTGTGAACTTTCAATCTTTAAACATTTTTGTATGAATGACAGAAGCAAAAGCATGTCAAGCTTAAGTAGCGGTCTTATACATTTATTTCAGGATAGTATATTACATTATTCATTAGTCTTAGGAGTATTAGCCTAATATGCTGCTAATATGTAATCATGGAAGAACATTATTATCCCTATTATATCCTATAAGCATATAAGCAATGAAAGTGGTTTAAAAAAACTATTGCAAGAAGAGGCATAAAACTACAATAGAAATGAAAAGATGTATATATGGATATCTGTGTGTGCACACCTTAGATATTATTTTCTTTTTAGTATTTTTTAAATGGAAAGTAATGATAAAATGAAAAGTATTATGCTTAAACCTGAACTGATATTCAACAAAAGCAAAACATCTGATATAAAAGAAACAAATCGTGTCACCTATGAAAAGATTCTAGGAATCAATAATAAACATGAAGAAAAAAAAGAGATTTCAAAATGGCAGCAGAGTAAGTGGATGCTACACTAATATGCTCCCAGTCCCAAACTGGAATTACAACTAAAATACATAAAAAACAGGCTGACTAACCAACTGAAGATTAGCTAGAAAGAACCCTGATGGCCAAGAATGGAAAGTGAAGACCTCATGGAAACTTCTAGGAATTATGGAGGCAGAAAAGGGCTGGCCAGGCTCTTATAGACAGCAGTTGGGATTCCTGAAGGATATTTCAGCTTTAGGGAGTTCACACTGAGAACTCTGGGGTTTAAACCCCAAGCTGGGCTCCCCCACCCAGAGCATCACAGCTGAGAAAGATGCCCACAGAACATCTGGATGTAAGAAGCAATGGGATTGCTGTCTGCCAGGAAGAGACAGCTGAAATTGCAGGCACCCACCTGAAGGGCAATTGCAAAAAATTTTGTACATAGCCACTCACCTTGGGCTCTGGCAGAGGTAGAGAGAAGTGGACTAGAGTTGTGTGACTCTAGGGTTGGGGACTTTGAAGTTGGACCTTAGAAGGCAGAATCTTCCTGTGCTGAGTCATTCCCTCATGCTGTCAAGGACATTGTTCTTGGCAGACTTTTGCTATCCAGATGGTTTTTGTGAAGTGGGGGAATGCAGTTTCCCCACCCTGTTTAACAATGCCTTGCCTCACCCTGTGAAGTTTCTGAGGTCCATTAAGAGACTAAGAATAGCAATCATCCTGTAGGCAGAAGCAATTACCCCACCATATTGGAAAACCTTTCATCCCATCCTGTGGTCAATAGCTTGAGTCTAATTAAGACTGAATAATAATCAGAATACAAGCATAGGCAGGTCTCTGGAAGCTTTGAGTCTTTGCCTGATCTAATTTAGGATCCAGGGTTAGGAAAAAAAGACCTTAGTTTATATCTTGGTCCTTTACAAAGGCATCCAGCTCCAGCAGAGGGAGCCACAAGCTGTTAATTGCTGATAGCTCCACACAGGGTATACAGAGCTAGTCAGAAACACATACAATACTGTCCTATATAGAGATTGAGAGTCATAATAGATCTCTCTAATATATAGAAACAAATCCAGACAGGCATCAACATGGGAAGACAAAAAAACAAGCCTAAAATGAAAAAAATAGAGAATTCCCCTGAAAAAGAGCTAAATAAAATGGAGGTAAGAAATATATCAGGGAGAAACCAAGATGGCGGCATAGGTAAACACCTACACTGCTGCCTCGCACAACAATTTCAAAACTACAACTAAAAAACAGGACGGACATCATCCAGAACCACAGGAAAGCTGGCAGAGTGGAAATTCTACAACTAGAGAGAAAGAGAGGGGCTCACGGAGACCCAGAGGAGCTGCAAAAAGCTGAGGTATGGAGACGCGCTCGTGGAGAGAGCGGGTGCCGGAGAACCTGGTTGGCCTTCTCTGGTGGGAGGGAGACGGAGACTCTCAAAGGCATTGAATTCCCTATCCTACGACATTAAACCCCTGATCCAGCCAAAACTCATTTTGGGAGGAGGTGGGAGGGGGAGTTTGGGCTGTGAAGGGGGAGAAGTGCACAGAAATTTAGGGGACTCGCAAAAGATCAGAAGTCTGGTGGCACGCACGGCACTGCTCCAGTGATTACCAGTCACGTGAGGCTCAGGGGCCATGGAGGGCAGGCCCGACTGGAAGGCAAGGCGGTCCCTTAAGCCCTGAGACCCCACCCATCACAAGCTCAAGAGAGACTTTTGCAGTTTTTCAAGTCTGGTATCATAAGGCTGAATCCAACACAGAAGTTCTCCCAGCATAGTGAAAATGCCAAGACAAGGGAAGGGATCACAAACAAAAGAAATGGAGGGGAAAAAAAACGACTGGATATAGAGCTCAAAACCATGCTTATAAGGTTTTTCAAGAATATGCTAGAAAAGATGGATAAATTTATCAAGTCCCAAGAGGAGATGCAAAAGGACCAACTAGAGATGCAAAAGATCCAACTAGAGATGATAAAGGACCAAATAGAAATTAAATATACACTCTCTGAAATAAAAAATATTACACAGAGACCTAACACCAGACTAGTGGAAGGCAAGAATCAAGTCAAAAATGTGAAATATAAAGAATCAGAAAACACTCAACTGGAAAAGCAAGAAGAGAAAAGAATCCAAAAATGTGAAGATAATATAAGGAGCCTCTGGGACAGCTTCAAGCGAACCAACATCAGAAATGTGGGGGTGCCAGAAGAGAGAGAGCAAGATACTGAAAACCTATTTCAAGAAATAATGACTGAAAACTTCCCACATCTGGTAAAAGAAATAGACTTACAAGTCCAGGAGGCACACAGAACCCCATATAAAAGGAATCCAAAGAGGACCACACCAAGACACATCATAATTAAAATACCAAGAGCAAAAGACAAAGAGAGAATATTAAAAGCAGCAAGAGAAAAACAATTAATTACCTACAAGGGAGCACCCATATGACTGTCAGCTGATTTCTCAACAAAAACAATGCAGGCCAGATGGGAGTGGCAAAAAATATTCAACGTGATGAGTAGCAAGAACCTACAACCAAGAATACTCTATCCAGCAAAGCTATCATTCAGAATTGAAGGGCAGATAAAGAGCTTCACAGAGAAGAAAAAGCTGAAGGAGTTCCTCAACTCCAAATCAATATTATATGAAATGCTGAAAGGTACTCTTTTAGAAGAGGAAGAAGAAAAAGGTAAAAGCCAAAAAAATTATGAACAACAAATACATATCTATCAACAAGTGAATCTAAAAATTAAGTGAATTAAAAATTTGATCAACAGAATAAACTGGTGAATATACTAGAATCAGGAGCACAGAAAGGGAGTGGACTGACAATTCTCAGGGGAAAGGGGGGAGGGGAGTACAGGGAGAGACTGGACAAAAATCATACACCTATGGACTCATCAATTGGGGAGAAAGGTAGGGGTAGAGGGAGGGGTGGGAGCAGGGTGGAGGGGAGCTATGGAGGGGAAAAAAGAGAGACAAATCTAATAATCTGAATAATAAAGATTTAATTAAAAAAAGAAATATATCAGATATAGAGTTCAAAGTTACAATGGCAAAAATTCTCAACAACATGAAAAAAGTTATAGTAGCTATGAAGATTAACATGGCACTGATAGAGAATATGGTGGAAGGAATACTCAGCAGATTAGGGGTAACTGAGAATCAGATCAGTGAATTAAAAGACAAGGCAGAAAAAAAATCAGTAAGAGAACCAAAAACAAAAAAAAAATTATAAAACAGGAATACACCTTAAGGGAGCTGTGGGGCAGGATAAAATGTAACAATATTTGCATAATAGGAATGCCTGAATGAGAATGAAGTGAGTAAAGGATAGAGAACATGTTTGAAGAAATAATGGCAGAAAACTTTCCTAACCTGGTAAAGGAAATGTCACACAAGTTCAGAAGGCACAGAGAGTCCCAAGCAAGAACCCAAACAGGCTCATGCCCAGACACGTCATAATTAAAATGCCAGAAATTAAAGGCAAAGAGAGAATCTTAAAGGCAGCAAGAGAAAAGCAATTTATTATCTACAAAGGAGCTCCCATGGAGCTGTCAACTGATTTTTCATCAGAAACTCTACAGGCCAGAAGGGAACAGCATGCGGTAATGAAAAGTAAAGATCTGACACCAAGATTATTATATCCATCAAGGTTTTCAGTCAAAATAGATGATGAAATAAAGAGCTTCCCAGAACAACAACAAAAAAAAAGCTAAAGGAGTTTGTCACCACTAAACTAGCATTGCAAGAAATACTAAAGAGACTGCTGTAATGAGAAGAAGAAATTGAGAGAGAGATAAAAACAGATAGGACTATATCAAAATTAAAAGTTCTAAACATCAAAATGAAAAGAGAGCTCACTGTATGGAAGAACATATTTGGAAATGATACATCTGATAAAGGGCAATTTCCAAAATATATAAGGAACTCATACAATTTAACAAAATGAAGACAAAAAAATCCAATTTTAAAAATGGACAAAGAGCCAAGATAGACACTTCTCCAAAGGGACATACAAATGGCCAAGAGACATATGAAAAATCCTCAAAGTCACTGATCAACAGACAGATGCCAATTAAAATGACTATGAGGTATCACTTCACACCTGTCTGAATGACTTCCATCAATAAATCAACAAATGGCAAGTGCTGGCAAGGATATGGAGAAAAGGAAACCCTAGTACACTGCTGGTGGGAATGCAGACTGGTACAATCATTATGGAAAACAATATGGAGTTGCCTCAAAAAATAAATATGGAACTGCCATTTGACCTAGTGATCCCACTTCTAGGAATGAATATATTCTAATAAATAAAAAACAGTAATCAGAAAGAATGTATGCACCCTTATGTTCATAGCAGCACAGTTTACAACAGTTAAGCTCTAGAAACAACCCAAGTGCTCATCAGTAGAAGAGTGGATAAAAAAACTGTGATACATTTATACCATGGAGTATTATGCAGCAGTAAAAAAGGAGAATCTCTTGCCCTTTGAAATTGTATGGAAGGATCTGGAGAATATTATGCTAAGCCAGTCAGAAAAAGAAAAATAAGTATCACATGACCTCACTCATATGTGGATTTTAATGAATCTCAGAGGAAGGTGGGAGTGAGTGAGTGGGTGAAAAGAGATCAAGCAAGGAACTTGTACACATATATGCATAACCCAAAGACAAAGACAATAAGGTGGGGAAGTCCTGGAGCAGGGGGAAGAGGCAAGCCATAAGGGGTTAATGGGGGGGAAAAAAGCGAAATATATAATATTTTCAACAATAAAGTTGTTTTTAAAGAAGTGATTAACAAAATGCTGCCACTCTGCAGCTTATAGAATAGCCTTCAGGCAAACATCAAAGGGAAATTGAAACTTGTTTAATTGTGAAACTCAATGACTTCAGTCAACTTATCATAGTGACCAATAATATTAGAATTAAGAAAAATAATGAGATACAATACATAACTATTTCAGAAGAGTTCCATCAGTCTTTTTCCTAAGAACAAGAACAATGAAGCCCTAATCAGTTTGGCTCAGTGAGAGTGTCAGGCCGTGGACTGAAAGGTCCCAGGTTCAATTCCAGTCAAGGGTTTGTACCTTAATTGCAGACTCAATCCCCATTAGGGGGCGTGCAGGAGGCAGTTGATTGATATTTTCTTCTCATCAATGTTTCTAACTCTCTATCCCTCTCCCTTCCTCTCTTTAAAAAATCAATAAAAATATTTTTTTTAAAGAATGAGAACACTGGCAAATCTCAATAGTCTTTTCATAAGATGTAAAATTTCTGAAATATTTATATTAATTACTTTTTACTTATACAGACTTAAGGGGAGATTGAGCATGTCTTTTGATTTGACAAATACTCCCATATAATTCTTAAATTAGTGTAAAGCTAATTATGAAATGTAGAACATACCAAACATTCCTAATTATTTCTAGCATTCTTCTTTATAAATGTAGAACATACCAAACATTCCTAATTATTTCCAGCATTCTTTCTTTATAAAGTAAAATAATGTCTTTTTATTTTTTAGGGGCCCTTCGGTAACACTCAAAGATTGTTTTAGGTATAAAAGATAGATGATTTTATTTTTTCTAATTTTAGGGTCTGAACTTGGAAAGGAGTTATTAGAGGAGATCTGCTAACTTGCTTAAGATAGCATCCTGGATAAAGTATAATAATAAAATACTTTATTGACACTTGGATATCTACTTAAGTGTCAATAAAGTATTTTAAAATAACATCAAACAAGGTAACATGATTATAAGGAATTTTAGCACTTTCACAAATGAAGAAACTGTGTTCCTTATTTTTGCTTTTTTAAAAAATATTTTATGGATTTTTTTACAGAGAGGAAGGGAGAAGGATAGAGAGTTAGAAAGATCAGTGAGAGAGAGACATCTATCAGCCCCCTCCTGCACACCCCCCACTGGAGATGTGCCTGCAACCCAGGTACATGCCCTTGACCAGAATCGAACCTGGGACCTTTCAGTACACAGACCGACACTCTATCCACTGAGCCAAACCGGTTCAGCTATTTTTGCTTTTTTTAAAAAAAAAATTAAGGACATTATGAAAGTCAAAACAAAGCAGAAATATTACTTTGATGAGATATAGAATCTCTATTATAGAGTAGATTTCCTAGAGGAGGCAGAGTAACATTTTGTTATCCCTAACTAAAGGCTCCAATGTATCATTTTACCAGAGAGAAAACCAAATTTTAGGTTTTTGTTGGTATATTAGATAGTTGAAAATTCACAAACTCTTTTATGTTTTTTAAATTATCTTATGAATAAATTCTTCAAAATAAAAATAATAAACTTTGCCAAAATGTTAGTATATTTTATGGTTTCTGGTCAGACTCAGTTACTATAATTCAAATAAGGTTTATTTTCTTCCAGCCTCTATAACTTGCTATACATGCTCAGACTTTGTCCTTCACTGTGTTCTCTCATATTATAGAACAAATTGACAGTTTAGGATTAAATCACTTTCTTTCTTTTTTTTTTTCTTAAAAAATCAACATACATACACAGTTGTATCTCCCTATCACTATGGCTCCTGCTATAGTCTCAAACACCCATATATAATTATAACTTTTAACTAAAATAATCCTATGTAATAAAAGGCAAATTGTCCCCTCAGGAGTTCAACCAACTGGGAGTTTGACTGCTCACTCTGATGTGCACTGACCACAAGGGGAAGGTGTAGAACAAAGGAAGGCCCTGATTGGCCCTGATCGCCAGTCAGGCCCAGAGACCCTACCTATGAACGAACTTTGTGCACTGAGCCTCCAGTAACTTATATTTCACAGAGCAAACTGGAAGGAAGAAAAATGATAAATGTATCATATTTAAGGATTTTATCAGTCTAACAAAACTGATGAATACTAATAACAAAATTCATGCATACTAGTAACAAAACTTTCTTCAGTTACACACAATCCTTTACACTTTCATAAAATGGCAAAAATAAAGCATTCATCAACAAAAATATCCTAAAGAGGTAACCATTTTATAGTGTGTTAAAATCAGATATGAAAATATAAGAACTTGAAATTATACTTAGTAATCAATATTTCAGCATCAATAGTATTAATAAATTATATGTGTATTTGCTAATCATCCTTTAATTGCTGAACTTTTTTAAATCTCATGGTTTTAAGTTACTCACAGCTCTTATCAGTGATGTTCAAATGGACACCCTACAAAAAAAAATAGTATTAAAATGTCAGAATTTGCCGAAACCAGTTTGGCTCAGTGGATAGAGCGTCAGCCTGTGGACTGAAAGGTCCCAGGTTCGATTCCGGTCAATGGCATGTATCCTGGTTACAGGTACATCCCCAGTGGGGGCGTGCAGGAGGTGGCTGATCGATATTTCTCTCTCATTGGTATTTCTAACTCTCTATCCCTCTCCCTTCCTCTCTGTAAAAAATAAATAAAATATATTAAAAAAATAAAATGTCAGAATTATTAAGATAAATTTGCCTTTTTACAATCTTAAGCTTTATGTATTGTAATGTTATTTTGCTTAATCAGTAAGCCAAAGTAAGTAGTTTAGGAAGTTTATATTAAACTAGTTTCTTCATACCAAAGTCATGTTAATAAATACATATGCTATTTTATATTGAACATTGATAAGCCAAAGAAAATTATTAATCTAGTATAGTTTGTCCAAATATCCATCTTATTTATGTATAAACTTAGATTCTTATATGTTCCTAAGTTAGCAGTTTCTGTAAGAAGTATTATTTTTCCTCAAAAACATTTAAAGTAGTAAAAGATTATTGTTTTTATTTTTTTCTCTGAATTCTGGGGACATTAAATTTATATAAACAATTGTTTATATCTAACACTGTTCAAAGCAGAGTTCCTTTAATTTAATAGACAGTGTAATCTAATTTATTAATACTGTCCAGAACTAAGAAGATATTTCACATTCACACACAAGAGATAAAAGTTTTTTCTGAATTACAAGCACATAACTTTTAGCCCAGTTGTACAACTTTAGCTGCAGGTAAAAAATAAATCCAGAAATACAAAACTCACCAGTCTATGTCTCAAGAGCTATTATTCTTCCCAACGTTCACACACACACACACACACACACACACACACACACACACACACACACAAATTCAAGGTATTTGAGCTCACAAGTGTAAAAAAACAGGAAAAATATAACAAACCCAATTGTCATCTCTCACCCACCAGAAACTAGATCTCCATCATCCATCTGATGGAAATCACCAATGGTCAGACCACAAGACCAAACTTTCAACCATTGCTGCCACCAACAGGGATTGATTTTATTAACCACTCAGGAACCAGAAAAAGCAAAAACACAAAAATCAATGGAGAGAAAAAAAAAATTGGAAAAAACAGCATGAGAAAAGTCAAACATCTATTGTGGCTTGGGATTTAGTCTGGGAGGATAGAGGCGAGGGGAGGGCAAGAAAGAGGGAGGAAGACAGACATACTTGGACCTAAGCAACACTGAGCTGACTTCTCCAAGAAAAGCAGTACTTCAAGTGACTGCTCTTGGATATTTCAATGATGATTTCCACATATATTACAAGATCATTTTCAGATAGGTAAAACCATGGTTTTCGTGCAATATAATATGAGCTCTTTTGTCAATGATTTTTAATTCGTTATTTAAGTTATTAAACTTCACAGCAAAATTTTAAAAAAGAGGGGGAAATTCAAAGAGGATTTAAGAAAGTATATACAGGTAATTTAATAAAGAAATGTTCAGATAAAACTAATAGGTTAGATACAAGATTATTTAATATCTTAGAGGCACAAACAGTATCCTTTGGGGTTATCTCTTCCACCAAACAGAAATTGTTTCCATTTCCAGTGGACAAAAATTCTCATGTTAACCTCAGCCACTACAAACTTGTAAAACAGCTCATTCAATAGAAAGTTAAGCCCAGTGCTGCACCAAAGAAGTGCCTGATACTCTTTGACTTATTCCAAATTTGGGTTCTTTTGTTTTTTCTAGCAGAGCTCAAGAATATTTACCATGCCTCAATTTATCTTTTTTCATGTATCCTACTGAAATATGGTGAGCCCTTTCAGTGTACAGATTTAATTTTTTTTTTCAAATCACAGACATTATTGACTAGTTTCTTGTTCTCCTTCTGGAACTCTCACAATAAATATAGTGCATGTTGTAGACTCAACCATATCATTTCCCTAATGATTTCCATCTCCTTCAAATAAGCAACTGAATTCATTAGATGGAAAATAATTCTTAATTATAGTCTTATTTGTGCTATACTTGAATCTTCTTAAATACTCTGGTTGTTGTTGTTTGTTGTTGTTTCTAGAGGCCTGGTACACAAAATTTGTGCATGGGGAGAAGGGTTCACTCAGCCCAATCTGCACCCTCTCTAATCTGGGACCCCTGGAGGTATGTCCAACTGCCAATCTGATTGCCCCTAAATGCTCTGCCTGCCTGCCTGATTGCCCCTAACAGCCTCTGCCTTGGCCCCTGCCACCATGGCTTTGTCCAGAAGGACATCCAGTCTATCTGATCTAATTAGCATATTACCCTTTTATTGTATAGATTATTTTGACTCAGTTTTCTTCTGCCTCTTTCTATAATCCTATATTGCCAAGCATGAGCTCTATTTGTGCTGGCTACTCACCTTTCTACTGATGGGTCCTTTAGAGAAGCTGTATTTTATTGTTGGGTTTTTGTTATGTTGTTAACTCCTCAGAGTGTATGTCTGACATTCTCCCAGCCTCCTGCCTAGAAAAACTCAGCCTACTCATTCAGCTGATTCTTGGCCTGTTGCAGACTGGCACAACTAAGGTATTTATACGAAGATGACTTTAATCCTCTCTCTTCAGCTCTGGGCAGAGACCTCTGCAAACCAAGTTTTTCCCAAGAGCCTTTACTTCACCCCAGGGTCTCTCTAGTACTGCTTCCCAAATTCATACCCAGTGCACAAAGAACATCCCACCCATTCCCCTCACCAGGAATCCCACAGCCCAAAGGTCCACATGGATCCAGCTACCCATCTGCTTCACCACCTACAAGGCTGAGCAGAGGTAAATAGATTGGAATTGGGAGTGTAGGCAAAGGAGTAGGGATTCCTCACCATCCTTCAGAATTCTCCACCAGATATAATTTTACTGGTGTTATCAGAAACCCCTTGATGCTGCTGCTTCTGTCAGTCCATAATATATATGGAAGTGGGTTAACAGGGAGAAGGGGTGAGGATGTAGGCTGTTCTTAAGATAAGCAGTCAATATGTGAAAATTAAATTGCATTTGAATAGTGAAGCTAGTATGTCTTCCTTTTGCTTTAAATAAGTACAGTGGCATTGCCTAGACTCCCTACATCGCCAAATCTCAGGCTGGCATCAGTATCATGTTACCCTCTTGACTAGTCGTTTATCATTCACTGAACTTGCTTATATGGATTCTTTACTTATTTTGTTAAATTCCTATACTTCTGAGGACAGGACACTTAAAGAATGGGTAATGTTGGTAAAATGAGGGAAAATTAGAACTCAGGCTTCCACAGAACGGAAAGCTTGTTTTTGCTTTTGTCTTTTTCTCATGTTGCACCTGCTGCTGTAAAATGGACCTGAGGCTGCCTAGAAAAGGGGAAGTCCCTATCCTGGGAAGACTCAAGTGGGGATACCTTAGACCAGCGTTTCTCTAGACCTTGGAACAAATCATCTCCTCTCTGACCTCAGTAAAGTCTCATTTGGTGTCTTTCTTTCCCTCCTTTCACCCACTGGGTGGTAAAATCCAGCCTGCTGACTAGTGTGTGAGCTCCGGGGACAGACACTAGTGAGGCTCTCAGCTATCCAACAGTGGTCACTGTGGTTTTTAGTGTAAGGTTTATCTCAACCACTTAAGTCTGACTGCTCCAAATTAAAAACGTTTTGTGACATATCATGGTATGGCTCAGCTCCCAAAGAAACTGAATTTAAGTTTGGAATTAAACCTTCAGCTATTCATAGTCTATCTGTACCTGAATTTATCTGTTACTTATCACTTTGGCAAGCTGGTGCAGAGTTGAGAGACTGATCACTGATGATACTCTAGTTAAGATAATGGGCCTAGCTCTATAGGAGTGGAGAGCGACACATCCTTTAGGACTACACAAGGCAACTCTAATGGGCCTAACAGATTTTATGTCTTCATAAAGAAGAGGCTAACTTGAAGCATTGTCAATATGATTAGAGCCTTGAAATGGATTCAGAGATTTTCCTGCCATGGTGCCATTTGCTGTCAATAATTATTCACAGATGCAATAAGAAAACAAACCTACCTGGATATTTAACAGTAGCTTGACTCTGCTTTTTTTTTTTAAGAACAGAAAACATTGCTTGATTTTTACTTTGATTGCCTTGTAGCTTTATTATAGTTTTACTATTTATAAAAAACATGAAAACATAGGAAAGAATATAAAAATCATCCACCGTTCTAGTAACTAGAGGTTTCCTCTGTTAGCATTTTACTAAATTCACTTTTAGTCTCATCTCTATGTATAGCTAATGAGTTCAGTCATATCTGTGTATTCATTTTAGAGCTAGTTTTTAAATAATTTAATCAAATATTTTTAAAATCATACTTTAATTTTTATTTTTTCTTTATGAAATCTAATAGTTGTATAATTATTACTTTAATATTCTTTTACTTCCCAATCCTTGCCAGTACAACATGAGAATATGCATTTAAAATATCATTTAATTATTCTTTATTCTGACTTATTTTTTATTAAAGGCCCAATATATGAAATCTGTGCAAGAGTAAGCCTTCCTTCCCCCTACTGCTGGCTCCAGCGTCCCTCTGGCACCTGAGACCTAGGCTGGCTTCCCTCTGGCCACCTGCTGGCACCTAGGATCTGGGCTTCCCTCTGGCCCAGCTTCCTCCAGAAGGACATCCGATCCAATTAGCATATTACCCTGTTATTATTATGGATTCTTGTATTTCATTTTATTGGGGTACCAATTTAAAATAATTAATTGGGTTTCATTCTACACAGTTAGCAGACATTTGTTCTGAACAAACCATTCACAGAAACATTTGGTCCATAGTTTATATAAATCCTGCTCTTCTGCAAGAGCCAAACCATGAGCCTTCAACCTAACTCCAGCTAAGCTACCAAGACAAAAAGGGTTATTATTGGCAATACAGCACCAACACAATTATCCTATCTAATAAAGAGGGAATATGCTAATTGACCATCATGCCCTCACAAGATGGCAGCACCCACAGCTACAAGATGGTAGTGCCCAGTCCCCTCAGCCCTGCCTCTTCCAGCCTCAGTCCCCCAGTTCCCTCAGACTTGCCTCATCCATCCAGAGTCCCCCAGTCCCCACAGCAGCCAGCTTTATCCAGCCAGAGTCCTCCAGTCCCCTCAGCCCTGCAAGGAATGGAAGTTGGGACGATCATGCTGACAGAAAAGTTAGGTGTTAATCAGGCCAGCAGGGGAGTGGTTAGGGGGCTATTACGCTGGCAGACAGAGTAGTGAGGGCAATTAGGCAGGCAGGTATGCGAGTGGTTAGGAGCCAGCAGTCCCAGATTGGAGAGGGTGCAGGCTGGGCTGAAGGACACCCTTCCCCTGACCCTGTACAAATTTTGTGCACCAGACCTCTAGTTAGACAATAAAACACCAGAGTATTTTTGGGAGCCTAATTGGTTTTGCTCAGTGGATAAAACACCAGACTGTGGACTGAAGCGTCCCAGGTTCAATTCTGATCAAGAGCATGTACCTTGGTTGCAGGCACATACCCAGTAAGGGGCGTGCAGGAAGCAGCTAATATATGTTTCTCTCATGTTTCTAACTTTCTATCCCTCTCCCTTCCCTTCCTCTCTGCAAAAATCAATAAAATATATTTAATAAATAGAAATAAACATGAGTTTTTTTGAACATAGGAACTTTTTCCAAGCATGGACATTTCTACAGGACCAAATATCAAGGATCTTAGGTGTCGGCCTATTGTCTCCATGGCAGTTTGTACAGGATCAAATGTCCTGCAAGACTGTACACATATGTCTGGCATCAATGCCTCACCAATCCCTTAGACAAGTAGCCTGTTTATTTTTTCTGCTTGAAAACTTTAAATTATTTTGTACTGGAGGTTCATATTTTCATCAGCATATGCCTAGAACTCCTCATTTTATCAATTTTTCCTAGAACATTTTTCCTTATTCTATAGTTTCAGGGTTTTTGTTTATTTTTTCAGATCTAGAAACTTTTTTTCATACATCTTTGATTATGCACTAAATTATAGTTTCTACTCAATTCATTTACTCTCATTCTCAAGGGTCCCAAATATCCATAGCTTTATATTCTATTCCCTAAACCTATCATTTTCTTTCTTATGCTTTTTTCTGTATTATATTAAAGATTCTGTGTTAACTGTCCCCAATGTGGATTTTAATTCTGCAATAGTTTTAATAACTATGACTTTTTTTTACAGTGGCAGTTCTTTTTTAGTCATTATCACTCCCCCTTCTAATACTCTTTTAGAGATATTCTTTTTGTCTTTTAATGACTAAAAGTAGGTACACTTAAAATTTTCTTTTTTTACTATGATGATATTTCACACATACTTTTAAAATAGTACTTAGTAGCAGTGGACCCCTATTTTATGTTATATGGGATATTTTTTAAATATTCTTTTTGTGCCCTAGCCAGTGGTTGGACCATCATCCCATACACAAAAGGTTGCCATTTGATTCCCGGTAGGGGAACATACAGAAGGCACTACCAACAAATCAATGTTCTTTCTCACACTTATGTTTCTCTCTCCTCTCTCTCTTTTTCTCTCTCTCTCCCTCTCTCTCCCTCCCTGTTTCCTCCCTACCTCCCTTTTCTCTCTAAAAAAAAAAAAATTGAATAAGCATATCCTTGGGTGAGGTTTTTAAAAAAGATTATTTTTGCTGTTCCACTCCCACCACCCCCCCCCCCGCTTTTTTCTTACCCATCATTTATTGAGGAAAATTTTACCAGGTCTGGTGATTGCCAAGTAGTGGAGACATCTTCCCTTTGTTCCCACCCTGTTTCCAGCTTTGACAACAGCTCCCTCATGGGCCTTTCCTGAATTGGGATGAGCCCAGCCCCTCCAGCCGTTTATCTGGGAGACTCAGTTTCCTCAGGAATATAGTGGGTGAAGGGAAAACATTTTCTAAATTGAATACAGACAGAGTAGATTGTATTTCTAATGGTATTTCTTGTTTATTCACAAAAGCATGGCTAAAAAGCAGAAAGTTCTAATAGAGATGCTAAGGCACAGATGAGCTGTTTACTTTTTCATGTCATCAGTTATCATGACCATTAAATCAATCATGTTGATTGGCTGCCCACAGCACTGTGTAGAGTGCATTTTCTCATATGTTGATATACTGCCTTCTATCATTACTCTTTAATTATCAGTGGATGGCCAGTTTCCAGTACCCAGTGCATTGGCAATGCTCCAAAAATCAACTAGAATCAAATCTTTCCATATCCATGTTTTCATTGTGATTAATTTATTCACTTAACTAAGCTCATTACCATTTATTAATGTTTATTCTGAGACCCATTCTAGGCTGGTGGTAATTATATTACAGTCCTTGCTTTCATGATAATACATGAATAATAATTATTGGTGCTAGTGTTTACAACATGCTGCGCAAGGAGCCCAGTCCCATGGCAGACATGCAGCAGTCGGAATGAGTGTTCCATCTGGGATGAGGTATGGTCTCACAGCGGATCTAGCATCTGAGCTTGTCTGTGAGAGTGAGGTGATGGCATTGTAAGGTAAAGGAAGCACACTCTCCATCAGTGGAGTGGTATGGAAAAGCATTACTATCCACAAATGGCAAGTAGCTCCATGTGACTGAAAAATGGCTTACTTAAAGAGAAAAGCAGGTGTCTTTTGGGAAATGTAGGTTTGAGATAAGTCAGGAAAAACTTTGCATGCCAGCCTAAAATAATTCTCTTTTGCAATTTCTCCAGCAAAACTCCAACATTTATTTTTTAAAATCTGACTATTTCGAATTTTTTTAAATCTGAAACAAGTCTTTATTTGCAAGCAAAAAATATTTTCAAAATCTACAGCATCAATGGCCTACACCAAACATGTCAAACACAAGGCCCGCAGGAGGTCCATAATGAACGTTCTTGCACCCAGCAAATATAACGGTCTGTAAGAAATATTTTAATAAAAATGTTATAACTTACTTTTGTCAATATCCTGTTATACATAATTATTAATAACTAACTACAATGTTCACTAATGACTAATTACTATAATCATGTAACATTCATTTCCCTTATGCACCTTATGGGCTGGCGCACCATTTCTCTCCACTAATACTAGCAGCAAATATTTTAGCAGCCGATGGCCATGTCATTAGTCTTAGACTGACTCGTTTAATGTGCGTAAAAGGAAATACTCACTTTCTGAGAACACAAAAAATAGGCTTATTTGTGTTATGCTTATTAATTTGTGCAGTTATTCAGTGTCTGGTAAGTTAATGTTCAAGAAAAAATATTAATTTTATTAAAACATTCTATTATGTTAAACGATTACTCATTTTATTCAGCCCTTTGTATTCCGCATGTCTCTATCGAAATAAACCTACTTTTCTATGAAAACTAAAGCTTTTGTTTTATTGCGGCCCACATAAACTTAAACCTTGTTTATTTGGCCCATGTTAGCCTTTGAGTTTGACATGCTTGGCCTACTCTATCAAGCATGTGATTTTTGAACTAAATTGAAATCCTTCTTTTTCACTGTCATTACATGTTAGACAGCGACACCTAATGGTGATCTGTTATTTTACAGCCACTTCTATTATTTGGGCGGTAAAGGATGGACAAAAGGCAAAGAAAGGGACTACAGTAAAGGGTGTGATAGACTCAGCTAAAGGCTAAGATAGAAAATGATGGGAAGAGCCCCAAATTTCTTGAATTACTAAGTTCCAGCATGGCACCAAGTTTCAGTCAGCATTTGGGACCCTCTGTACCTGTTCCCTGATGACAAGCCGACAGTATTTTTAATTAAGACTATTATGAGAGTGAAAAATGAACACTTATGTACTATTAGGTTCTTGCAGATCCCCTTTACTAATGCATACAAACCAACCAGGGAAATCCCAAATGTCCAGATGTTTGTCTAACCCTACACATAAACAAAAAAATGTATAAAAATTGTCCTATATTCTATAACTGGTATCTTTCTAAAACAAAGAGGTAATGGGGCAAAGCTCCCCTGATGCTACTTTCCTCTCCTCCAGTTTAAAGGCCAATGCAGCATCTGCCTATGGAGGCTATGGCTCTGTGCTGGAGGGCTTTCTCTGTTGATTACCTCCTGCTAGTTGAGAGAAATGATGCAGGCTAGGATAAATGCTATTGAGCACAAGTGGGGACAAATCCATCCTATTAAAAAGGAAGAGTCTCTGTCACATGCACACAGTGACTGTGATAACGTTCAAAGCACACATTATCTTGCTCAACGTATAATACTGGCAAACTCAGAAAGAAAATGTTCAGTTGTTTAAGTGAACAGGAGCTTAGTTTTCACTCACTGTCTGCCTGTTTCATATGAAGACCTGTCATCACTTAACCGATGGCAACTCTAGGCTGCAATCCAGGACATCCTGGGCTGGAGGAGAAAACGTAAGAGTTAACACCAAACACCTAGGTCATTTTAGCTTCTCAACCTGTCAACAGCACAGCCTTCCACTCACATTCCAAGAACTACAAAAAGTAATCTATATACATAAAAGCCTAAGTGACCCACCAACTGACTGACCAGCTGGTAGCTATGACATGCAATGACCAATAGGGGGCAGATGCTCCAACAGGTAGCTATGATATGTACTGATCACCAGGGGGCAGATGCTCAAAACAGAAGCTGCCAAGCTGGGGTGACTGAACAGCTGTGGGTTTTCGGGTGACACATCTGGAACCAGAGAGGAGGGAGCCCGATTCTGGGGTGCATCACCCAAGAACCACCCTCTCTCAATCCGGGACCTCTTGGAGGATGTTGGTGAGTCAGTTTTGGTCTGATCCCCACAGGCCAGGCTGAGGGACCCCACCAGTGCACAAATCCATGCACCAGGTCTCTGGTATTAATAAAAGAAAAAAATAATCGTTTGCTTCTATGATTCTAATTGGGTAAAGGTCATTTTAGTTTTTACTAGCTAGAGTTTTATCATTTTAGCTCAGACCAAGACTTTGATTGTATTTCTAAGATACAGGTTTGTGGATATAACTCATTTTTCTAAATGACATTAATTTAATGCCACGTATTGAATATCTGATAGGTGGCATTACAGAATTAGTTAGATACAAGGGAAAGATTGACAGAAAAAAGTATATTTTTTTCCAACAGTATTTGTTTTTCCTCTATATTTGCATCCTAAGAAAATACTTATGTACCTCAGGTTTACTTAAATATCTTAGCTTGATTTATGCTAGATTTATATTATATAATAGTTCAAATATACTCCAAATTTTTCCATTCCCATTCTTGTCTATGCTGAAATCTCCTGAGAACTTGTGAAGCATCAGAAGAAGAGAAGGATGTTCAGATATACAGGACTCTCCTGAGAAATGAACATGACTGCCAATACAAATGGAAATGTTATTGTTGAATCCGGAGGGATGGGCCCCAGCTGCCTTCCCAGCACCCAGAGGGAGGGAACAGCTCGGGTAGAAGGCCTGATGTTCCCAAGGTGACTATGCATGCTAATGGCCCCACCAGAACAGGATCCTTGGTGAGTTTTAAAGAGATGGCAGGCGGGATGAGTGCTTCCAGCATCCCCAGCCCAGGTTCCTTCCAGCTGGCAGAAGCCTGACTCTGGGGCTAGACATTTCAAAGGGACTGACTCATCCTCCAACGCCTCTGCTTCTCCCACCTCTAGCAGAAAAATGTTCCCAGTGAGAAACACAAAAAGCTAGTGATGCCTTTGGACCACAAGTTTGTTCATTCCCTTTATCATGAACCCCAAACCCAATTTGCATTCTCCTCTAACACCTTATTTTGGCAACATTGCTCGTAAAATTAGATAATGAACAGCTATATAAAGTCCATGCTACATTAAAATCTCTCATGTACAAGAGCTTTTCAATCTTTATTGGCCACTTGGCAGTGCATGAATTTCTTTAAACAACATATAGCATGAGTTGTTGTTTTTTTTAACTCAATCTGAACTTTTCTTTTGTTTAGTGAATTTGGCCTATTCGCAACTCACATAAGAAAAAATATACATACTTTGCCTGCCCCTGTCATCTGATTTTAGGTTTACTGGTTATTATTCTGTACTGTTGTAGGTCTGTCTGTCCATAGTGGCTTCCAGACAGTCACTACCACGCAGCAGCACCCACCAGATATTCTGCAGTGATGAGATACTTGCTATCTGTGCTACCAGTTCAGTAACCCCAGCCACAAATGGCTATTAAACACTTGATATGTGGTTAGTGCAACTAAGAAACTGGTTGTTTTATTTAATCTTAATTAATTTAAGTGGCCACATGCGGTCAGTGGCTACTGATACCATTGTAACTTAACCCAGTTATTAATAACAAGAAAGGAGCAAGGGGATGCAAATGTGGTGGACATGCCCTTGTGCAGTTTTGCCAGGAAGCTATAGGCTAACACTCCCCAGGGAACCATGGGCCCATTCCCTGAGATTAATGGGGGAAGGGCCTGGTCAAGGGAGAGTAAACTCATGCCCAGTAAAGTCTGGGAGAAATAGGGAAGGTACTTGCCTTTGAATCTCTCCTGAGAACAAGTCAATGGCCAGAGTAGTTGTGACCATTGCAAGCACGAGAAAATCTAGGATATTTAATGTCCTAAACAAGGGAGTTCACTCTCTTATGCTCCTGGTCTCAGAAGCTCTCATGCCCCTGTGCTCCTGCATTCGCCCACATGGCCCACAGTGGACCCCACACAATGGACTGGTGGACTGAAGCTAGCTGAAGTTAAACTAGACCCGGAAATATGTGGGCATGGAAAGGAAACTCTGGACACTGGCTTTGCTTCTAGCTCCACTGGCTTTGCTTCTAGCTGCATATCTCACAGGACTGGAGTAAGGGAAATGGAACTTTGCAAACACAAGGATGTAATCCTACACAAATAAAAATCACTCATCCTCCCATGCAAGTCTCAAAGATTCTTTTTCTCCAGATATCGTAAGGACTGGACCCCCAGCCCCCAGTGGGGAAGGGGATAGCCCACATTCACCAGTAACAGCCACCACATTGGACAGTGCAGCCTCAAAGCTTTTGTCAGGCTGGAATGCTGAGAGATGAGGGTCCCCACCTAAGAGGCAGAGGCAGGAGCTTGGGCTGGCATGGCTGGTTTCAGCCTGCTGTGCTAGCAACTCCAGAGCAGAGGAGGGTCCGGGTAGCAGGCAGAAGATTGCCATCTCACATGGGCTCTGGGTCTGCTCTCCAGGTATCTTTCACATCTCTGCAGACTCAAATTGATCACAAGGGGACAGATGCTTAACACAGGAGCTGCCCTTTGGTGGTCAGTGCGCTCTCAGAAGCCGCTCTCATGGCTGGCATCAAGAGCACTGAGTGAGTCCTCTCTGGGACTTTGAAGGTTTCCACACACTAGGAAGCCCTCTAGGGCCTCAAGGGATCTACCTGATGTTTTACTGCAGATCCTGGGAAGCTAGCCCCTCCCTCATCCACATTTGGCTTCCTGCTCTGGTCCTGGCCTCAGCCTAGAACAGTGGCTCTCACACTTAAGGAGACAGTCAGGTCAGCAGTTCATGGGGAACAGGCAAGTAGACTGACCAGCTCCTTTTCAAAAGGATCCAGAAGTTTCCACTGTCTGGGCCCTGAAGAAGCCACAAAAGTCTGTCGTGTCACCCTTTCTGTTTCTGTCAGTTACTAGCTCTACCCAGCACCATGGGAGACTGGCAGCCTGGTGTCCAAGTCTCCTTTTACTTGTTATAATATTCCAGAAGAAAGTGGGAATGTCAAGCCTGTGGTATTCTACCCACGCATCACCTTGAGCATCTTCTCTAAGAAAGTGGTGTGCCTTTGCCCTAACCACCTTCCAGACAAACGACTAAGGAGTACAAAATGCTAGATTGTTTCACCCTGACCCCAAATGCCTGCTCACAGTTGGATGGAACTTTCCTGATACTTAGTGTTTCTTACATTCCACTTAAGGCAACCTTTCCCACCTCTAACTACAGAACCACAGGTGCCTATACTCTGCCCTTCCCTTGCATTTTATCTTTTGGGAACATGCCTAGTTTATGATTAACATTTTGGAACTACAAAGAGGCTAAAAGTCTTCTAGTCTAAGCCCCTGATCTTACCAGGAGCAAAAAGCATAAAGAAAGGACAAATACTGCTCTGTAAACTGCATAACAGTTTAACCACTGTGCTGTACATCTGAAACTAATACAGAATTATATAAAATATAAAATGTAATTGAAAATATTTTAAAAGTAAAAATCCTATATAATAAAAGGCTAATATGCAAATTGAGCAAATGGCAGAATGACTGGTCACTATGACACAAATTGATCACAAGGGGACAGATGCTTAACACAGGAGCTGCCCTCTGGTGGTCAGTGCGCTCCCAGAAGCCGCTCTCATGGCTGGCAAGTACAGCAGTGGTGGTGGGATCCTTTCCCGTCCCCCAAGAGCTCCCAGACTGCAAGAGGGTGGGGGTCGTGCACTCAGCCTCTAGTAAGAAAAATAAAAGAGGACAAATAAAAGGCACGCATGCTGTCACTCTCCCATCCTACACCCATGGCAGAGATCACTAACCAATTCAAGAAATCTCTTCTATATGGTTGTAACATCTTTCTCAGCAGAATGCTCCAGGTGACTTCTTTATATCTATAATAATAAAAGCGTAATATGTTATCCAGAAGCGGATGTCCTTCTGAATTTCCTTCCAAACAACTTTCCAGATGAAGCCAGAGCTGTGAGGGAATCCTGGGTCCTGGGTGCCTGCTGGTGGCTGAAGGGAAGTCCAGGTCCCAGGTGCCAGCAGCCAGGGGAAGGAAGACCTATTCTTGCATGAATTGTGTGCATTTTGCCTCTAATTTAATCATAAACATGATTGGCCTCAGACATTAAGCCCATTTGCCAATCCAGTGTTAAAAGATGCCAAAGTAAATTGTGGAAAAACGAAAACTGAGACCTTAATCCATGTCCCCTGCTTCTCAGGCCTCTGACCTTTCTAGCACATCACAAAGCTGTGCTTATGGTAAAATACCACATTTTAACAATTCCCAGCAAATATTTCATTTGGATTTCAGTTTTCAAAAAAACAATTCATCATGTTTTTGTTTTTTCATTTTGTAAATATGTAATCCTATCTAATAAAAGAGTGATATGCAAATTGACTTTACCTCTGCTACACCCACCAGCCAATCAGGAGTGAATATGCAAATAAACCCAACTAAGATGGCTATGGCCACAGAGAGCAGGAGGGAGGCTTGGGTTTTCCAGGCAGTGGAGGAAGCCAAGCTTTCTGCCTGCCCTTGCTGGCCTAGGCCTCTACTCAATGCTACAAAGTTTCAGTGATAGAAGATAAATAAATCCCAGATAGTAGGGCCTCCACTTGGGTCACTGGGGGATGTGGCCAGCCTGCAATCCAGGACAGGTGCCTCACCCAGGCTGCCTCATGCCCCAAAGGAACCCCCACCCTGACCTGGGACACCCTTCAGGTTAAACAAGCGAGCCCCCATCCAAAAACTAGGCCAGAGGAAAGCCGGTGCCAGCAGCCAGGGGAAGGAAGACCTATTATAAAAGAATTATATGCAGAGTGACCATCACTCCAACACACAAGATGGTTGCCCCTATGTGGTCAAAGATCCTTCCCCCATGTGGACACAAGATGGCCACCAAAAGATGGCCAGCAGGCAGGGCAGTTGGGAGGGACCAGGTCTGTAAGGGAAGGCAGTTGGGGGCAATCAAGCCTGCAGGGGAGGGCAAATAGGGGTGACCACACCAGCAGAGGAGGAAAGTTGGGGTGACCAAACCTGCAGGGAAGGGCAATTGGGGGACCCAGGCCTTCAGAGAAGAGCAGTTGGGGGGACCAGGCCTATAGGGGAGGACAGTTAGGGATGACCAGTCCTACACGGGAAGGCAATTAGGGGTGACCAGCCTGCAGGGGAGGGCAGTTAGGGACAAACAGGCTGGCAGGGGAGCCGTTAGGCATCAATCAGGCTGGCAGGAGAGTGGTTAAGGGATGATCAGGCTGGCAGGCAAAAGTGGTTAGGAGTAATCAGGAAGGCAAGCAGGCAAACAGTTGGGAGCCAGCAGTCTTGGATTGTGAGAAGGATGTCCGACTGCCCATTTAGGCCCGGACATCCCTCGAGAGGGTGCAGGCTGGGCTGAGGGATACCTGGGCCTAAATGAACAGTCAGACATCCCTTGAGAGGTCCCAGATTGCAGAGGGTGCAGGCTGGGCTGAGGGACACCCCTCCTGTGCATGAATTTCATGCACCAGGGCTCTAGTATATTTATAAGATTTAAAAATCAAAGCAATATAAAGCTACTAGAGGCCCAATGCACAAAATTCGTGCAAGGGCCTCAGCCCTCCACCCACCACAGTGGCCACCTCTACCCCACCATCATGGCTTCATCCGGAAGATCATCGGGTCTATTACATTTTTATTATTATAGGTACCCTGAAAAGTCCCCATCTCTTCACTGTTATTAGTTTCTGCTTATCCTTCCAGGATGTTTTTGTGTATGTAAATACAATAAATCAAACATAGAGTCTCATTTTCTGTCCTGATCATTACACAAAAGGTAGCACATTATATACAATTTTAAAACCTTGCATTCATTTTTTTAGCTTTAAATGATATATTTTGGGAATGGAGTCTCATTTTTAAGCAGGTACGTAATCATGTTGCCCTTTGAATTTAAGTCATTTAAACAAGATTCAATCTGGCTTCTTTAGCCATGATTTTGTTCTCTCTGAGACTGGATGCCAGATTTGAAGGCTCCCATTTTTTGATGTCTCACACCACTGTGAGGAGTATGCTAGTTTTTAATTCATGTCTCCATCAACTATTTCCTCCAGAACCTTCTCACTGAATGAATGTCATCTGGCTAATATTTATTTTGTTAACTCCAAGCTGTTTAATTATTGATTAATTTGGGAGATAAAGTCACTAAGTGGATAAATTTATAAATCCAAATATACTATATCTTACTTTTTTTACATGGTGTTTGAGGGGCAAGTCTATGGAAATTATAGTTGTAGAGCCAAGTTGGCATGCCCATCCTAGCATTGAATGTTACAAGGACTCTTCTGATGATTGAATTTTGATTAAAGTGCCCTGGGAGGTAAAAACACAAAACCAGAAATCGTCACTATTTAGACAGTTAATATCTAATGGTCGTCAGTGCATAAGTTTAACAACCATCCATTATCATCCTCAGAATCTAGGTTAAGTTTTCTATTACCTAGCAAATATGGCCAACACTTATTTTTAAGTGAACTTTATTACAAACCACCACTCTTCGGAGAAACATTTTAAAAAGCACACAGAAGCACAAATAAAGTGTCAATCATAGTAGCATTGAAAAGTGTTCACTATTTTGGAGTTGCCAAGTGGAGACTTCAGAATTAATTATAAGGAGAGCGCCTCATTCTTAGAAGACACACATCTGCTCCTAAAACTGGTGTCCGTTTACACCATCAGAAAGTTTGAGGCTGCTCTGGCTAGAGCGTTAATAGAGCTCCTTTACATCTGTGACCTGCTAGAATGGGTTCTGACTAAATGGACTGCCTAAAGTGTTCTTTTGTGTTTTTTAAAAAATCTTTATTGTTGAAAATATTACATATGTTGCCTTTTTTCTCCCATTGATCCCTTATAGCCCATCCTCTCCTCCTGCCCCAAGCCTTCACCACCCTATTCTCTGTGTCCATAGGTTATGCATATATACATACAAGTTTCTCGGTTAACCTTTTTCCATCCATCCACTGACCCCTTCCTTCCCCATGAAATTCTGCAGTCTATCCCATGCTTCTGTGTCTCTGAACCTATTTTGCTCATCAATTTATTTTATTCTAACTTAAATGAAACTTGTGAAAACCATAAAAATCTTAGGAAGAAACCATAGGCAGCAAAATCTAAGACATATCTTGTAGCAATATGTTTGTGGATATAATTCTTAGGCCAAAGGAAACTAAGGAGAAAATACAGAAATGGGAGTACATCAAAATAAAATGTAAAAAAAGCTTCTACACAGCAAAATAAATCATCAATGAAATGAAAAGGAAGCCCACTGTATGGGAGAACATATTTGGCAATGACAAATCTGATAAAGGGTTAATATCCAAGCCATAGTATCCAACGAATGCATACAACTTAACAAAAGGAAGACAAACATCCAATTAAAAATAGGCAAAGGACCAAAATATACACTTCTCCAAATTGGACATACAGATGGCCAAGAACTTATGAAAAATGTTCAAAGTCACTAATCATTAGAGAGATATAAATTAAAACGACAATGAGGTATTATTTCACACCTGTCAGAATGGTCAATATCAACAAATGACAAGTGCTGGTGAGGATCTGGGGAAAAGGGAATCCTAGTACACTGCTGGTGAGACAGCATGGAGGAATTTGGAGAGTATTAAGTCTTTTATCCATTTTGACTTTTTTCTTGTGTAAGGTATAAGTTGGTGGTCTAGTTTCATTTTATTTTTTAATGTATCAGTCCGATTTTCCCAACACTATTTACTGAAGAGACTGTCTTTACTCCATTGTATGCTCTTGCCTCCTTTGTCAAATATTAATTGAGCATATTGGCTTGGGTCGATTTCTGGGTTCTCTGTTCTGTTCCATTGATCTATCTATATGCCTGTTCTTGTGCCAGTACCAGGCTGTTTGGAATACAGTGGCTTTGTGTATAACTTTATATCTATATTGTGATTCCTTCAACTTTGTTCTTTTTTTCAAGATTGCTGCAGCTATTCAGGGTCTTTTTTGGTTCCATATACATTTTAGGAGTATTTGTTCTAGATCTGTGAATATGCCATTGGTAATTTAATGGAGATTGCATTGAATCTATGGACATTTTAATTATGTTAATTATCCCAATCTCTGAATACAATATATTCTTCCACTTGTTTTGTAATGTCCTCTCTTTTTGTAATGTCCTATAGTTTTCTAAGTACAAATCTTTTATCTGGTTAAACTTATTTCTAAATATCTTAACTTTTTTGTTGCAATAGTAAATGGGATTGTTTGTTTAGTTTTTATTTGTGAGAGTTCATTATTGCTGTATAAAAATGCCATCAATTTCTGAATGTTACTTTTGTATCCTGCTACATTGCTGAATCCATTTATTAAATCAAGAAGTGTTTTGGTGGAGTTGTTATGGTTTTCTATGTACAATATTATGTCATCTGTGAATAATGACAGTTATGTTTTTTCCTTTCCAATTTGGATGCCTTTTATATCTTCTTCTTGTCTGATCACTGTATAGCTACACTTCCATACTTTGTTGAATGAGTGGTAAAAGTAGACAACCCTATCTTGTTCTTGTTCTTCAGGGAAATGATTTTAGTTTTTACCCATTGAGTACGATGTTGGCTGTATGTTTGTCATACATGGCCTTTATTATGTTAAGATATAATCCTCTATTCCCACTTTGATGAGTTTTTATTAAAAATGGGTGTTGGATTTTGTTGAATGCTTTTTTCTGCATCTACTAATATGATCAAGTGATTTTTGTTTTTCAGTTTGTTTATGTGATATATCACATTCATTGATTTCTGAATATTGTACCAGCATTACATCCTTGGAATAAATCCCACTGGCCAAGGTGTATGATCTTTTTAATATATTGCTAGGTCCAATTTATTAATATTTTGTTGAGGAGTTAGCATCTATATTCCTCATGGATATTGGCTTGTTATTCTCTTTCTTTGTAGTGTCTTTATCTGATTTTCACATTATATCACGCTGGCCTCATAAAAAGATGTTGAAAGTGTTCCTTCCTCTTGGATTTTTGGAATAATTTGAAGAGAAAAGGTGTTAACTCTTTAAATGTTTGGTAAAGTCCCCTGTGAAGACATCCAGAACAGGGCCTTTTATTATTATTATTATTATTATTATTATTATTATTATTATTGCTTCAATTTTATCAATTGTTATTGGCCTATTCAGGTTTTTCAACTCTTCCTGATTCTGTTTTGGCAAACTACATTTTCTAGAATTTTGTTCATTTCATCTGCATTGTCCAGCCTGTTGGCATATAGTTGTTCATAGTATCTTCTTAAAATCCTTTGTATTTCTGGGGTGTCAGTTGTTACTTCACCACTTTGGTTTCCGATTTTATTTATTTGAGTCCTTTCTTTGTTTCTTGATGAGTCTGGCTAAAGGTTCTTTATCTTTTCAAAGAACCAGCTCTTGGTTTCATTAATTTTTTTGTATTTTTTTTTAGCCTCTATGTCATTTATTTCTGCTCTAATCTTTATTATTTCCTTCCTTCTACCTACTCTGGGCTTTTCTTGTTGTTCTCTTTCCAATTCTTTAAGTTGTGTAGTTAAATAGTTTATTTTGTTTTGTTTTGTTTTGAGATAGACTTGTAGTGCTATGAACTTCTGTCTCAGGACTGATTTTGCTGTGTCCCAGAGATTTTCAATTGTTATGTGTTCATTCTCAATTGTTTCCAGAAAGTTTTTTTTTATTTCTTTCTTGATCTCATTGATAACCCATTCATTGTTTAATAACATGCTATTTAGTTTACATTTGTTTGAATGTTTCTGGATGTTTTTTACTATAGTTGATTTCTAATTTTATTTCACTCTGATCTGAGAAGATGCTTGATATGATTCAATCTTCTTGAACTTGTAGATACCTGTTTTATGCCCTAACATTGTGGTCTATCTATGAAAATGACCCATGTGCACTTGAGAAGAATGTATATTCTAGAACTCTAGTGTTCTATAAATGTCAATTAAATCCATCTGATCCAGTATATCATTTAGAGTCACTATTTCCCTGTTATATTTTTGTCTGGAAGATCTATCCAGTGAAGTTGGCAATGTGTTAAAGTCCCCTACTATGATTGTATTGTTCTCAATATCTCCTTAATGTCCTCCAGAAGATTTTTTATATATTTAGGTGCTTCTATATTGGGTGCATACATTTACCAGGATTATATCCTCTTGTTGGATTGATCCCTTTAGTTTTATGTAGTGACCTTTATTGTCTTTTCTGGTGGTCTTCATTTTCAAGTCTATTTTGTCAGATGTGAGTATTTCTAGCCCAGCTGTTTTTGTTTGTTTGTTTCCATTTGAATGGACAATTTTTTCCATCCTTTCACATTCATCCTGTATGAATCTTTTGTTCTGAGATGAGATTCTTGTAGACAGCATATATTTTGGTCGTGTTTTTGTATCTATTCAGCTACCCTATATCTTTTTATCAGAACATTAAACCCACTTACATTCAAGGTTATTATTGATAGGTACTTATTTATATTCATTTTAATTCTTTATGCTTATATTTATCACTCCATCTCTTCTCATTACAGCAGTCCCATTAGCATTTCTTGCTGTTGCTGCCTTGGTGGTAATGAACTCCTTTAGCCTTTTTGGTCTGGGAAGTTCTTTATTTCATCATCTACTTTGAATGAGAATTTTGATAGATATAGTAATCTTGGTTTCAGATCCTTGCTTTTCATCACCTTGAATACTGCATGCCATTCCCTTCTGGCATATAGAATTTTTTATGCAAAATCAGCTGACAGCCTTATGGGAGCTCATTTGAAGGTAACAAATTTCTTTTCTCTTGTTGCCTTTAATATTCTCTCTTTGTCTTTAATTTTCAGCTTTTAATTATGATGTGTCTGGGTGTGGGCCTGTTGTGTTCTTATTTGGGACTCTGTGCCTCCTGAACTTGTGTGAATTTTTCCTTCACCAGGTTAGGAAAGAATTATTATGTCCTCAAAAGGGTTCTCTATCTCTTGCTCACATTCTTCCCCTTCAGGCACTCTTATAATGCAAATATTGTTATGTTTCACATTGTCCCACAGTTCCCTTAAGTTTTTCTCCTGCTTTTTAATTATTTTGCCTTTTTGGTTCTATCATTGAAAGATTTTTTTCTACCCTACCTTCTAATTCACTGAACCAATCTTCAGATTCCCCTAATCTGCTATCTATTCCTTCCTATGTGTTTTATTAGTGCTGTATCATTCTTGATAGTTACCATATCTTTTCTCATGCTGTTGGGCATCCTTGCCATTATTATTCTGAACTGTATAAATTGCTTACCTCCATTTCATTCAGCTCTTTTGCTGGAGAATTCTCTGTTCTTTCATTTGAGGCTATTTTATTTTTTATCTTCCCCATTTTGGCTGCCTATCTGGGTTTGTGTCTTGCTAAGAGAGAGATTTGCTACAACTCCAAATCTCTAGTGCAGGACAGTGTCAGAGACTCTTTCTGACTGGCCCTGAGTACCCTGTTCAGAGTTATCAGCAATCCACTGCTTATGGCTTCCTCTGTTGGGATGGGTGTCTTTGGAAATGACCAAGAAGTACACCAAGGTCTGCTTTTCCTAACCCTGAGCCCAGAATTAGATCAAGTAAAGACTCAAAGCCTTCAAAGATCTGCCTCTGCCTGATGTCAAATTGTTATTCATTCTTGATTAGCTCTCAGACTGTTAACCACAGGGCAAGGTGGGAGGTTTTCCAACAGGTGGAGCAATTGCTTCTGTTTACAGGCTAATTGTTATTCTTGGTCTCTCTCTCTTTTTTTTTTTAATAAATCTTTATTGTTCAGTTTATTACAGATGTTCCTCTTCCCCCCCTCATAACTCCCCTCCACCTGATTCCCCATCCCCCACTCCATTCCCTTACCCCCCACCACTGTTCTCATCCATAGATGTTAAATTTTTGTCCAATCTCTTCCAGCATCGCTCACACCCCCTTCCCCCTGGAGAATTGTCAGTCCATTCCCTTTCTATCCCCTGATTCTATTCACCAGTTTATTTTGTTCATCGGATTTTTTTACTCACTTGATTTTTAGATTCACTTGTTGATAGACATGTATTTGTTATCACATTGTTGTTCATAATTTTCATCTTTACCTTTTTCTTCTTTTTTTTCTTAAAGAATACCCTTCAGCATTTCATATAATCCTGTTTAATGTTGATGAACTCCTTTAGCTTTTTCTTCTCTGTGAAGCTCTTTATCTGACCTTCAATTCTGAATGATAGCTTTGCTGGGTAGAGTAACACTGGTTATAGGTTCTTGCTATTTATCACTTTGAATATTTCCTGCCACTCCCTTCTGGCCTGCATAGTTTCTGTTGAGAAATCAGGTGACAGTTATATGGGTACTCCCTTTTAGGTAACTAACTGTTTTTCTTTTGCTGCTTTCAAGATTCTCTCTTTGTCTTTTGCCCTTGGCATTTTAATTATGATGTGTCTTGGTGTGGTCCTCTTTGGATTCCTTTTGCTTGGAGTTCTTTGTGCTTCCTGGACTTGTAAATCCATTTCTTTCACCAGGTAGGGAAAGTTTTCAGTCATTATTTCTTCAAATAGGTTTTCAGTATCTTGCTCTCTCTCTCTCTTCTTCTGGCACCCCCATAATTCTTATGTTGGTATGCTTGAAGTTGTTCTAGAGGCTCCTTATACTATCTTCACATTTTTGGACTCTTTTTTCTTTGTTTTTCTGGTTGGGTATTTTTTGCTTCCTCATACTTCAGATCTTTGGTTTGATACTTGGGTCCTCTAGTCTGCTGTTGAATTTCTGTATATTATTCTTTATTTCAGACAGTGTATGCTTAATTTCTGACTGGTCCTTTCCCGTTTTTGTTGTTGTTGTTGTTGTTGTTGTTTTGGGGGGGGGTTTGGGGGCAGTCTCGTTAAGATCCTTGAAGATATCACTTTCTCAGAGGTCTCACTAATTTTCTCAGAGGTTTGTAGAAGATTCTTGAGTAACCTTATAAATGTGGTTTTGAACTCTACATCCAGTAGTTTACTTTCCTTCATTTCTTTTATTCGTGACATGTTTCTTTGTCTCTGCATTTTGGCTGCTTCGTTGTGTTTGATAGAGTGGCTTTGTGTGCTAGTTATCCTTTAGGGCCCAGTATCTCTTCCTCTTCAATCACCTGAGGTGGACACTGTTGGTACACCCCTTTTGGGGCTGGATACACAGTCTTGTTGTAGTCCAGCCTTGATTGCATTGGTACACTGGGAGGAATTGACCTCCAGGCCAATTGACTGTGAGGATTAGCTGTGTCTATAATGGAAGAGCTACTGTGCTGGAGACACCCCTATGGGGTAGGACTTGCTTCAATGGGGGCTTTGGTGCTCACCGAGTCTGCCTCTTGAGTGTGTCACTTATGTATGGGAGGAGTTGAAATCTGGTGTCATCTCACACTGACCTCTAGGTACAGTGGTTCCTGGATCTCCAAGGAGGTGTAAGTCAGATAGTGTCTGAGGCCACCCAGCAGGAGCTAAAGGGAGATCTGCAGATTTCTCCTCTTTGCTTGGAGTTTGGAAGTTTTGAAATTGTCTGACCCAGTTGCAATTTGTTAGGTTAAGCTGCTAGAGGGCAGGCCATACATATGTAAAAGCCATTATGCACAGCTGGGTGGGTTTGTAAATTGGGCTAGCAGAGTCTCAGGGAATCTCGAGGGCATGGCGAACAGTGCTGACTGCCAGTCAGCCCTCTCTGGGTCTCCATGTTTACACATTCTGTTCCTTGTTCCTCATCCTGCACCCCAGCACAGTAAACAATGATTCCTGGGCACAGCTCTGCAAGAAGGCCACCCTCTCTTTCCGACCCAATGGCAGACAGTCCAGTTTCTCCCTGTATGAGTCTGGGTCCCCAGAATTTTGCCAGAAACTGGAGTTCAGAGAGTAGGGAAGTTGTAACTCCCTCCCAATTAAAAAAAAACAGCGGCACTCCAGCCCAATTTGTGTGTGTCTCAATACCTCTGCCTTTCTGGGCCTCTGCATGTCCTACCGGGCCTCAATGCACTTTTTTTCTTCCTTCTAATTGTAGAATTTCCACTCTACCAGCTTTCCCATGGTTCTGGGGGTTAGTCGTTTTGTCTTTTAGTTGTAGTTTTGGTGTGGTTGTGAGAGGCAGTGCGTATAGCTGCATACCTTATGCCACCATCTTGGTTTTCCTATTCTTGGTCTCTTAATGAGCCTCTGAACTATAACTTCAGAGTCTTCAACCCTGGCTTCTGCTCACATAGCTCCATTCTACTCTGCCCTTCCTCTGCTGAAGCCCCAGGTGAGTGGCTACACAAAACTTTTTTACATTGGCCCTTTAAAAGAGGGCCTGCATTTCCAGCTGTTTCTCCCTTGAAAACGGCAACCCTGCTGCTTTTCACAGCCAGATGTTCTGTAGGAACCTTTCTCAGTTCTGGTGCTCTGGGCTCGAGAGCACAGCTTGGGGTTTAGAACCCAGAGTTCTCAATGGGAATTCCATACAGCTGAAATATACCTCATAACCTCAGCTGCTGTCTGTAGGAGCTCGGCCAGGCCTTTTGCACTCTGCAATTCCTAACCTTCTCTATGCAATCTCCACTTTCTATCTCTGGTTACCTCCATCTAATCTTCAGTTTATTTTTGAAGATAGTTTTTCTATATTTTAGTTGTAATTCTGGTTTGTTCCTGAAAGCATATCAATGTAACGTCTACTTACTCTATCACCATTTTGAAACCCCCCACTTTCTGTTCTTTATTCCCTTCTTAATAAGTACAAACCACTTGCATTTTTTAGTTTCTTTCAATTACCCTGATAATAAAGGATCTCCCTTCCCTAGAAAGCCAGCATCCCAATAGGAAAATAAATGGCAGGGACATTACACAAATCAAAAAACAGATTGAAGTAAATACATTCTCCTCTCCTTCACAACACTTCTTGGATGGCCAATTTCATTAAACAAAGGCTAAGAAAACACACTCTAGGTATAGTGTGGATGGTGATAAAGACTAGCAAGAACATACAGCTTGGTGTGTTGATGCCAGAGATGTGGGGATACCACATGGATCTTGTTTGTGCCTCTTTCCTACCACTGCTCCTGAAGAGCAACAATCTGGTGAAGAAGAGCACACCAGGCAACATTGCTGTATTTCCATCCTTCAGGGCTCAAGCCCTGGCCAGAACCTGCCAATCTAACTGCTAGACTAGAATGTTAGCCTTGACCACACTAATTAGTCATTTATTTCTTTGTCATGTAGCTGAGCATTTAATGATGTGAATCTGGGGAGGAAGCTGAATAATGTTCAGTGCTGAACCACCCTTCTTGACTTTGGACATTGCTACTGTTTTTCATTATCAAGTGTTATCATTAGGTTTTAAGCAAAATCAATTTTCTTAATCATTCCCAAGCTCCCCAACCCTTCTTCACTAGAATAATATTATCAGCAGACTACACAAATTGGGTATCTGAGATTTAGCTGTATTAGTAACACCCTAAAGTTTATTTCTGGCTGCAGTAATCAGCCTCCAATTTCTTTTAATTAAATAGCAAGATTATTCTAAATCCTCACTAATATTTCAACTTTACCAACAGTGAAGCAATCCTGTTAAGGAAAATAGATGAGTTTCAAAAAGTCACCACTTTTGTAGGTTTTGGGGTTTTTTGTTTGTTTGATTTTTGCTCCCTCTTCAATAACCTGACCACTATGCCTATGTACAGAAAATACAAACATCTGTCACAATAATCATTATCCAAAAAAATCCCTCTGAATCTTCAGAAGCATTTTAATTCTGAAGCCACCCATCTCCCAGGAACATACTGCTTTTATGCTTAAATTCTTAAACACTCAGGGACAGAGACAAATCTTTTTTTTTAATATATTTTATTGATTTTTTACAGAGAGGACGGGAGAGGAATAGACAGTTAGAAACATCGATGAGAGACATCGATCAGCTGCCTCTTGCGTGCCCCCTACTGGTGATGTGCCCGCAACCAAGGTACATGCCTTTGAGCAGAATTGAACCTGGGACCTTACAGTCCGAAGACCGACGCTCTATCCACTGAGCCAAACCGGTTTCGGCCAGAGACAAATCTTGCTTGTACCCTTTTCATCAGAGTACTTAAGCATCTCTCCCAATAAATTATAGCTCATTTCCCCAAAATGTTACTTCTCAGAGATGCTATGAAACATTTTTTTTTTTAAAGAACAGTCAATAAAATTTCATGGGAAAATGGCAATCTGACTAGGCCTACTGTAGCTTGGTAAATGATAACTTTTTTCTTTTGTGACACATCTATAGATATGTCTAGTTTGAGCACACAAAAGGATATTAAAATAAACATGAAATTTTAGACATAATGTTGGTGAGTGTGCTCCATAGGAAGCAGGATGGAGAAATAATACAGGAGGTACTCAGAACAGGGTATAGAGAATAAAGACAAGAACTGAATGAAGAGAGGAAATATGAATAGAAAGAAAACAGAGAAGAGAAAGGTGGGAGAAACCCTGCTGAGGCCAACTTAACAAATGATGTACCACTCCATACTCCAGGAGGGAATGTGATAGGTGAGTACGTGGGGTGACTGAGTGTCCTGTGAATGTACCTGGCTTTGTCCTGAAGCTCTTCATGCACAGTGACCCTGGCAGGATCATCTTATACCTAGGCTTACTTGGTAACATTATTCTGGAAGGAAGAGAGAGGTTACAATAAGAAAAGGGGTATCCAGTGGGATATTAGGAAATTCTGTGCTTCCTGTCTCTCAACAGAAGAAGTTCAGGCAAGGTCGTTGAACATCTGTACTCAACAAAATTAAATGTGTTGCTCCTACCTGCCATTTACAATGAAAGGAGTACAATAGACAGAGTTTGCAAGTTGCTTTCTGGGGACTTAAAAATGTCTAGTCATTTATTTTAAAGTTAATTATTCCCTTTGATATGTGCAAACTTATCTTTCCTTAAAAAAAAAACACGAAACCCCTTGATTTTCAGAGGACCCATAGTATACCTCTATTAAGGCAAATGTCAGCAAAGGAAAGAGGGTCTGTCTGTTGTTTGCCCTCTCTCCATAAATGCAAACAGCACCCCAGTGGGATTCTGGACACCTGTTTGTTTTTCAACTAACAAAGGTGAAGGCTATTAAGTGATAGAGTCAGATCTGAGTTCTATTGTGAGGAATTCTGTGCTGACCCATGTTTGTTCCCCGACCTATAAACCACACATTAGTCAGTCTTTGTATTCTGATTAATTACTAAATGTGTATTTCTCAACCTTCACAGATATTTAAGAAGTGCTGAGATGCCAAAGAGCAAGTCAAGGGGCCCCACCCTCCACTGGTGGGCTGCCTGCCTTGTTTGAAGCCATCCCTAACTTGGTAGAACTGGGGATCCATCTAATAGTTAATATTTATTAAGCATTAAGTGTGTACCAAACAGAATCCTGTACTTTGCATGTGAATTTCCTCATGTGTTACTCAGAGCTGCTCTGAGAAGCAGTTATCCCAATTTACGGATGAGGAAACTGACCGCTGGAGAGGTTAAGAGGCCCAAGGCTTCTGGAAATGGCAGAGTGTGAACTGTGGCTCCCAACTGTGCTTCCCTTTGGGACTCCAAGCCACCATGAGCCTGTATTCTGTCCTTTTTTAAGCCTGCTGATATTTTTCTTTATGGTCATGCCTCCAAATGCTTGTTTTAAAAAAATGTTTCAATATGCTTTATCAATTAAATCTCCTACTAAACTTGTAATATTTTCCAAATGTTATTGTGTCTTTCCAGTGTTTTATGTTGCTTTTTACTTAAAAAAATAATGAAACCCAGATAATATATGGTCCTCCTCCTTCTTATCACAGCCTACGCAATCAAACATAACCCCAGAGATAACCAGGGTGAAGAGTTTGGAGTATATTTGTGTGTATGTGTGTGCCTCTCTGTGTATTATAGCTATGTACTATATGTATTTAAATAAACACACACACCTTTTTCATAAAGGTATTATACCCAAGTTATATTTCTATAACTTACTATCTGCAATAAACAACAGGTCTTGAAGCTCTTCCAGATCCTATGCATTTAGATATGTCATTCTTCTAACACATGCAAAGAGTCAAATACCATCTTATCCGAGGTCATCACTGACCATCCTATATAAAATAGTACCACACTTTTCTGTCTTCTTGTCACTTACTTATCTTCTTCCCATCTTTTAACAACCTCAGGCATATATTTATTTGTTTACTAGAGGCCCAGCACATGATTAAGTTATGTATGTGTAGGTCCCCTAGGCCTAGCCTGCCATCAGGGCCATGTCTGCCGCCCCCTGATGCCTCACACGCTTCGCAGACGCTGCTGGCATCCCGCAATGCTCAGAGGACACTGCCAGTGCCCCGTGACACTCCACTGATGCAGCCGGCACCTTGGAAGGAGTGGGGGGGTGAGTAGAGGAGGGTCCAAGAGGTTTTCCATGCATCTCCTGGTGACTGGTTGTTTAGTCATTAAGGTGTTATGGCTACTGGCCTTTTATAATGTAGATTGTCCACCTCCCTCCACTAAAAGGTGACTTTATAAGAGCAGGACTTGTTTGTTTTGGTTTTTTACTATTATAATCCTATCCTTTAGAGTGTTGCTGGCACCTACGGGGCACTCAGATCTGAATAAGTGAATGCTGAGAGTTGGTCCTTCAAAAACATTATCAATAATGCAGGCATGCCTGTTGACTGACTAGCACTAGATATTGAAGACTTTGAAATTTTTGTTCATCCAATGGATTATTTTAATTTACATTCTCTAAGAACTTCTTGAGTAAATGACCTCATCAGTTACTTTCCCCTTTAACAATTGGGTTTTCCTTCTACCTATATGCAGGAACTTTCTATACAGCTGAATATTAATTCTTTGCATCTTGTATGGGCGAAACACTTTGTCCTATTCTGTCACTTAAATATCACTAGGTAGGCAGGGAAACTTTGACTGGCTCCTCAAGGAGTCCTGCTTCTGATGGCCTTACCATCACCACGGACTGGCTTGTTCCAGGTGGGCCTTCAGGACCACTAGGTCAGGGCTGCCATCCACAGAACCCTACCCTGAAAAGGGACGATTTGAGCCCAGTGTGGAATTAGCTGTTGTCCAGCTCCCATTAAGCCCACATAAAACATTTAAGCAATATTGTTGAAGGACAATATTTGAGGCCTTTATGTTGCTAATTATCTGCAAAGTAAATGCTTGGACTCTGCTCTCTCGGAATCACACCAGCCGATGATCTCCACTTATCCTGCTTGCTGGTTAACAGATGTTCCCCATTCCTTCTGAAAATGCACCAAGAAAAGCCCTCGGCCAGCTGAATGCTAGCAGGTAGCAATTCTGGGCAGATTCTGTATCCCAGTTATTTGTTTGCCAAAACTCAATTGTATTTTTTCTCAAATTTATTTACACTAATTTTGTTATTATAATCTATATTTTGGTTAAATGTTATAGAGAGTGATGAAAATGTGGGTAAAAAGCCCTGGCCAGTGTGACTCAGTTGGTCAGTTGGTTGAGCATTGGCCCATGAACCAAGAGGCTGCTGATTCAAATGATTCTCTCTCATCATCATCTCTCTCTCTCTCTCTCTCTCTCTCTCTCTCTCTCTCTCTCTCTATCTCTCTCTCTCTCTCTCAAATCAATAAAAAATATGTTTTTAGAAAATATTTGGCACAGGTATCCAATCTGGTCAGTAAAATGACCTATTACTTTTACATTTTCTGCTTTATTCGTCATTCAAAGTAATTCATAATCCAGGATTTGGTTGGGCATCTAAAAAGTTTACTCAAAATATATAATGTGACTTTTAAGTCAAGCCAAGAGAGTGCAGAGATAACAGCAGGGTTGGTCAGATGTCTGTGTTTAGAATCTGAGTGAGTGATAAAAGATATTTTCTTTTTTACCCAAATCATACTGTTTACCTGAAGTTTCTGGAACCATTTCTACTCACAAGCCTTCCGCCAAGCCTTTTAGGTCAAAAAGCTCCCCATGGACTGTCTCACGAGGATCTGAAGGGGAACAAGGTAACATTGACTTTGGTGCCTGAGAGGCAGTGCAACCCATCAGCCGGCAAGCTGGCACACAGCCAGCCAAGAAAATGAGACATCTGTGTGTGAGCCAAAACATCCCACTGACCTTGAGCTGAAGGGATGAGCTGGCAGGGACCATTAAAAGGCTCATACTCCCTAAGCAGAGAATGAAGTTCACTTTCAAGTGCAGGGGAGTGGTTTGTGTTCTGTTCACCAGCCTGGTACATGGTAGTAATGAATAAAGTCAACTTTGTTAAGTAGGGGATACAGAGGACAATTAAGTTTGTCGATTCTTTCACCTTCGATTGAGATGAGTAGTATCTGACAGAAATTTAATGTAAGCTATGAAGATAATTTAAATTTTTCCAGTAGTCACATAAAAATTTTAAAACAAATAGGTACAGTTTTTTTGTTGTTAATCCTCACCTAAGGATATTGTTTCCCATGGATTTTTAGAGATTGTGGAAAGGAGTGAGAGGAGAGAAAAGAGAAAGAGAGAAACATCAAACATCGATGGGAGAGAGACACATCAATTGGCTGCCTCATGCACATAACCCAACCAAGATGAACCTGCAACCCAGATATGTGCCCTTGACTGAGAATTGAACCCACCACTCTTCAGTGTTCAGGCCAAAGCTCTACCACCGAGTCATACTAGCCAGGGCAAATAGATAAAATTAACTTTAAAAATATGTTAGTAATAATGAGCTGTATATTACCCAATATATCTAAATTATATGTTATATGCATTTTGCATACTAAGTCTTTGAAATCCACATCTTAAATTTGGACTAGTCGGTCACATTTCAAGTACTCAATAGGCACATGTGGCTAGCAGTTATAATATTGGACAGTGCAGACATTAGATATTGAAAATACAAAAATGGTAAAAAGAAGCAACTATAAATAGTGAGAAGGATCCTGGCAGCCACTGCAGCCCTGAGACAGGACAGATGTGAATCGAGGTGACTGTTTCCACATGGAGTGACGAGGAGTGCTGGAGTGTACTAGAGGCAATAATGTATTGAGAGCAAACAGAACCTCAATTATGAAACCATTCAGGATAAGATTCTTTTCAGGTTGACATTATTAACTGGTGATTATTAAAATATCTTTTACATTGCCCCCTCCAACTTCCCACCCTTCACCTTTTCCTTTTCTTTCATGGTTGCCATTGACAACAATTCAAGAAGAACCTGCTCTTGCCCTGTAAGAATGAGGAAATTCCTGAGACACAACCTATTGAACAGCTTAAAAGGTATTGCTGGTTGTGGGGGAAGGGAAACACTTTGGGGAAAATTCTTCCCCTTTAACAAAATTCAAAATAGTGTTTCTACAAGAATGATTCCTTCCCACATGTTTTATTTTCTTTAGGAAATTTTGAACTGACACAAATTTTACAAAAGACTTGTAAAAGTTGTTAGCCAGGTTTCAAACACGTTTCACCACGTGGTGAGGTCAAAGCAGTAAAGTGTGGCTCCTTCAAAGAAACTCCTCTCGCTCCTGCTATTTGGCATGGGCCACGCTCTGTGTCTCTGCATCGCCACAGGATAAAGCCAAGAGAAACCTCCCACATGGTCTCACCCTACCGTGGTTCATAATCTACACCTAATGCAGGGCCATGCAGGTCAAAATTGCCATGGGTCTTATTGGCAAGTTATTATCTATCAGGACATCTGGAATTAGTAGAGGTAGATACCACCTAAAGCAGTGACTTTAGACTTTTTATTTTTACCTCAATCCACAGTACTAAATAGTTTATATGTCATGAATCTGCACACACATATGCAAAATACACAAAAATATACATAAACCGAATCAAGAGAATCAGGTAACAATACTTTAGTGCCCCAAAATGCATGATGAAATTTTACTCCCAGATCGATTTCATTAAAAAATGAATAAAACAAAATTGTTGTTGCCCACTGTTATGATCACTGCCTATTAAATAACCTTGTTCAAAAAACTGGCCTGAAAGTTGTGGTTTCATTTCCTAAGTTGCTACTGTGACATGTCGACTTACAAGGTCTCACGATCTGCACTCATCTCCCTGTATTGTATGAGTTGCCACTTCTCCTAACACAACTTTTAAATAATGTAATAGCTTCCTGAGATAAAAGGCATCCAAATTGGAAAGGAAGACATAAAACTATCATTATTTGCAAATGACATGATATCATTCATAGAGAACCCTGAAAATTCTACCAAAAAACTAATAAAACTGCTAAATGAATTCAGTAAAGTAGCAGAAATCAGTTCATTTCTTATACCAATAATGAAGTATCAGAAAGGAAAAATAAGAAAACAATACAATTCACAGTAGCTTCAGAGAGAGTAAAATACCTAGGAATAAATTGAACCAAGGATATAAAAGACCTGTACTCAGAAAATTATAAGACACTGAAGAAAAAAAATGATAAATATACAAATAAGTGGAAGCATATACCATGTTCATGTACAGAAAGAATTAAGTTCATTAAAATATCCGTAGTACTCAATACATGTATAGATGCAATGTAATTCCCATCAAGATACCAAGAGCATATTTCACAGAACTAGAACAAATATTCCAAAAATTTATATGAAACCACAAAAGACCCTGAATAGCAACAGCAATCTTGAGAAAGAAGAATAAAGTTAGAGGAATCATGCTACCTGATAGCAAACTATACTGTAAGGCCAGAGTAATCAAAACAGCATTAGGCTGGCATAAAAACAGACCAATAAATAGATCAATGAAATAGAATAGAGAGGCCTTTATAGTCAATTAATATTTGACAAAAGAGGAAAAAACATACAATAGGCTAAAAAACAGTCTTTTCAATGAATGGTGTTGGGAAAATTGGACACGTCTGTGAAAAAACATGAAACTAGACCACCTTCTTATATTGCACACAAGAATAAACTCATAAAAAACTTAAATGTGAGACTCAAAGACATAAAAATTCTAGAAGAAAACACAGGTAGTAAAATGTTGGACATTTCTTATAGCAATATTTGTCTGATATACTCCTCAGGCAAGGAAAACAAAATAAAAAATAAGTAAATTGTTGTGCAAACTAAAAAGCTTTTGCACAACAAAAGAAATCATCCACAAGCAAAAATACAACCCACTGAATGGGAGAACATATTCTCTAATGCTATATCTGATAAAAGGTTAATATCCAAAATTTATAAAGAACTTAAACTCACACCACAAAAACAAACAATTCAATTTTTTTAAAAATGAGCAAAGGACCTGAATAGATATTTCTCCAAAAAGAACATACAGATGGCCAAGAGACATATGAAAAGATACTCAACTTCACTAATCATCAGAGAAATGCAAATAAAACCACAATGAGGTATCACTTCATGCCTGTCAGAATGGCTATCATCAATAAATCAACAAACAAGTGTTGGCAAGAATGTGAGGAAAAAGGAACACCTGTGTACTGTTGATGGGAATGCAGACCGGTGCAGCCACTGTGAAAAGCAGTATGGTGTTACCTCAGAAAATTAAAAATGGACTATCTTATGACCCAGGGATTCCTTTCTGAGAATATTTCCATAGAAACCCAAAATACTAATTCAAAAGAATATATGCGCCCTATGTACATTGCAGCATTATTACAATAGCCAAGATTTGGAAGCAGCTCAAGTATCCCTCAGTAGATGAGTGACTAAAACAGTTGTGGTACATTTACACAATGGACTACTCTTCAGCCATTAAAAAAAAAAAAGGAAATCTTACCCTTTTTTGACAGTATGGATGGACCTAGAGAGCATTATGCTAAGTGAAAAAAGACAGAGAAAGACAAGTTCTATATGATTTCACTCTTATGTGAAATCTAATAAAATGAACCAACCAGCAAAATTGAGACAGACTCATAGATAGAGAGCAGGCTGACTGTTGGGGAATAAGGGAAGGGAGTGCCAGGTCGGGGGTGGACGGATTGAGCAAAAAAAAGAAAAGGAGAAAAGAGTCATGGATATGGACAACAGTGTGGTGATTGCGAGGTGGAGCTGGAGGAGGGTAAAGGGGGATAAATGGTGATGGATGGAGACTTGATTTGGGATGGTGAACAAACAATACAGTGTACAAATGATGTGTTGTGGAATTGTACCCCTGAAACCTGTATAATTTTGTTAACCAGTGTCACCCCAATAAATTCAATTAAAAAATAAAATAATCTTTCATTTTACTAGGTACCTACAGTATGATAGTTTCTGTACTAGAGACTATATGTATAATATCTTTATTGTTAACAGCCCTGTAATGAGAGTATTGATTTCCTCCCAATAGACAGATGAAGAAACTAAGGCTCAGTCAAGTTGATCAAGTGAGTGACTGAGCTAGAACTTGAACTAAAACAGATATAACCCTGGAGCCCCTTCTCTTTCCACTGGATCCTGCTGGCCTCCAATTTGTTGCCTCTTTACTGCCCTCTACTTACCCTGCTGAAGCCCCCCATGTGCATTTTGTTCCTCTACCTAGACGGTGCTAAACCTTCTGTGTCTTTGTTTCCTCTTCTTCATAATTGCTCCTAACCCACAGGATTGTTGTCAGGATAAATGAGTTAATGAACATTAGAGTGAATTAGTACAGAAGCTGGTATCTAGTAGGTGCTTAATAAATATTACTATTCACTTGTACCACAATGACTTCATTCCATTGTATAAATGTACCCTGTCCTTCCCTGAATTATTTACTCAATAGTATGTATCTTAGCTCTTTGACTAGAATGCAGGCTCTTCCTGAGCAGGCCTGCACCGTATTTACACTGATAGCTGTTCTCCAGAGTTACATAGTACCGAGTGCCATATGCATTTAACAAAGAGCAGATTTGGGCATTACAATACTGGCCCATGCCAGATTAAGAACTTTTCTTTTTAAGCAAAGGCATAGCCAGTGAGGCCCTCCCAATGCAGGTAAATACTGGCTACATTTGGGGATGATTTTGTTTGGGGACGCTCACCAGGACAGTTTTAAGTTCCTTATGTACTTCAACATAAGGAACTTAAAACTGTCCTGGTGAGCTCTTGGGGAGATGTGTGGTGCAGAGTCTATTCTGTGCTGTGCAGTGACTCAGCTGATGCAAATTTCATATATAATGTACTGATATGGGACCTGCAAAAATGAACATTTCTTTTTTCTCCAAAACTCATATTATTTTAGCTCTTGGGCCTCTGTTTCCACTTAAGTTTATTCAGTCTCTTCCAATGTAAAGCTGTCATTGTAAATATGATTCTCGGTCTCTCCTCCTTCACCCGGGTAGTCTAAGTTCCTAAGCCCAACCAGGGCAAGAACAGAACAAGAAATAGGCCAATAACTCTGGTGGTTTGTTCCAGCTTCAACCTCTTAGTGAGCCTGTGAACATAGCTCTCGGGGTTAGCTTGCTGTAAGGGCCTCCACAGGAAATAGAACATTTTAAAGGTCAATGTAGCCACCTTTTCTGTCTCTTGCTTTCTTTGCAGCTTCACCTCATTTTATTGTGGCTGCAATCTCCACCCCCACAATGAGCATCTATTGTAAGAAATTACAGCAAAGGCAAAACGTCAGCCTGGCTGGCTTTTGCCACTAGTTATAATAGAAGCACTTTTCTTCTTGTACACAGAAACAAAATAGTAGGTACAAAAAAAGGCACAAAGAATAATTTTACAGAAAAAAAAATTGACTAAACATCTACAGAAAATCACATATTTTACTCTATTTATCATCTTTCCCAGGAAGTGAAAGTACATGACCCTGTACATATCTGCCTACAGGAAAAACATTTCTGTTCCACTAGAAATACCCTTAATGATTTTGATGCTCTCCCTTCTGGAATTTCATGTGTTAAATGATGTCATCACCAATTCCAATATCCATTAGGTATCATCTTTTTCTTTGAAGCCACTTGATCTTCCATCATTCTATACTTTCTCTTCAGGCACTTGATACTATTGTTATTAAATTACAATTTACTAAATAGTTGTCTTCTTCCTGAGAATGGAGATCAATGAAAGCAGCAACCATATCTGCCCTGGATTATTTCTCAGCATCTAACACAGTGCCTGGCTCCTAGTGGGTGCTCAGTAAACCTTTGCTAACTGAATGCCTAAGAACAGATGAAGTTGTGCAGGAAAACACAGAGGGTATTTCAGATAGTAACACATTCCATTGCTTGCATACTGAAATCCCACCAGACTAATGTTTTCTACATACCATTGCAATTATCCTATATCATAAAGAGGTGATATGCAAATTAACCCTCATGCCCTCACAAGATGGCTGCCTACACCAGGCAGACTGCTTGTGATGATAAGGCTGGCAGGGGGGTTAGTGAGGGATGATTAAACAACTGAACAGCAGGCTGCATGGGGCAACCAGGCCAGCAGGGGGACCATGAGGGGTGACCAGGCCAGCAGGCCAGCAGAGTGTACATTGGGGGCAACCAGGCTGGCAGGTGGGGAGAATGAGAGGTGACCAGGCCTGTTAGGGGAGGGGCAGTTAGGGGTGACCAGGCCAGTGGGGGTGCAGTTGGGGGTGACTAGGCCAGCAGGGGGGCAGTTAGGGGCAACCAGATAGGCAGGCAGGTGAGTGATTAGGAACCAGTTGTCCAGGATTGTGAAAAGGATGTCCAACTGCTGGTTTAGGGATTGGGCCTACACCAGCAGTTGGACATCCCCTAAGGGGTCCTAGATTGGAGATGGTGGAGGCTGGGCTGAAGGGGGGACCCCCCCCCCATGCACAATTTTCATGCACTGGGCCTCTAGTAGAAACAGATTTTATAAATTATGAAAAAACAGATTTGGTAAAAAATATAGAATAATGTTATTCTATCTTCAAAGCAAAACATGACATTTCTATTAATAATTGTGGGGAAATATACGGAAGGTTAAAATATGAGTTAATTTTAATTTAGTGAATTTTTTAAATTTAAAGTTACATCTATGCTACTTTCTGCTCTCTGTTATTGCAAACAACCATCCTGACTGAAATGAAATAGGAAAAGACACCTGGGCCAGAATTCATAATTGCCAGGTGATAGGACTAGAACAGATATTAGAGTGATCAGAGGTACTTACCAAGTAGATAAGACTGATCTCTATTTTTCCTGAAGTTAATTGAGTTTAAACTAGAGCATCATTTCTCAAACATTCATGTACAACGAGTCATTTGGGCATCTAGTTAGACTGCAGATTCTGATTTAGTAAATGTAGAGTAGGGCCCAAGATTCTGCATTTCTAACGAAGTACCTTCTAATGTCTCACTATCCTTTCAAGATTCACCATTTAAGTAGCAAGCAAAGGCCATGGACTAACACAGATCAGAGGGCACAATCATGCTCTGAAACAAAGGATTTTCTTAACTGAGAGGTGGCCCAGAAGTGCCAAAGTACTATTTTAGTGGCTGGAGCCAGAAGGGGAAACAGCAAAGACCATCTGTTACCAGAAGAGGGCAGCAGAGGGCAGGGTAAATTGCATAGGACGTTCCACAGGCCAAATGCCTGAAAAGCAATTCCCAAAACTGCTTGGATATGAAGGCAGTTGGAAAAGCAGGACATTGAAAGAATGGGTGGCATGAAGGTACATATTCACATACACTGCTCTGCTCATTTATCCAAACATATTCATAAGGGCCAGAATGAATTTACAGTAAGGAGTAAACAGAACCTCAATTATGAAACCATTTAATTTTTTCTATAACTTTCTGTTTATACTGGAATTCCGTCTAACTAAATTCTCCACATTCGCTAGCAGCTTTGTAAAATGTTTATTTCAATGACTTTTTTTTTTTTTTTGGCCTCATTTTAATGGAGCTTGTCCTCTGGTGGCAATGCCTTTCATGGCCACACCTATACACATTCTCCAGTAGATTTCTCAGCAAGAACTCATGGGACCAGTACTTCCTAAGTCTTGGCAGGGTCATGATAGCAGGTCTGAACCCTCTGTATTTGAAGGTGAGTTTGGTTGCATATAAACTCTTTACCTTACATTTTCTTTCCTTGAGTATCTTAATTATGTTATCCCATTGATTTCTGGCATAACAAGTTGCTCTTGAACTGTCTGATGAAAATTTACCTTCTTTCCTTAATACATCATGAATTGTCTTTTAACCTGGATGCCTGTTTTCTTTTTTTTTCTTTCTTTCTCTTTTTCAAGTCCAATATCCTTATGAGACTGTGTTCTAGTGTTGGCTTTTCTGGGGTCAGTTTTCCCAAATACTTTCCATTGTAACCTAAAGCTTTAAATCTTTTTTCATTTTTTCAAAAAAAGTTCTCTTGAAATATAGATTTTAGTATTTGTTGTGTTCCATTTATGTAGTGTTCTTCTTTGAACAGATATTTGAACAGATTCCTGTCTATGGAATATACTACATAGTATTTAATATACTACATATGCTTGTCCTTGAATCTATCACTTTCTCTTAAATCCTGTTTTTTCTATCACTTCATACTTATTTTTTAAATGTTTCTTTTTTTGCTTTTTTATTTCCCTAAAACAATATCCATTGTATTTATTCACTTTAGTTTTCTTTCTAGTTTGTCATTTTTAAATATTTTTTTAAATTTTTACTTTTTTTGTGAATTCTATTATTTCTCACTTAAATTTCATTTTCAACAATTATCTCACTTCTTCTTCTAACTCTGCTATCTGTTGTTCTTTCATAGTTTTTATCAATTTCTTTATTTCACTTAGCTTGTTTTGAAATATCAGTTTATAGTTATCTGTTTTTTGGGGTATATTTTTCTTTGCTCTTTCCTTGTGTGAGGATACTTAATGTTCTACTTCTTACTCTCCCTTTTTGAATAACTTTGTAATGATTCACAATTCTTTTCTGTTGTTCATTTTTTCAGGCAGATGACTGTTGCTACTTTTATGAAAGAGTGTGAGTGGATAAGTTTTTCTAGTTTCTTGACTCAAAAATTTCCACATCCATTGTTTCTAAAGAGATAAATGTATAAGACTTCGGGCTTTCTGAGACGTGCCTTCTCTGCTCTCCTCTCCCACTTCCATGAGAACTTCTCATTTCTTTGCCATTATTATTTCTATTCTCAATTTGGATTCTAGTCCCAGCAGTTTCTCTTCAATGCAGACCTTTGCCTCTGAAGGGGGATTTAGGTTTTAGTTTCTAGAGTTGGTAGAACCCATACTACCCCCAAATAGTCTCCCATTACTTATAGTCTCCAGCTCATCACAAATTCAACTCAGACTGGGCAAAAAAAATCAGGGAAAGCAATAATCGCATGATTTATGAATCTCATTGACCCCTCTCCTCCACATAAATACTGACAAAGCAACTATTAACCTTAAGATTTTAAATTTCACCAGTATTTTTTAAAAATTTGCAACTTGCTGGGTCTGTGGGTTTGGATTTGCTATTGTGGTCACTCAGAGCACCTGATTTGAGGTGATCTTGGACTCACATAATCTACTCTTTAACCATTTGTAAGTAAGATAAACACTAATACCTACGAGTTATGACAATGATAAGAAGAGGTAATGTGGAAGTTGAAACATATGAAACTCTATGATTTAACTCAGTTGTCGGCAAACTCATTAGTCAACAGAGTCAAATATCAACAGTACAACAACTGAAATTTCTTTTGAGAGCCACAGTTTTTAAACTTAAACTTCTTCTAATGCCACTCCTTCAAAATGGACTCGCCCAGGCCGTGGTAGCTTGTGGAAGAGCCAGAGTCAAGGGGCCAAAGAGCTGCATGTGGCTTGCGAGTCGCAGTTTGCCGACCACGGATTTAATTGATACTTAAAAAAATCATTCATAAACTGTAAAATAATCTACCATCCATTGTTAGTTATTTCAAAATAGATCAGTGGTTCCCAACCTTTCTAATGCCACGACCCTTTAATACAGTTCCTCATGTTGTGGTGACCCCTAACCATTACTGTTATGACTCGTAATGTAAATATCTGTGTTTTTCGATGGTCTTAGGCGACCCTGCTCGCACAGTTCTCAACTGTTACAGTTTATAACAGTAGCAACATTACAGCTATGAAGTAGCAACGAAAATAATTTTATGGTTGGGGGTCACCACAACATGAGGAACTGTATTAAAGGGTTGCGGCATTGGAAAGGTTGAGAACCACTGAAATAGATTTATTAAATATATGGAAAACTTATAATTTTATGTTTAACTGCATGGTTTTTTTCCAATACACTATTTTTTTTTCTGTCTCTTCCTCCCTTTCTCTCCCCCAAGAATATAAGCTTCCTAAAAGCAAAGATTTTTATCCGGTTTTGTTCAATGCCATATCCTCACTGCCTACTACAGTGCCTGGCACATAATAGACACTCAATAAATACTTAATGGGTGAATGAATTATTTCTGCAAACTTTGCCTGGAATCATATTACGCAGAGGATAAAGCAAATGGGCACAGGTTAAGTTACTCGCTCATTGCTGGATGGGCCTGTGTAATGTGCTCTGCCACCGTTTCCCTCAGGAATGCAGTTTGGCTTGCCTTCTTGCCTAAATATAACATTGGCTCCCCTGCTGTTGGGACTTGGCAACACCCTGAGAGCCAGAAGCAGCTACTGCAGAAAATGTGGCCACATTTTGTTCCAAGGTCCATCCTCCAGCCCAAAATATAAAGAGGCTGAAACAATGTGGAGAATAGCTGAGCGGAGAACAAGGAACAGCACTGCCTTCCTCTCACTGTGTTTATAGAAGTCTGCTGGTATGTTTTTAAGTAAATAGACTTGTGTTAATGGAGCAATCTGTCAAAATAAGCTAGGCTGCTCAGAAGAGCCTCCAAGGTATAGCTCTGCTTCCCTGTCCCGTGGGAGCTGTTTATTTGAAGAGGATGACAAATGAGAGCAAGGCAGAGCCTACATAATGCACTCAAAGCAAGAAAAATAATAGCATGAGGCTTAGGATGGGCTCATCTGAACTGAACTAGAGATGGTTTTTTTGTGTTTAAATAGCCAGCCCTGTACATTTGCATTTCAAACAGGTGGGGAAGGAGCAGACCCATGCAGAACCATCACCAGGTGCTTCGAGTCAGTGGGTTTTGCAAAGACAGGGAGATAAAATGTACAGATTAATGAACAAAGTTTAGTCTCTACAGGTTTTCACCCTCTTTACTAATGAAGGGGTGACAAAACCAACAGTTTGCTTCATCATTGCACAGAACTTGATAAATGAGTAGCATGTTTACATCCTAAGCTGTATGAGGTGGGGCAGCTTATTCAGAGGGGCGTGTGGGAGAGAAACTTCCATGAAGACTCATATTTTGGACTTTACTCACAATATTTGCTGCTCATAAAATGACACAATGAACTGGCCAGGTGTAGGTTAACCCTTTTAGTTGGTGCCAGAACCTTGAATTCTTTGGAAAGAAGAAGAGGATTTAACGTAAACTACAGATGCTTTAATCAAGTGGATTTCTTCACATACCATGAAAGCATTTTGAAACATTCAAGTAAAAAAAAAAAATCCCTTATTTTCTGAAAATATAACCTCTTAAACACCAAGGACGCTGCCAGACCAAGTCCTGTCAAGTAACAAGGCACAATAAGAAGCTTAAAATGGGTAAGGATTAAGTTACATCTGTCTGAATAAGCTCACTTTTGTTGTTCAGGCCTCAATCCTTAAATGATCCTATCTTGTGCGTGGAAGGTGTCTCCTCGTTAAGTTGTGCATTAGCATTCTCAGTGTGGGCCCCAGTGGGACCCAAAATGTCCCCAGGGCTCACCAACCTTGGGAGACAAGTAAATACATCAATAGCAATGATTCAGTTTGCTCACTTATGGTCCCCACTGGCAGGGCCCGCTCCTCACCCCAACCAGGTGTTCCTGAGACGCCCTGGACACGGCTCGTGTGTGCAGAGGAGAAATCCACACCTGCTCCCTCCACAGGCACAGGTTCTGTCTCACCTTCAGAGGGCACCTTCTGAGGGAATGCCATTCCCAAATGCCATTCGTGCCTTGGTGCGCTGCCGATGTTCCCAAATCTGCAAACACACCAGCTGCCCAAAGACACGGCCGCTTCAGGCCTCATAGGTTAGAGCCATGCTGGTTCTCTAGCCAAAAGCAAGAGGTTCTCTCATTCCAGCGCATGCCCCATTTTATTTTGGGGGGCCCAAAACAGCCTGACTTGTGCCCCATATCTCACAAAACCTTGCATGGAAACATCTTCATCTGCTTCTGACTTCTCCTTTCTCCACTCTGGGAATTGATAAACACCCCTCTGCCGTCACCAAAAGGGGCACCGAATTTCTCCTTCTAAGAAAAATTGAAGTCCCCATGCAAATTAACTCCTCAGGGCCTTCTCTCCATTTGATAAACATGCCAAGATAGATGTGAACCTTAACAGGAGAGTGTGTGATCCTGCCTCCCCTGCGTCTCACACCGTGGCACCAGATGCTTGACATTTTTCCTTCTTAAAATTTCATCCTGACTTTTCCTTTCCTTCTCATCCATCACCATCCTCATTCAAGCTGATCTCTTTTCTCTGAGCTTACCTTCAAGTTCACTAACTGGAATCATGCTCTGCTCATTTATCCAAACAGCTCATTTATCCCACAACCATAATCCTTACATGCTGCCTTGAACACATAAACTTTCTGCTGTAGTTTCAATTGGCCGTATGACCCGGGCATGTTAAAGTAGAGAGAATGGCAGCCTTGGAATCAGTTGTCCTGGCTTCAAATCTTAGCTCTGTGCTTGAATAACTTTTGTAACTTGGACTGCTTTACACCTAAATTTCATCATCTGTAAAATGCGATATTAATGTGTGTCTCATAGTGCTATTGTAAGGAAAAGTTCAACAATGTGTGGGAGTGGGACATTTTTAATGTGAAAATACAAATGTGAAGGATGTTATGAAAATTCAAAACACTTTCCCTTGGAACTCAAGTCTTCCACACCTGGCTGCCATACACTTTCCAACCTTTTCTACAATGACTCCCATTGCTGGCCCTCCAACCGGGCGCAGCAATCTGTTTCTTGCCCTTCAAACTTGTCTTTCACGTCCAGGTAATGCTAGTTTCTGTAATAGATAAACCAGAATGTCAGTGGTTTAATGTAAAAGAAGTTTATTACTTTCTCACTTAAAATCCAAATCAGCTGTTTCCACTTGGCTGATGGTTCTCCTCCAATTACTGATTCAAGGATTCAGGCTCTTTCCATGTTATGGTCCCACCAACCTCCACAAGTGGTTTCCAGGCTCACTCCACAAGTAAAGTGGACACAGCTACAAGGGAGATGATTATGGGCCATGCCTGGATGTGGCATGCAGCAGAGTGGAGAGTGTCCAGTGGAGCGTCCAGCAGGAAGAGGACACAGGTTTGGTGCACCACCACCCAAGATACACAACTAGAATATATTTCCCAGAATATGTTCCCAATATATATCCTTCAATGCCAGCTGAGGCCTTGTTTCATTCACAAAGTCCTTTTGGAGCAATCTAGCTATTTATCTTATTCTCTAAACTCAAGCTCCTACTACACATTAATAATACTATTCTTAGACTCATTTGCCTTCTTATTGTCAAATCACAAAGACTTACCCACTCTCTTCTCAAATTCTCTAAGACATTAAAACCTGATAACACCTTCCTTGATGAGAGACTTCTGTACATCCTGGTCCATGATTTCCGACCTCCTCCTGCCTCCTCTGAGCTCTATTACTGGCTCAGTTCTTTTCCCCATGGAATAACTGTGAGAGTCCATCCACCAAAGAATGATTCTTCTGGTGAAAGTGGTTAGAAGGCTGCAGCCAGACCTTGAACCTCAACTTCAAAGCCAAGAGTCACTGGCTGGGAAAGAAGCCAACCTCAACTCAGAGATCTCCCCATGTTTCTAAAGCCACTTCAACCGTTAAGTTGAACTGTATGACATTAACACCTTAGACATAAAACATATTAGTGTAAAATTTATACTTTTTTGTAGCTAATGATTTTTGTATGGTAAGTAGAGAGTAGTATTTCCTATAGAAATAGTAATAATAACAAGAGTAAAATATTTACAGCAATGAGGTTGGGAATAGTGGAAAGTGTAAAAAGATCTTCACTTGGTATAGTGTTCACTAGTCAGGCACAGTAAAATTCATGTAATTCATTTTCTTCCAGAGGTCAACATGTGTTCTATTCACACATGTGAGACATTCTGAGATTTTTTTTTTAAAAAAAAGTATAATTTGGAGGTAGAAAAAAATTAGGAAATGAGATTCTTTATAGAAATTTAAAATATGAGGGAGAAATTAGCAGAATTTCAAAAACCCACTTGCAATTGTGAAATGGCCTCCATATCCCTGTCTCCCCCAGCCTGGAACCCTCAGCTGCTCTGATCTCATGGGACCTTTTGGAATCTCTACTCTGAAGTCCCTAGAGAAGTCCAGGGGGGCAGGGGTGGCGGCAAGGAGGGGAGTTCTGGTCTTTGCTCTCCCTCCACACTGAGTAGCACAGCGCTTAGGTAAGCCATCCTGCTCTCTGTGCAGAGGAGCTGGCTCAGTCCCTCCTTTTGAAGAGACACAAACCTCCCTGCTCGTTCCGCTGTTGACAGCACGGAACGCTGTAAACTAAAGGCTCCTTCACATTTATTCATGCAGCTCAGCTCCTGCCCTGTTGATGTTTCTAAGCAGGCCCAAGGACAATTAATGATGATTCATTCTCCAGGACGCCTGCTAAGGCAGGCCGCCTGGTGTGAGAGAAAACATCGTTTAGCAGTAGCTGATCTTTCCCTTTGGTTGAGGACCAAGTCAGACTAGGCATGGCTTTGAAGTTATTTCTGTCTCGGTGGATTAGAGGTATCAAAAGAAACAGCTACACAAACCTTTTAACAAATATTTACAATCCTACACTAAACAGCCTCCACCGTACCTTAACCTTTAAGGTCTTGTGAAATGCTTGCCAACCTTCCTGCCAAACTCTTGCACTTGCCAGAGGAGGGGGCAGCAGCTCAAAGGAAACGGTAAGGCAGCCACTTTTTTCGCTGGGGTGGAAACAGCCTCTGTGTGCTACCTCCCTGTTGAGGTAGACTCCCTTTCCCAGGCCATTCCTCCTTGGGGGGCCCCTCTACCTGAGAGGTACTCCCTTCCCCCAATTGCCCACAAAGGGTGGCCGGCAGCAAAGCAGAAGGGACACAAAACAATAGATTAACCTGCAAAGAAGATTGGCTCTCATGTTTTTGTCCCTGACAATACTGCGACCCTTTGCACAGTGTAAAGTAAGAGGAGGTTGACTTGAGTTGTTCTCCAATACTGCAGGGATTAAATGGGGACACTGATGTGTTTTTTTTATTTTAAAGAGTCCTCTGTGTGAGCACAAAGATCTCATGAGAAAAATAGATAAAGAATAAAGGGATAAGTGAAAAAAGCTGCAGGCAGGGTACCATGCAGTTGGGGTGGGGGAGAGCAGCAGTCCAGATCCCGGCTCCTCTCCATCCCTACCTCCCAGGTCCCCACTGGCCAGGACCACTGTGAACCTTAGCCACGGAGTCAGGCCCAGGATGAGATCCGCCAAGGAGACTCATAGCAATGGTCAGCACTGGTGAGTCCCCAAGTGGCTTTAATCAGCAATGAGGCCTCTATCGGGAAGTTACCAAAGGAAGACAGAATGATAGAGGAGCAGATCACAACTGCTGACATAACAGCCACTGAGGTTTGTGTATGAAACCCCATGACATGGTACCCAAGCACCCCAAAATTTATGGTGAGAGACTCTGAGGGGACCCAAAGAGAAGCTCCACAACAGTGACAGAGGAAAGAGCCAAAATATGTGCTATACTGTTAACAGGACTGCTGTTACCTCTGCTGGTGTGGCCCAGGAATTGCAAAGTAGAAATAAATGAACTAGAGATTTGGTGGCTGAGGTCGTAGTCAGGTATTTCATTGCTTACTTGCTTAATTAATTAATTAGTTCATTCATTCATTCAACAAATGTTTGTATTACAAAGCACTGGGTTAAATGCTTTGCAAATCAAAAATAAATTAAACCTAATTCTTATACTAGTCACTACTATGAATACACAAATATCTACAATACAGGTTATAAAGGGGTCATTAGACAGTCACAGATGCGGTCTGCATTGCCTCAGCTAGGAGAGAGATGCTCTCCCTATTGGAGGAAATAGGCAGGATGCTGTGTAGGAGCTAAGAGCTGAAGTAAAATTAATTTGTGCAAGGACTTAAAGAAGATAGTCTAAAGAAGCAGCTGGGAAAGATTAGACATGCTTAAAAATAAGAGCAGAGGGTTCCATCTGGTGTACAGAAAAGGAAATTGTGGGAAACATAGTCAGAAAAATGGGATAGTCAGGAAATGGAGGGCCCAGTGTGCCAGTTCAAGGAGTCAGGTTTTCAGGTTATAAAGTATTGGAAGGGATTAAAGATTCAATAGCAAAAAAATGACTTGATAAAATGGTTACTTCGGGGAGATCAGTATTTGTTGAATGGCAAAAACAACTTATGTATACAGGGCCAGGTTCATCATCAAACTACAGGAACTCCTGTTACAGAAATATTTAGTAGCACAAATAAGCAAGAAAATCATCAGTTTTCTATATCTCAGGGTGTGAACTCAGGTACTCAATAGCCTATGTAAATCATAATTAGGGAAGTTTGTCTGCTAGAGGGAGGGACAAGGCAGAATGCAATGAACATAATAATTATTATATATAAAATGACTCTCACCCATGCTTACCAACAAGGGGCGCATTCTCTGGGAAGCTATTCTGGATCCCTCACAATCTCTTCTGACCTCAAATCAATTGGGGTCTCACAGCTACCAGGCACATTAGCTTAAGTTACTCAATATGTTGTGAAAAATTTCAACCATTTAAAAGGCACATAGAATAATAAAATGAACACCCATGTACCCACCACACCTAAGTAAGGCTTTTTTTTTTAGTTTATTTTATATCCTTACTGTGTATCTCAATATATAGTCTTATTTAACATAGATGATGTTCAATATCATGTTTGTGAAGTTTACGCAATTGCTTTATGTAGCTCTAGTCTTTCATTTTGATTACTTCCTAATCCATTATATGAATGAAATGTGTCATTTAAATTATGTACCCATTGTCTTGTAAATGAAGTTTTATATGGATTTTCTGTGAACTTTCTTATCCTTATCTGCATCCATGCATCATGTAGGGACTTCTCAAAGAGATACACTTATGAGTAGTATTGTGTGGGAGGTACATATCTTCAATTTTATACTAGGTATTGTACCATCATTCTCCAGATTGGTTGCACATTTACATTGCTAAACTAACTGTATAAGAATTTCCATTGTAGCCCTAGCTGGTTTTGCTCAGTGGATAAGAGAATTGGCCTGAGGACCGAAGGATCCAGGGTTCAATTCCAGTCAAGGGCACATGCGTAGATTGTGAGCTCAATCCCCAATAGGGTGCATGCAGGAGGCAGCCCATCAATGATTCTCTCTCATCATTGATATTTCTATCACTCTCTCTCTCTCCCTTCCTCTCTGGAATCAATAAAAATATATTATAAAAAAGAGTTCCCATTCCAACACAGCCCCACCAGATTTTAGTGTTTCAAGTTTTCAAACTTTCACCAATCTGATCAATTTATTTTTCTAGATGAACTTTAAAACTGTTATCAAGTTCTAATAGAATTTGTAACTTGTATGTTTATTTGAAAAAATTAGCACCTAAATATCCTATCTAATAAAGAGGGAATATGCTAATTGACCCTTGCACCATTGCAAAGATGGCAGTATCCACAGCCAATAAGGAGGGAATATGTTAATTGGCTGCCCTGCCCTCAAAGATGGCAGCACCCACTACCCAGTCCCCTCAGCTCCACCAGGGTGGCAGGTGTACGGCAAGGTTGGGCCCACTCCCAGGTGGGCCTGGCTGCTCCACACTCCTGCTTCCAAAGTCCCCTCAGCCCCCCAGCCCCCCAGGGCCAGCCCGAGGTGCAGGCAAGGCTTAGGTAACCAGGACTGGATGAGGCTTGCACTTTCCGCAGTGGCAGCAGCAGAGGTGTGATGGGGCATTGCCTTCCCCTGATCACTGGGTTGCCTCCCATCCCTGAGGGCTCCTGAACTGTGAAAGAACAGGCCAGGTTGAGGGACTGCCCCCTCCTGTGCATGCATTTTCATGCACTGAGCCTCTAGTATCTATATAATAAAGAGGTAATATGCAAATTGTCTGTTATAGCATCACAGTAATGATTGATCAACAGGCTTTGCGTGCAGCACAGGACTCGCAGGAGGCTCTGTTCCCTGCCCCTGGTGCCAGGCCAGGGAAGTGAGGCTGCATCCCCTGCCCTGGCACCAGAGTTCTGTTTTTCTCCCGGCTGTGTGTGCCTGACAAGCACTCCCGTGACCCTGCCCCATCCCAGAGCACTCTACCTGAGGAGGCCACCAACACCCCCCCCAGGTGGGGGGAGGGGCAAAGGGTGACACCTGCATGGTAGAAGTCTAGTTCTAGGTAGGTCAGCAGACACCAACCAGGGGGTGCAAGCATCAGTGGTGACCCCTGCGAGGGGTCATGCATGTAAATCAAGAGGGTGTGGACCCAACATGAAGGAAGGGCCAGGTGCGTCGACAGAGAGTGGACATTGGGGAAAGGCACCGGACCTGGACACCCCACCACATAAGCAACACGGGGATTCCACCTCCACAGACACACGTGGCGGCCCCGCGATGCCTGGGATGCTGGTTGATCCTCCCAAGCACACAACCTTGAAGCCCCCTCCCGCCTGGTGGACCCGGCCCTGCCACTGTGGAGACCACAGGCAACCTTCACACCACAGGGGAGTTGCCGCGGCTTTCTCCAGCCGTGCAGCCGTTCATCTGCCCAGTGTGACCTGGACAGGGCTCGCACCCTGGGTGGAACGCCCCCCTAGGATAAGCCAGCCCTGACTGTGCCTGTGCAAGCACACCCCTCACCTGCGAATGTGGGACAGGAGCGGACAGAGAGCCGCTCGAGGCGTGGGGGCGGGCACGCCGGGGATGGGAAAGGCCTCCGCATCCCCCTCTTTGGCATGCAACAGCCCATGCATGGAATGAGTGGTCCCCATGACGGACGCCGGCCCCAGCCCAGCGGGACCCTCCCCAACTCGGAGGGGGAAGGCGCAGGCCACGGTAGGCAAGACACAGCTGCGTCCTTACTCGGCCCCTTAAAGCCGGCGTGAGGGGAGCCAGAGAACCCCAACAGAGGCAGCTACAGGTCCCAGAGAGCAAAGCGGTCAGTACTGAGGCAGGATGAAAAGCACAGAATTTGTAATTAGCCTGTTAAAGAGTAAGAGTGAGGGGGGAGGAAGGGGAAGCAGGGAAGAGGGAGGGAAGAACTTTATAAAGGAGTCAGTAGAAAACAGAGTTAAAGAAGGAAAGAGGATATGTGTGCGCGAACTGTAGGAGCTATAATGGAAACCAAGTAGAGTTGTGCACTGGGGACAGGTTTTAAAAGTAAGAGTCAGAAAAGAAATATAATAAATGATAGTGAATAATTAGGCAGGTAGTTAGATATTAAAACAGTGGCAGTAAATAGAGATGAATGTATGGGAAAGGTAGGATGAGAGAGAAAGAGGGAGGGAAAAAAATTTTAAAGGGGAGCTGATGGAGGTTAAAAGGAGAATGGGAGGAAGGAAGAAATGGGGGAGGGAGCAAAGCAGGTCCGAGGGAGAAAGTGAAGGAAAAAATTAAGGTGGGAAGGAAGGAAAAGGAGAGGAAGGAAGGGTAAAGATAAAGAAAAGAAGGAATGTCGGGAGGGACGGAGGGAAGGTAGGAGAAAGATGGGAAGAAGGATGATGGAACAGAAGTAGGAAATGAGGAAAGAAAAGTTTATAAATGATGTGTCAGTAGGAAAAAGTGTTACATAAAGGAGAGAGAAAAATTGTGTGAGGAGAAGCCCAATAAGGAAATCAAATACAATTATATGTGAAGGGGATAAGATTTTAAGAAACAGTTAATAGGAGTGACCAGCCTGGCAGGAGAGAGCAGTTAGGGGGATCAGGCCAGCAGGGGAGGGCAATTAGGAAGATCAGGCAGGCAGGCAGAGTGGTTATAGCAGGCAAGCAGGTGAGCAGTTAGGAGCCAGATGTCCCAGATTGCAAGAGGGATGTCCAACTGCAAGTTTAGGCGTGATCCCACAGGGATCACCCCCCAAAGTCAGTTGGACATGCCCTGAGGGTTCCTGAATTGGAGAGGGTGCAGGTTGAGCTGAGGGATCCCCACTGTACATGAATTTTTTGCACAGGGCCTCTAGTGTATATAATATGAACCCTTCCCATCTCAGAAGATTATTTTTCTTTCTAATATTTTCTTTTGCCTCTTTGTAGAGTTTCGTACTTTTTTAGTCTTGAACATTGCTTCAGTTAATGCATATGCTTTGCATATTTTGTTGCTATTGTGAATATTTTTTAAAAGTTGATTTTTTAAAACCAACAATTTACTCTATTCTTTTGTTGACTTTAAATTTAAGTAGATTAGTGTCCCCCCAAAAGATGGAAAATAACTAAGAACAAATAGCTGAGCACATCCATAGCATTATCTAAAATGTCAAATAAAAGGTCAGCACTGAAATTAAATTTCAATACCATTATAAATACTGCTGGTCCCCTTCATATCCTGTGCCCCACTCTCCAGAAGCCCTATTTTTCTTTTTCTTTTGTTTTTAAGTCACTTTCAATGGTATCTTCTCCCAAAAGGCTAGTAAACTTGAGATGATTCAGAATTCATCACATGGAGAAGTGGACAAAGGGTGGGCAATTTCCTTAGGACCCCTGTCCCCAGGGAACTTTGCATTACCTTGCAATACCTTCCCAAGTTTTGCTAGCTGTTGTAAGGACCCTGAGCTTTAACCATATTCTCCAAACACAGAAAGTAGCAGGCGTAGGAATGGGGTCTCCTACCTTAATGTTACTTCCTTCCCTTTTGAACATCCTCCCTTTATCAGTAGGCATTATCAAGCCCCTGTTTTGGGCCAAGGGATGGGTCTCATGCTGTTAGGTAAGGGAGAGAATAAGAAAAGAGCCAAAGGCATGGTGCCCGTCCTTAAACAGCATATAGTCTAGCTAGAAAGAGGATTAATGTGCATGCAGAATTAGAGAACAATTTAGCACCTTTAAAAAATACTCTTTTTTTCTCTATACTACTCTTAGCTGCATGCAATTATAGATTTTTAATAAATATCTAGATAGATGATATATAGATTGAATACAGATAGATTATAAGTAGGTAGATGACAAGCAAAGGAATGATAAAAGATGATAGATAGATAGATAGATAGATAGATAGATAGATAGATAGGAGATATAAAAGCCATTTGGGGTACATTAGTTTTTGTGTTACTCTGTGAGTTGGAATAATGGAAAATACTCTTTTAGAACCACAACTGGATAGAGGACCTAATTTACTGCCAGGTATGAAGGATGCCATTACTTCCCTTCAGGCTTTGAGTGCATCCCTCCTGCAATCAGCACTCCCTGGCCCCCAGCTGTGGGTGATTTTGAACTACAGAACTTTCTTCTGCAAAGGTATGTTGCATTCCCAGCTCTGTTTAAGCAATCTCTGGTGTGAAGCGGTAAACTCAACTGCTTCTCAGAACTTTGAAAGGATTAGGGGAAAAGTCTAGAACCTTGTGTACCTGGGATTAGTCTTACCTCTGTTCAAAAATAATAATAATAATTCTTCTCACCAGCCCATTGCTTTAGAATGACACTTGGAGTAACATCTACTGTGAGAGAGATTAGTCTGCTCATTTGTCTTGTATTACAGTGTACATCATTAAAGACCCAAATACAAAAGATATATACACAGTCATGAAGATTAAAAGTAAATTGCAGGCTATTTTGGTTCTTCAGAGGGAATTAATAGTATCACATTCCTTAATCTTTTGTAGAGGATTTACAAAGTAGTTTCATAAATATGATCTCCTTTAATTCCCACAACAGCCCAGTTGGTAGGCTAAGCAGGTAATAATATTCACACCAAATCCATAGATCTTAAGGCTAGATGAGACTTGAAGATCTATCCTGCAGATAGGAAAACAGGTTAGGAGCAGTTGAATTGACACACTGGTAGAGATGGGACAAGCAAACCTAGTTCTGACACCCAGGTTCTCCAACTGTACCACAATGCCTCATCTGTGTCAAGTAGGGAAGGTTAAAAAGTGGTCATTTAGTCTGTAGATGACCACAAGGAAAGGAAGGAGAGTGAGATGCTCAGGGGTTTCAATAGAAGAATGTCTATTTTGTGACCACATCAGTTGAGACCCCCAAATTTGGGACCACCACAAAGGGGAATAGAATCCCTTTAATCTCCTGTGGTTTGTGTGCCAATGTTACAGTAGATAGAGAAATGAAAAGCCCCTATTTCAGCCTTTCCAATTCCAAGTAACATTGGCTCCCAGTCAATGAATCCCACTGGCTCTCTCAGGTGATGCTTGGGTCTGGTATTTCAGCATCTCTGAGGGAAAAAAAAAAAAGATAATCTCTAAGGCTGTGATACAAAGGGCCCACATTTATTTAAAAAAAATAAATCTTGAAACCCATTAGAACAAATTCCACAAAATTTTATAGTTTTCCTCCAGAATCACATGGAATAGTTCCAGGACAAGGATTACTTTCCAGCCCCTGGCTCCTAAGACTGTCTATGGCTGAGGTGACAACCAACCTAGGAAGGAAACGAGGGGCCATTTGTTTTTCACAGGAAACCTCTGTGTTTGCCTTCATGTTAAACAGCTAACATGGGAGATGTAAGGGTGAGACCGGTTGCCTAAAACTTGTACTGCGCCCTCCTTCCCCTCCAAGGGGCGGTAGTGGGTGGCCACCTGACTAAGCTCTTTTTTTGGCAAGCCACCAGGCATTTGGGACAGACAACTGGGTCACCGTGCCCCCATGACACCAACACTGCTCAGACACCAGAGCGAGTAAGGCAGGAATTTGATCTACAGATTGATTTGAGAGAGAACCACTCAGACTAGAAGGCTGAGCCCTGAAAAAGATCTGTCTCACCAGCTGGCCAAAATAAATACTCACAAAAATAAAAGAAAGGGGAGAAAAGCAGATTATGAATAGTTTTTCCAGACATGCAATTCTAAACCTAAGTCCAGATATGTACTTTAGAAAAATAAAAAAATGTGCCCTCATCTTTGGAGCTATTCCATCTCTGGGAACAATCTTATTTTACTTTAAATTTGCTTTGATTTAAAAAAACACACATAGAGTTAGATTAAGGAACTTATATGCATTTATGTAGAAGTTTATAATTCTGAATATTAAAGCACATTAATACAAGACTGAAATACACATCAGTTGATTATTACCGATATCAAACATACATTTCTACCTTCCACATCCCAGCAATTAACACCAACTGTGTTTGTGAATTACTGAAATCCATGTTCACATTTTAAATTCGGCTTCCTCTCAGAGAGGTCAAATTTCCCCCCAAATATTAAGTTAATTGAATTCAGCAAACACTCATCCTGCTCATGCCCACTATGTGCTGTGCAATCCACTACTGATTCAGGACAGCCTGGCTTTTATATTGAGGGCAAGAAGAGAAAGAAAGTGAAATTTTCTTTTTGGGAGGGGAAAAGCTGCTAAGAGAACTGACTGTTTACAACACTAGTGTTCATGTATCTTAGGAAAAATGCCTATCAAATTTGAAGAGGTTTGAATACTTTCATTAAGAAGAGGTGGGTATTATTTTATTTCTGTTCATAATGAACATAGTTATCTTATTGTATTTTGAAATGGTAATATACATTGTTTTCAATACCAAGTCTCAAATAAAGACAACATCAGAGAAACAAATTTACCATGAATAATATATGATTATGTTCTACAAGTTTCATAACAGTCATATAGTAAGTAGACCACTTAAAAGTAAAGTCTTCAACGTAAAGAAATAATTAAATACTATAATGCAAAAAGATATAATAAACTGCCATATTCCTCTGTTCTAATGCTTACAACCAGTATTTCCATCCATATCCTAAATAGCTTTTTAATGATACTGTTGTTCTTTTGTTAAATTGTGTCACATAAACTCCCCCCAGAGAAATGAAAACGAACACAGTAATGAACAAGACATACAACACTCCCCAGCTCCTGCTCTAGCCTTGCTGAAATGCTCATCCCCTACTCAACACACTTTCAAAGCAGCCAGTCTGACCTTTCTAATGGGCATCTTTTGAGAATCACAACTGTCATGAAAGGGAAGAGATCTTAATAACCAAGAAAGTTCAGATCTCACATAAGCCTCACACATTAAATATTGCATAATCCCTTCACTCTAGAGTAGGAAAAATCAATATGTTAACAATTATAATCTCAAATAAGCTTAAATGAATTATGTTTTTATATTTGGATAATAATTATATACTTTGAATCCTAAATTATGAGTAAACATTTTAATACAAAGCACATAAACACTTCTCATTTTTGACAATCTATTTAAAAACTGTTAAGTATGCCTTTGATGCCTGACCCATTTATATATGAGTTATATTATAAATGAAAATCAAAGAAAAGATGCCTTTACTTGGGCACCACATAGTTTAACTAATTTCCCATATCAAAGGATATTTATTCTTCTCCATTACAAATTGAGATAGATTGAAAAAGTACTCAGAAATATCAATCTTTATATAACCTGTCCAGGTTACTGTTGAATATTAATTTCTGTAGCCAAATACCTAAACACATCTTGTTTTGAAAACTTTCATATCAAAGAAATGTGGATCATAGGAGATGAGCATTAAAAACGTTTCAAAACAAATCCATTTGTGTTGTATTGATGTTGCATCTATATGCTTCCTATGTTTAATTATGTCTTAATATGTGCTTACCCACATCAATGATGTCAGGCTTTGTGGTGAAACTCAGATTCATTATTTTTCTTTAATAGTGTCTAGCACATTATGGTGTCCATTTAATAAGAACCTTTGATGTGATGGTTACAAAACCACAACAGAACTCCCAGTTACTACGAAGACATCTTGTGTTAAAAAAAAAATGTTAACAAACTTATAATCACCAGTAACAAAGATTCTAGCACTGACTGTGTTTAAGTACTCTTTTTCAGTATAAAGGCAACTTCTGAGAACACAGTGCTTCTCCACTGTGAATGCCCAGACTATGCACCTGAAGATGCTGATTCTGATTCTGACCATGGGGTGTGGCCCAGAGGCTGTTTCTAATTGCTCCCAGGTGAGCCCAGTGCTGCTAGTCCAGGAATCACTCTCTGTGTACCCAGAGAAGAGAAGTATTTCTAAGAAACCAGTGAAAAGTTTCTGTACCTTTCTGTGGGGTTCCTAGGATTTCCATAAGTTTTACTGCAAACAGGTTCGTGCCAGATACTACCTACTGTCTCAGCTGAATGAATGCTCTTCGTTGCTTTAAAGACAGAAATTTCCAATGGAAAATATGAAGCATTAATAGTCTAACTCTAATTTTAAAAGAATTAAATTTATCCTTTTTTCACTGGAATATTCATTCATTAATCAAACATCTGTTGAACATCAACCAAGTACGAGTACATTGTCAGACAAGACAGAATTTTAAAAGGCTCAAATTTTGTATTTAAGAAGTTTGCAGTATGGCAGAAAAGATGAAACATCCTCTCCAAACACAAATAACTGTACAGGATGTGAAAAGGAATCCTGCCCTTGAACCAGGGAAAAGCGGTTTGGGGGCTTAGTGTGGGGAGCTGAGGGGGACAGATAGCTGTGACTTGGGGCTGCCTGAAGAGGAGGCTCTGGGCTGAAGACAGAGATGCAGAGTGAGAAATGGTCAACACAGTTGTATAGATTGAAATTTGGGTGTTTTTGTTTTTATTCCTACAACCAAAATGCTTAACATTTAACATTTTAGGTCATGTTTTCTTAAAGGGTTTTTCAGGACTTCAAAGACTAGAGGTTCTCCAAAAGCTCTGGAGTTCTCACAGTGAACCTGCCGCGTTAGTATCACCCAAGGACTCCATAGTAAGGCAAGTTCTTGGCCCCACCCAGGACCCACTGAATCAGAAATGGTGGGCTGGGACCAGTTCCACTGAAACAAGCTTTCCACACTCAAGTTGGAAAACCTCTGGACCAGTTCCTCCCTGCCTCAGTATGGAGAAGAATCTCCTCGGCGCTTATAGAAATGAAGAGTCCTCACTCCCCTCTGCCACCCCAGGAGATTAGTTTAATACAGTTGAGGGAAGGACTGAAATGTGCATCCTATCTAATAAAAGGGTAATATGCAAATTGACCATCATTCCAACACACAAGATGGCCTCCCCCATGTGGACACAAGATGGCTGCCACAAGATGGCCAGCAGGGGAGGGCAGTTGGGAGAGACCAGGCCTGCAAGGGAGGTCAGTTGGGGGCAATCAGGCTTGCAGTAGAGGGTAGTTGGGAGGGACCAGACCTGCAGGGGAGGTCAGTTGGGGGTGACCAGGCCTGCAGGGGAGGGAAGTTGGGGAGGACCCAGGCCTGCAGGGGAGGGCAGTTAGTGGTGAGTAGTCTTGCAGGGGAAGGCAGTTACAGGCAATTAGGCCAACAGGGGAGCAGTTAGGCATTGATCAAGATGGCAGGGAGTGATTAGGGGGTGATCAGGCTGGCAGACAGAAACAGTTAGGGGCAATCAGGCAGGTAGGCAGGCTTGTGGTTGGGGAGCCAGCAGTCCTGGATTGTGAGAGGGATATCCAACTGCCTGTTTAGGTCCAATCCCACTAGGATCAAGCCTAAATGGGCAGACTGGCATCCCTAGAGGGGTCTCAGATTGGAGACAGTGCAGGCTGGGCTGAGGGACACAAACCCCCTGCACAAATTTCTTGCACTGGGCCTCTAGTTTGTAATAAGCATCCAGCCTCTCTGACACAGGTGGGCCACAGGCCCCATTCTGAGAGACACTGAATTCGAGTATTGTCTCAGAATAGGGATGGAATAAAGAGAAAAGGATGTGAACAGAATCAACAATAATAGGTAGAAGAGGAAGAAAAAGAAGGTAAAAAGCCTGGATGTTTATCCATATGAAACCAGCCAGAAAAGAAAGGGTTTGATTCTGAATGCTCTGGGAAGAAAATCAGATACAAAAAGCTGATACCTAAGTAACTCACACATTTCATAAGTTTTGATGACAGTTCCAGGAGGATTTTTCAATAGCCAGGAACAATTCTTCTTTTGGAGCAGAGGTCTCTGAGTTCGGCTCCTCTTGACATTACAAGCATAGAAAAATCACTCAGTGCTTCCCTGCCTGATGCCCAAGAATTTGATAAGCCATTGCTGTCTTTAAAGGACTGTCATTTATTGCTTGTGGGTCACAGGAGAGCTTTATGGCAGAAATTTCTCTTACAGCCTTGTCCTGTTGAGAAAGCTAGGTCACCATCAGTCATTTCCTCTGAGGTTCCTTTTTCTTATACATTTTTTGGGATAAGCCTCAGAGAGACTTAGAACCTAGAAAATAAGTTCCGATTCAGTGGAAGCTACAACCCTGCAGCACAGTTAAGTTAATTGCTAGGTTTTAAGTTAAATTTTATCCTCTCTAATCCTCCTTTTAAAGCACTCTGAGTCCAGGTTATGCCAAACAGAAGATAAAACATGGAGCTCCTGCAGACCCTGAGGAGGCAGGGAATTGCTGAGCACCAAGAGTTAGAGTTTTCAGGGCACAGGTCTCCCAAACACACAAGCTGCTGCCAGGCCACTCCTTCTACAGTCCGGGCCTCAGTGGCTGTCCTCCCTCTGCAGTTTAGGATCGGGGTAAACAGCACAGGGCCTGGAGTCAAACTGCTGGACCCCATAATTACCGTGTGACTTTAGGCAAATTACCTAATCCAGGGGTTGGCAAACTGCGGTTCTCGAGCCACATGCGGCTCTTTGGCCCCTTGAGTGTGGGGCTCTTCCACAAAATACCATGGACTGGACGAGTCTATTTTGAAGAAGGGGCGTTAGAAGAAGTTTAAGTTTAAAAAATGTGGCTCTCAAAATTTCAGTCATTGTACTGTTGATATTTGGCTCTGTTGACTAATGAGTTTGCTGACCACTGACTTAATCTCTCTCCACTTCAGCTTTCTCATCTATAAAATGAGCATGTTGATCATAACTTCATGGTGTGGCTGTATCAGAGATAATACTAGTAGAGCATTTAGAAAAGGTCTTGACACTTAGCAAGCCCTTAAATGTTTTTATATTTCCACATATTTCATAGAACCTAGAACAGATCTAGGTAGGCATGAAGATGGCACTGGAAATGTTATAGAAAACACCTGTATCATTTAAAGTACTTTGAGATGTGAACCACTCTTCACCTAGTCAAGAATTCATTAATGCAGAATCCTAAAGAACCTCCAAGAGAAGCTTTAGCCTTTTTTTTATGTTTTATTGGTATTCCCAATCCAAAATATTTCTAAAATAACATTTTTCCTTTTTTAAATATATCTTTATTGCTGAAAGCATTACAGATGTCCCCTCCTGTCCATTAACCCCCTCCAACCAGCTCCTATCCCATCCCCAGGCCTTTACCATGTTATTGCCTGTGTTCATGGATTAACCAAAACAGCATTTTTCAAATTTCTCAGGTTGCCTGGGTTTTGTATTGTGTCTCCTGTTTTAAATATAGGACTTTGATGGACCATCTAATCTTTCTGGAGCCCAGCTTTCCAATCTGTAAAATGGGGTCACAAGCGAGCACCTGCTGTGAAAGGGGTCTCAGGAACAGAGTTGCTCTGTCACTGTGTGTGGAGAGGCTGCTACTGTCTCATGATCCCCAGCCACAGAGGGAAGCAAGTACCGATACCTATGGGTCTGTGGCACGTCCCCAAGCAGCCATCCAAAAGGGAGAAATGCCACCAAAATCTTGTCTCGTACCTTTCAGATTCATGTGAACTTTTATAGTTATATTCCATGACATAGCTCTTTCTATTTAAAAATGTTTTCAATTGCTTCCTAGTTAAATGACTTAAGTTTCTCCCTCTTCTCTTTCTCTGAAAATCCTCAAGTAAAACTGACATTCCTTGGCTGCCCACTTACTCCTCTAGAAGTAAGGACTTCACTTTAAGAAGCCTTATGCAGAAATCCCATTTTCACAACCAAGCTACAAAGCAAAGTCTAGTGAAGTAAACTACTTCCAGCATTGCCAAGGATTTGCAGTTCACAAATATTCTCACCCCACCTTTTTACTCACCATCAAACGCACAGGATAGAAATAGAAAGCAGGAGATGCAATAGTAGAAAAGCCAGCATTCTGTGGAAATGAGAATGCTCTGAGAAGCCATTACAAGACTCATCCATACATTATTCAGCATCAAATACCTCCAGGAAAATTGTGGTGAGGTATCTCTCACATTTCAAAAGCACAGGGTTGGACTGTAAAAGTTGTAAATTTTCAGAGTAGGGCTCCAAGACTTTCTTAAAATCATTGCACTGTCATTTTTAAGAAAAGATCTCATCTCTAGTTTGTGTGTAATAAAATTTCTAAAATTCTTATCTTGGTCTTCATATTTAAAGGAGAAATTTGGATTTGTTCATACTTTATAATAAACAAACATTTATTATACTTAGCCTAATAAACTCAGAATTCTTTGATTTATAACAGGCTTTTAAAATAAACTTTCTGCTGTGTAATAGTCATAATGCCATAAAACATTAAATTCTCAGTTATTTTTCTTTCTCTAAATATAAGTCAAGCTAAGTTGATTTATAGACTTACACAGCTCTTCTCTGGAGAAGTTTCTAGAAAAAAGAAATGCTTCACACTGCCATTTAGGAATCTATTCCTTATGTCTTAGAAACACATTAAGTAAAAATTATACTTTAAACTGTCCAATAGTTTTATTTTTATACTACAGGCCTGGTACGCGAAATTCGTGTGCAGCTACAGTCCCTAGGCCTGGCCGTCCTCCCCGGCTGCCCGCACCCTGGTTCCCGTTCGCCATCGGTGATTGCAGCCTGCAGACCGTGCGGGAGGAACCACTGGCCAGCTGGTCCCCTGCCTCCAACCAGTCCCGTTCCCCGTTAGCCACTGGGTGAGCGAGCCTGACGGCTGCGGGGAGGAACGGAGAGGTCGGCCATTCCTTGCTGGCCCTGCCCCTGCTGTGGGTTGCCCTCTGTGTGTGCCTCGACTGGTGGCCCAGGGGCCTTGGCCCGGCGCCACCCATGTCCCCCACCACCCACCCCAGTTCCCTGAACGCCATCGGTGATTGGAGCCTGCCATCTGGGGAAAGGAACCAAGAGGTGGTCAGTGCACCTCATAGTGACTGGTGGAGCGGTCAGTCTGGTCATTCTGTTATTAGGATCAATTTTTATAGTACCCTTTTATAATAAAGGACATATATGAAATTGTCTAAACTATTAATCAATTAAAGTAAAATTAAGGAGCATTTTTATATTTGGAATGCAAATGATGCTTTTTTTCCCTGCTTAATGATATTTTCCTTTGAAGTCACGGTTATAAAATTATACATATCATCAGCATAAACCACTGGTCTCTTAAAGATTCCTTTTTGTATTAAACTTTATGTCATGAACTTATAGATATGTTAACAGACATTTCTCAGTGATTTTTTTCTTTCTATCAGAAGCCCTGGAGATCTTTGTTTCATTGAAGTAGAGCTCTAAAGTAAAGCAAAATCACTACACGAGCACATGCAAACTAAGAACTTCTCCTTTTGCAAATAAATTACAATATAGTGCTGGAAAGACAAAAGAACTCAACTGATTGAAGTTTAACAGCACATTTTATATTTTCCTTGGAAATTTAACTATGATTATTGTGTATTTTTAAAGATTTTTTTAAGCCCACGTTTTCTGAAGAGATGATCTCGGTGCTTGGACCCGAGATGCTTTGTAGGTAAGACCTGCCAGAATCTGTTGGATCTCTAATGGGGCCTAACTCACCAGCTTGAGCTGAGCTCCCTGGAGACACCCAGAGAAAAAGGCAATGCACATCTTTTATCATCTTACATATTGCCTCAAATAAACTTAAGGGCCAAGGGAGATATTTTTATATTTTTCCTACTTAGAAACCAAGACACACTTGAGATTAAGAAACAAGTAAATCAGACACTGCAAAAGTGTCAAAAATAAAAAAATCAAATTGAGGTTCTTTTAAACCTCCCACATTCTCTACCAAAATCCCTACACCAGCAATGTAGTCTCCATAGGTACCAAGGCTGGTGTATAAAAATTATGTAAAACTTTTAATGAAAATGTAATGGGTATATTTTATATGCATAATTTTACAATAAAATGGAATTATACTATAAATATTGTTCTGCTTATCCACATAGAAAAGTAAATTTTTATTAGATTCCTTGGCTAGAATAGAATCAGGGCGGGGAAAAGTGGTTGAATTGCCTAATGTTTTAGTGCCTTAAGGCTGACAATGGCATGCTCCATTTACTTTATGGGAATTTACCAACTAACAAGAGGTCAAAGGATCAGAATGTTCCTGTCTATTCTCTAGAGCACCAGTTCAGCAGGCAGAGCCTACAACATGCATATAAATGCTTGCATTTTGACCATTCCCTCTCCTCCTCGCCCATTCTAGATTCAATAAAAACCATGCCCCCTTGATCCTTCTTAAGATAGGGTAGTAAATTAAACTGTTGTTATAGTTTCTTATTCATTATACTTGATTGGGTTAAAACTAGATTGTGTCATAGTATCATCCAATTATAAAAATTACTACAATTGGCTTGAGATGTTGAAGCTGGCTGCCATAAGTGCCAACTGATTGCTTCTTCTCCCAGTATGAACCTCCAGGAGGCTGTTTAAACCATGTGTCTCAGGACTCTCCACCAACAGATGGGAGTGAGAAGAATGTACCTACTAGCTTCTTCCTCCCATCACCAAAGGCTCATTTGACAGAGATTTAGGTCTGCTACATATCCACAACGCACATGGGTGGACAGTGGGAGAATCCCGCAGCAGAGGCCTCAGCATTAAGCAATGCCCAGGGATAGGTGAGAAAGGTGTGGCTGTGCTGAGAGGAGGGGCTGTCTGTGGGTGCAGGAGGTTGGTCTGAATCTCATCTGAGGCTGGGGCTAGGGCTGAAGAGACTGAGTGAGCAAGAGGATCTGAGCAGCTTATTGAATGTGTGCTTGATTCACCAATCTGAAGTAACCCACTGAAAATGAGGTAGACCCACATATCATGTCAAGAATTTTTTCTGAAGAATGTGAAGCATCACCACATTGAAAATCCACTTTCCACTGTGAAAATCTGGCACATCAAACTAAAATCAAATGAAGCTCGGTGGAGGAGGAATTCTTTCCCAGAATGCCCGATCTCAGTAAATACGTATCTCTGGGGAGTTGGAGAGATACTGGAAGAATGAAATGAAAAAGGAAAATAAACTGAGTGAAGCAAGTCAGAATGAGCTCAGAGTTAGAAGACCTTGTTGCTATCAGTAAGATTAAGAAAAGGGGTTCTCTGGTTCACTCAACAGCAGATAGGCTATAAAAAACTTTTAGCTGTTTTAACTTATTTTTACTTATCACCTACTATGAAGCACTAATTGCAAATGCATGTTTATGAATTTACATTAATATAAAGGCAATACTCTGCTGAATCTTTATAGGTGCTATACTGGAAGGGAGGGAACATCAAAAAAAAGGGAATATGTTTATCTGTTGGAAGAATGTGAGCAGTAGGAGAAATACAAGCCTGAATAGACATTACTTAAAGGGGGAGAGAGAAAAGGTACATGACTTCAATTTCTTTATAGTCATCAGCTCTATATTTATTTTTTTAATCTGTGTATCATTGAATTTAATTGTGAGTAGGTATTGATAAAAGGTTGACACTTTTTCTACAATCATGCGGTAATATTTCAAAAGGAATTCTTTTACTTAAAAGAAAAGATTTGAAGTGTTAAACATTCCCATTTAAATTCTGTACCTGATGAAGAAATTCAATTATTGAGTTTTTCCAAATAGGCAAAAAATGATCTAAATGTTTTAAAATTAATATAGAGCATAAATATGTTGTTAAAATACATAAAAGGATTATAGAGAAAACTAAACATATTGAATACTATAGTGAAGATAGTGCAACTTTGTTTTAGACAACAAATACTTTTCAATTCCTGGTTTAACAGCTGCATAAACCTGTCTATGTAATCATATCATTTGGCATATTCTTGAAGATCAAGTGCTTTGTTATAGTCAGCCATAGCTTCCTCAATCGCACCTATCTTACCACGAACTTCTGCTCTAAGATTATATATCAGGGCATCATTAGGATTCAAAGACAGAGCTGTAAAAAGAAAAAAATGCAAGATTTGTTTTATGCTAACACTCAAAAAGTCTCAGTTTTTAGAATAAAAATCTTATAACAACTTTAGTATTACGTGTTTAAAAACATTTTCTTCATATATCTCTATTTAAATTTAAGATATTGAATCTTTCTTAGAAAATTAAATTGGGGAAACACTACAGTGTCTTTTTTTGAAAGACTGCCATTGCTTGTGTATAGTTTCCCTAATAATTTTCTGCATCTTAACTTACCAATACTGCAAGATATTACATAAAGGAACCCATATTGCTTACATTAAAGACGTGGTATATAAAAGCATTCATTTCTGATGTAAGTTTTTCTAGACAAATAAACCTGACAAGTTTGTTCTTTTATTACTTAAAAAACACATCAACCACTGTAATCTTACCCAAAACATTATAAAAAAATATACCTTTATTTAGGTCTTCCTCAGCTAATTCATATTGCTTTAAACAACAGTAGAACTGTGCTCTGTTAAAATATGCTGCAGCCCAAAAGGGACAGCTTTCAACTACATTTGAAAAATCTTCTTTTGCTTCTTCATACTTCTTTAATACAGTATTTGCAATAGCTCGATTCATGGCAGCACATTCATTTTCTGGATCAAACTTTAAGGCCTTTGAGTAGTAGTCACTGGCCTATAAAATGTGAAGATAATGATAATTTGAGTACAATTTAATTGGCAGCTATACAGAAATTTGAAGTATTTTACTCTTAATATAAAATTAAGGCCAATGGCATTTCCAGGGGCTTCTGGAAGCATTTCATCCCAGATACAGATGATAAGAAGGTGCATTGTCTGTAGAGAATGCAAAACACAGTAATAAAACTGGCCAACAGTTTGTCTGCTTTTTGTTATCACCATAAGTAGACAATTCTAGACAACATCAGTGATGAAGAATAGGAAACTTGACCATGCAATGCAATATACAGATGATGTATTATAGAACTGTACAATTAAGACCTATATTATCTTAACCACTGCCACCCCAATAAATTTAAGTTTTTTAAAAAAATAAATACCCTTCTTTATTAAGGTGAAATGTTTCACTACTTTACTTGCATACCATAGGTCCCACATCCCTACACAGCACAAGATAAAGGTAAAATATAAATTAGAAAATAAAGTCCTAATAAGAAGATAAAATATAATAGAAAATTAACACTTTTTATATAAAAGCAGAGTATCTAAGAGCTAAAAAGATACATTTTGAAACATATTAAAAAGGGATTAAAAACTCAGTTATATTATGAAAAGTTATAAAGAAAGATGAGAGAAGATAAACACTAGCTTGTCAAGAAGATCAAAGACTATGTTATTCATAAATCATCATCAAGTGGAAGGACCCTTCAAAGTATGGTCTATATACCAGTACTGCAGTATTGATCAACAACAAATTAGAAATTAAAAATAGAAAAAAAAAACTGGTCCTTCACTACAAATGGCTTGAGATGCGAATTAGACCACCTACCACTAAAGGTAAGAATCTCTTCTCTAACTCTATGATGATGAAAATTTGGCTCCTACTTTAGACTTCCCTAAAGGAAAATATTTTCCACAATAGAGCTTGCTCTCTCCAGTTCCATAACACTTGATTTTTCCCCAGCATCACAATTTGGCTTCCACCTACCTCTCCCTCTTCCATGAGTTTACTCTTATTAAGGAGGAAGATGACCTTAAGCCCAATGGACATTTTCTAGTTATTTTCTTCCATGACATTTCTGTGGCATGAATACTCTTGACCTTTCCTTCCTTCTTAAAATTCTCTCTGTCCTTGAATCAGGGTGACACTCTGTTTTTTTCTCCTAGCTTTCTGATCATTTTCTATCAGTATCCTTCATGAAATTATTTTTCTCTGTTTCTCAGGGATTTTTCCTTACTCCACTTCTATCATTGGTGAAAGGAAATCCTGATAGCATGGTGAGGAGCACAGACCATGGAGCTAGATTTCTAGGTTCAAATCCTGGCGCTACTATATCTGGTTTTGGGTAACTAAAGCTCTCTTTTCCCAACTTTTCACATCTGTAAAATGGAGATAACAAATAGATATCTATGTCCAATGCTGCTCTGAGGGTTAAGTGTGCTAATAATAAAGTATTGAGAATGATATGCAGAATCTAGTAAGAACTAAATTATTATTGATATTAGAGGCCCGGTGCCTGAAATTCATGCATGAGTAGAAACCCTATGCCTGGTCTGTGATCAGGGCTCAGCAGAGCCTTCCAGCTGCCGGATGGAGCCTGGCTGCCAGCTGCTGGTGGGGGCTTTCCTTCATTCTGCACTGCACCCTGGGGGCTTGCCTTCATTCTGCACTGCATCATACAGAGTGATCAAACTCCTGGTCTCCTGGTCAAACTCTTGAGGGGACACTTTGCATATTAGCCTTTTATATATATATAGATATAATTTTTCACAGTGTCTAAAAATGAAGATACATCATAGTCTTCAGGCAATACTCCATGAATTTGTTTGCCTATAACTTTTCAGAGGCAATTAGATCAAGATTTTATAACCCATCTCATCCCAAAATGGCAACTCTTCTATGCTGAAGTTAGGTGCAATTTAGGATGTTAAGATGGCAACAGAACTGGCATCCTGTGAAGAGCTTAAAGAGAATTTACTCCTGAACAGAAAGTTGGACTCACAATCATCAGAAATTAGGCAAGGGAATGACTCTGAGTAGGGATAAGACTTCCTTTAAAAAGCAATTTAGGCCCTGGCCTGTGTTACAGTGTCATCCCACACACCAAAGAGTCTCAGGTTCCATTCCCAGTCAAGGCATGTGCAGGAGGCAACCAATCTATCTCTCTCTCCCTGACCACCTTCCCTCTCTTACACTCTCCTAAAAATCAATGGCAAAAATATCCTCAGGTGAGGATTAACAACAAGAACAACAAAAGCAAGTTAAGCGTCTGATAAATGATTAATAAAGGTGACATAATTATACATCACCAAAGTAGAACTTCAGTCAGGAAGGAGTAAATGCCTGCCACAGCTAAAAATAATAGAATTTAGTTAAACATAATATGTGCCTAACTTTGAACAACCTATCTTTCTATTAAAATTTCCAAAATATATTGTTTAAAACTAGAGGCCTGGTGCATGAATTCGTATACACTGAAAGGAAATTAATTAGAAGAAATATTTTAGAGGCTGGGGAGGGACTGTAGGAGGTTGTCTCCTGGGCACGTCCAGCCCGTCTCACCCAGTCCTGATCAAGGCCCATTAGGGCCATCTCTCCCAGTCCCCACCAGAGCCAATCAGAGCTGGCCTGCTGGGAAGGGATTGTGGGAGGGCTCCAGAGCATGTCTGGCCCATCTCACCCAGCCCCAATTGGTTGGACCCCAGCAGCAAGCTAACCTACCAGTCTGAGCATCTGCCCCAGGTGGTCAGTGTGTATGATAGCGATTGGTCAAGTAGTTGAATGAATGGTCGACCCATCAATCAGACACTTAGCATATTTAAATAGAATTTTTGAAGTACAGAAATATTAACTATGAACCAGAGGTCAAAAACACCAACCACAATGGATGGCCTTGATTTTTTTAACAATTGTTCCAATGCCCTTATAACTATAACTAATTAGAAAGCAGATTCAATTATTTTTTAAAGTCACCTGTTAGTGCATACACATAGCTCATGCAAAAGTGGTTTAAAAGCATTAAGTGACTAATTAACGATTAAAGTTGTCAAAATGTATACATGTTTCAACCCTCTAGAGATTATTTTCTCTGTTGAAGGACCTTTTCTCCTAACCATAAATCTTTCCAGTATAGTCAGAAACAAAGGTAAGAGGCCTGGAGCATAGTAATAGAGCTGAATGACTATATTAAAGTCTGTTTGTCATTAATAAAACTCAATCATCCAATACATCAAGACAGAGGGCAACATACATTTCAGATAAAATATTTGCCTAGCAAATGTATCCCCGGTTTTTAAGAAAGAACCATGAAAATATACTAGTATGTCAAAGTACACTTCAGCTCTAACCAAAACGTGTCATACATGATGCCCAGAGTTATTAATTACAAATATATTTAAAATGTAAAGGTCTCCTTCTTATTGGATCTTAAACATTTAAGGAAACAGAAAATTGCTGTGGGCATTTTGTTGTCTTCATCTCAGTAACAAACTCCATGTTGCAAAGAAACATTGTTAGGACCTATCCAGACAGTGGTTTGAGTTTGATGAAGTTTAAGTCAACTGACTCTGGCTTGTCAGCCTAGGAAAATATTAGCCTCCCAGCTGGCAACTAAGGTATCAGATACAAGTCTCATTCATGCCTTACAGAATTATACTTTCAATAATTCTCTGTCCAAGCACCTAGCTTCACCACTTAGGTCAACCAGGCTTATCACAGGGATCAGCAAGCTGTTCAGGGTCATGATCTAACTTAGGAAAGAATAAGAGCTAAACCAAGACAATGTTGGAAGACACAGAATGAAAGAGATAAGTCTGAGGAGAGAAGCAAAACTGACATAATTATATTAAGGAAGAGAGGAAGAGAAAGTCATGGTTGATGCTGGTGTTTTTACCAGGGTGGTTTTATGAAAGATGACATCTTAAATTGAGAGATGATTTATATGAAGAACCACTGGACTGGTAATAGAGGATATAGAAATTCTGTTTTGGGCTAATGCACTTGTAAAATATCCAGATTTAGCAACTGGTGATCAATATGGGTTAGGAGCTCAGAAGAAAGGTGGAGGTTAATATGCAGTCTAAACCATGGGTACAGACAAGCTTTCTAAGTAAGGACATTTAGGGAGAAAAGGAACGGTTTTGATTCCTGGCCCTATGAGCTTACAATCTAATTGGAATGAGGAAATAAGAGATCAACATACAGAGACAAGTATGGAGTGACACAAAATAACATTGAATCTATATAGAAAGAATGGTACACAAATCAGTACAGAGTCAAGATCTCATTTTAAATTCATGACCACAAACCTCAAATGACAGCTTAGCGTTGTCTGGTAACTATGGATGTTGCCAGGTAGGGGGGTTGCTTCTTAAATTATATAAATGTCTAACAATTATGCCATACACCTAAAGTTAATAAAAAATATATTGTCATCGGTAATGGAAAAAATTTTTAAAGAAAAAAAAAGTATTGTGCACTGGAAGACAAAAAGACAACTTTATCTTTTCTGCTACATTTCCCTAGTGCAGTAGTCGGTAAACTCATTAGTCAGCAGAGCCAAATATCAACAGTACAACAATTTAAATTTCTTTTGAGAGCCACATTTTTTAAACTTAAACTTCTTCTAATGCCACTTCTTCAAAATAGATTCGCCCAGGCCGTGGTATTGGTGGAAGAGCCACACGCAAGGAGCCAAAGAGCCACATGTGACTCGAGAGCCACAGTTTGCCGACCATTGCCCTAGTGTGTCATCCTACCACTTTCCAATACAAGCATTTTGCATTTTCTCTACCAAACTCATAGGTACCCTGTTTCTCTTTTTAACTGTCCACCCTCAACTGATAACTGATAATTGTATTCCATGGAGGAAATATAATCAGTAGGGATGCCTACTATCAATATTTACCAACTATATTCAGCTATGCCCTGACTCTTGCCTTCCCTCATAACATAATGCATCATGAATCCTGCTCCAACCAAAGGCTACCCCTGCAACTTCCAAACTCTAACCCCATCAAATTCTCAAAGATTTTTAGCCTAATTGTCCCTGCCACTCTTTCCTGCATCCATAACTTCTACCTTTCTCCTAGATCCTTCTCATTAACATAGAAGCATGAATCAATTAGCTCTCATCTGAAAGAACAATACTTCTTCACTCAGTTTAGCTACTACCCCCATTTCACTATTCTTCACAGAAGAATGTCTTGAACCAGCAGAACAGTCCCTAATTCTTCACCTCATGTTTTCTCCCCAATCCTTCCCATTCAAGCCTCTGTTGCACTGCTGTTCCAACAATGTTCTTGCCATCAATGATCTCGTCCATCCTCCTTGTCCTTGACATCTCAGCAGCATTTGACACAGGACACTTTTCCCTTCTCAAAACTCATTCTTGAGAGTGACATGCTTCGCCTGCTTATCCTGGATGAATGCTCCTGCCTCCATCTACTTTCTGGCTTCTCCTTTCTTCTTCACTTTTAAACATTGGTGCTCCCAGGACCTGCTCCTTAAACCCTTTCTCTCCATCTATACTAATTACCAGGTAATCTTATATGCTCTCACAGATATGCTAATATTGATGTAATAATGCTTATGTGAGACTATATTAGGCATGTATCGCTTCAAATATTTTCTTATTTATTTTCTATTTCTTCCTCCAATAAAATAGAAGCTACAACAATCATAAAAGAATCCTTTCTTATATTTTTAGCTCTGTATCCTCAAGGCATTTATAAATGCCTATCACATGGCAGGTACATCATGAATATGTGGAGATTGAAAGAATGAAAAGCTAAATTGGAAACAGAAAATACTTGCTGAATTTTTTCAGCAAAATATAGATAAAAAACATAGCCTCTTAACACATAAAAGCCTCAAAGTTTATTTTATTAAGAAGTGTGGCCGGAACCATTTTGGTTCAGTGGATAGAGCATCGACCTGCGGACTGAAAGGTCCCAAGTTCGATTCCGGTCAAGGGCATGTATCCCGGTTGCGGGCACATCCCCAGTGGGGGGGCGTATAGGAGGTGGCTGATTGGTGTCTCTCTCTCTCATCGATGTTTCTAACACTCTATCCCTCTCTCTTCCTCTCTGTAAAAAAATCAATAAAATATATTTAAAAAAATAAAAAATAAAAAATAAAAAACTCACCAGAAAAAAAGTATTGCTATAGTCTAGATTAAGATTATAACGTAGCATTTCAAAATGAACTAGAAAAAAATCATTATAGAAGCAACTGCATTTAAGAAAAAAGTAATTCAGGAACAAAGGATCTCAGAAAAGGCATGGCCAATAAGGTCTGACATGGAAACAAACAAACAAACAAACAAAAAACCTGAAGAGAACTTGAATTCTAAGTCTATAAGGGAACAATAAATATCTCAAAAAACACAGGGAAGAAGGCAACAAAAATGAAAAAGAAATTAAGAGCTTTAAGAAATGAGAAAAAATAGTTGATATGTAGAAGCTAAAGGACAGGAGATAGAGTTGCCCAAAGAAGGAAATCAAAACCACGAAACAGAAAAAAATTTTCACTGAATTCAACAAAACTTTTCTGAAATCTACATATTAAAAACACATACTGTGTGTTTATTAACTTTGACAACAATGGTCAACTCAAAGGCATGCATTATTAAAACTTTTCAATAAAAAAAATTTGATTATCCTAACAAAAAAAAGAATCATAAATAACAAAAATTGAATTGTATCCAGCTTCTTGACATCAACATACAATATCAGAAACAGTAAAACACAAAATACTCAAGGAAAAAAAAAGAGCCAACAGTTTTAAACACAGACGTGTTTTCTTAAGATATTAAAGTTAGAGGCAAATAGTGATGAACAGGAAAAAATCCAGGGAATATTGTTCACATGATCCTTTTCTCAGAACTCTATTAAAGGACCAATTTCAGACAACCAAGAAATGATTGGTTGGGATGGAAACTGGCAAAACACCTAGTAATGAGAATTGAATATATTTAACTGGAGAAGTTAAGTATAACTTCTTAAGATGAAAATTTGAAATAAGAATAACAAAATGTACACAAATATTAAATCCTTTGGTAGTATAGGAATTATGAAACTCACAAGACAATGGGAGAACACTGACAGTGGAAAGTAAGCTGATACAATAAACTCAAGCATATTTAAGAATACAAATAGAAAAAAAATTTAAAAGAGAATACTATTAAGTAAAATTGAATAACAGACAAAAGGGAGAGTAATTTATTGTTGTTCATAGTAGAGAAACTAAAAATACAAGGAAATAAGGGTAAAAAACTACCATTATAAAGGTGGTTACTAGGCAAATTGTAAATTTTCTCAATATCAGAAAAACTGAAAAAAATTAAATAGACCACAGAACAAAATTCTTCTAAAACACATGAAAGCAAAAATAATAGAACAAAAACAAACATACTGATTATGCCAAAATAAAAATGGGCATAAACCCACCTATTAAAAGATAATTATTTTCAAATTGGCTTTTTTAAAAATAATTCTTTATTGTTAAAAGTATGTATGTACCCTGTTCAGCCCACCCTTAAGCAAAATCCAACTTTATGCTACATAAAAGAGACAAATCTAAAACAAAGGATTCTAAATGCTGAAAATAAAAGGAAGGACAAAGAAATACCAGACAAATGGAATCAGAGGTCAGATCTGCTTTATTCCATAGAGATTCAAAAAAACAAAGAAGGGCATTTATAATGCTGAAGGTTACAGTATATAGTGCATATATAATACGTATTAATATCTATATAAGAAATAATGCAGCAGCAATTTTCATAAAGCAGAATTTATCATACCTAATAATAAACAAACATGTAAATTGACCATACCTCTGCTACACCCACAGCAAATCAGAGTGAATATGCAAATTAACCCAACAAAGATGGAGGTTAATTTGCATACAAAGGCATTCAGCAGCCTGGGTCCCCAGAACTTCCTCAGCATCCAGGTCACTCAGAGGTAGGCCCCTGTGGGTCTTGAGCAACCTGGGAAGGGCCTGAGCCAGGGGGCTCCTGGGCAGAGGTGGAGCCAGGTGATCAGGTGATCCAAGGGAACTGGGGTGCCCTGCCCAGGGCTTGGAGCGTGGGCAGGGGCAAAGCTGGGGTACTGGAGTGAGCTGGGGGGTCCCCTGCCTACGGCCCAAACCCAGACCAGAGGCTTGGGTCCTGGGCAGAGGCAGAGACAGAGCCAGGTGATCCAGCAATCAGAGGGAGCAGGGGGCCCTTGCCTAGGCCCCAAGGTTTTAGGCTTTGGCAGGGCTGGAGCCACTGATCACAAGGAGCTGGGGGGCCCCTGCCCAGTCCCCAAGTTTTAGGCCTTGGCAGGGGCTGAGCCAGAGATCAGAGGCAATTGGTGTAAACTATGGAGGAAATACCTTTTCTGACCACTCATTGACTAAGCTCCCTGTTTGTCACTGGCAATATTCTTAGTAACTTGGGTATAAGAATCCAAAAAGGTGATCTAGGGTTTTCCCACCACACTTCTGGAGAAAAAAAGGAAGGTCCGCTGCTGGAGGGTTAAGAAATGTCATATCCTGCCCTAGCCCATTTGGCTCAGTGGATATTGCCTAGGCTTGCCAACTGCAGGGTCCGGTTTGATTCTGATCAAGGGCATGTACTTAGGTTGCAGGCTCCTCCCTGACTGGGGCCGAGGTCAGGGCTCATGCAGGAGGCAACCAATCAAAGTGTTCCTCTCACTTTGATATTTCTCTCCATCTTTTTCTTTTTCTTCCACATTCTCTAAAAGTCAATGGGAACATATCCTCAGGTGAGGATAATTGAAAATGCCTAAAGAAAGTTGTCATTTTTTCATGGTGAAGGATCTGGAGTCCATGTTGAAAACACCTTGGGGGCTGTGGTGACTGGTAGTGGCTGCAGCAGCAGGGTGATGGGGCTGGTGACTTCCCCTGGTCAGCCTGGTCACCTCAGTAGTACTTCCCCTGAGGGCTCCCAGTATGTGAGAGGGGGCAGGCTGGGCTGAATTTTGTGCACTGGACCCCTAGTAAGAAATATAAAAAACTACATAGAATCAAACCAATGTTATGATACTTAAATAAACCTTTCTTAATCCAAGATCAACCAAATAAAAAAACAGAAAAGAATGGATATTGACTAATTAAAATATAATTAATAAGGTATATCTTATACTTCTTTGAAAAGAACCCTTTAATATTTTTCAATACTTGCCATATATTAGACCACATTAAAACTCAATAAGAACCAAAATTAGAAAATATAAAAGCCTTTTCATTTTGACATTTCAAATGCCTTATTAATTTATTATTGAGTCAAAGAGGAAATAAAATTACAAGTGCAAAATTTGGGAAAAACAAAAGTTAAAACTTCAAAGACCAAAATATGTAGGATACTGCTAAAAGCAGTACTTGGAGAAAAGGCATAGCCATAATAATTTATCACAATAGAAATGAAAGGGTGACAATAAATGATTAGCTTCTGACTCAAAAAAATAAAGAATGGATAGCAAGACACTTCAGTAAGTCCAAAATAATGTTTGCTAGATAAATGTTGAATGGATGATGATAATGAGGAGAATAAATCCAGAGAGGTTAAACATTTAATTAATTATAAACATTCTTATGAAGGACAACATTTGTTTAAAAAAGAATTAATGAATGATTAGTCTAGGATATAATGACTAGATTTTAAAACTATATATAACAATAAAGGCATTTACTATAAAAAGAAAATGTTAAAGGAAACTCACAATACCTGGGAAAACTGCCTGTGATGAAAGTAGACATTTCCTGCATTGAAGTAAGCCAGTGCATATGTAGGGTTTAAAGAAATTGCTGCTTGATAGTCTTTCATTGCGTTTTGTTGCTGACCCATAAACTCATGAATCACACCACGATTTGTTAAGAATTCTGCTGTAGTATTGATCTGCAATTTAATAGGATGAGTATTTAGCATCTGGGAATAGTATTTATCTTCAATTTCATATATGCAAAAAATGAACATTATGAAATCTACTTGTGGGAAGCTAGTAACTTTATAGTTCAGGTGAAGCCCTATTAAGAGCAAATATTTTGAGAGAGGACTTGGTATGAAGTTGGCTCAATGTCAACACTTTGTTGATTTTGGTTATAATAAAATAAATAATCTTAGTGCTTTACTCAGTTCCTTTCCAAAGAACATTGGGGAAAGCTTATCTGCTTAGCTCTGCTAAAACGGGAAAAGAAATTAAATAGTTAACATGTTTATTTGTCCTAAGCAACAGCAATTATCTTTCAGGCCTTTCCTTTTTCTCTTCTCAAAGATCACAACATTTACCTGAAGCAACAGAAACAGAATCCAAAAATGTAGAGGAAAAAAAGAGGAAGATTTTCTTTCATTGTATATAAAACCTGAGGTATTTATTGTTTTTTTTCACTATAGAAGAATCTGGGGAATTACATTCTTTCTGTAGTGCCTTCAAACCCAGAACATTAATTTTTTTGTATTCATTTTTTATTACAAAACTAGAGGCCCAGTGCACGGATTCGTGCACACTGAAAGTAAAGTAATTAAAAGGTGGCTGGCAGGATGAGACAGAATAGACTCGCCCTGGAGCCAACTTCCTGGGGTCCCTCCCCAGCCAGCTGCACCTGGGGCAGTGCTGGACCTCGAAGGGCATCTGCAGAGTGAGCAGGGTTTCTCAGGCAGGTGGGGTTCTTCGGCCTGGCCTGCGAGGATTAGGCCGAAACTGGCAGTTCAACATCCCCCAAGGGGTCTAGGAGTGTGAGAGGGCACTGCAAAGTTGCTGTTGCTTGGCAGATTCTGCATTGAACATCTGCCCCCCTGGTGGTCAGTGTGCATCATAGCTACTGGCCAGTCTCTTGGATTTTTATATACAGGCAGTCCTTGGGTTTCATCGGACTCGACTTACATTGTTTTTAGGTTACTTCACCATCTCTCATTTACAATAAAAAGTTCTGTCATTTCAACATATGTACATATGTGCTTTATTTTTTATTATTTATTTACCACAAGTAAAGATCAGGAATTCTTATCTTTCTTTTAATTTTTTTTTTACTGTTTCACTTCATTACTGTAGTGTATGTGCTCCATGTGAGTGACATAGGTGCTTATGTAGGTGGGTTCCTACTTATGATGAAAATCAAGTTATGTCGGTGAAAATCAAGTTATGTCGTGCTGTAGGAACAGATCTCCAATGTAACCCGAGGACTGCCTGTGTACAGATAACATTGATACCCCATAAAACTATAAATTGCATTTACTGAGAGAATCAACATTTTCCAGGAATTTGTTTTTTGAATTTTAAATGTATTCAGGTTATAGAACTGGCAAGCCATAATAATTTCTTAGGAATCTCTTGGAACAAAATATATTTATTATTTTCTCTACAAATCACTTTAAAAAGTAACAGAATATTTTTACTTAATCCTATTGATTGATGTATTAATTTATGCTAATTATAACACAATCTAAATGGATTTTTACCTTAATGGCAATGTTAATATCCTGCATTGCAGCAAAGTTATTACCCATCTGAAGACAGACCACAGCTCTTCCTTCATAGGCTAGGTAGCTCTTTGGATCAACTTCTATGGCAATGGTAAAGTGGTTCCAAGCTTTCTGGAATTTTTCTTGGGCCTAAAATAATTTTCCATTTACATGAAGTAGAAAATTATCCATAACATGACAAATATTTGATTCTAACTTAATCAAATAAAACCTTAAGAAAGCATATATTTATACAGTGCTAAATATAAGATATTTTAAATAAGAAATAGGCTGTAATTATCTCTGAGTATTTACACAGAATTTTTAATTAATTAAATCTAATAGAGTCATTTCATGCCAATCTTGGACAACATAAAATCACAGCCACCATGTGGAACACATATCACCACAAAACTGATCTCTGCATACACAGGCAGAAATTATATTTATTTGTGTGGCATTGGATCTCTGGTTTTGCATAATATACATAATAAAATAAATATGTGTTGAATAAATAAATGCACAAACTACTGGTATAAAACCTATTTTGATAAATTGTACAAGCACCTGGAATTTTAAGATCACTACACATATTCCATGGAAAATGCACCCAAATCTGCAAAGCATCTATTTATACTAATCTTTATGATAACTGGAAAACAAGAAAAAAGGTCAGGAGAGCAGCATTGTGCATAGAAGGATGTCAGAATATTTCCTAGAGAAGACCAACTGGCAACTAAATACCTCCTCGCAGGAAGGCTGTGAGTTGATGAATTTAACATGGTCCAGGGCCTGTCCTTTATTCTTATGGTTTCAAAAACCCAACTGGCCAGAAACTCAGAAGCTGACTCACATTAACTAAGATGAGCCCACTGACACTTGCATAAAACTAATAAGGCATATAACTAGTAAGTAATAAGACACTGTTCTTTAACCAGCAAATCTTCCCCCTCTTGGCAAATTATGTGAAATTCACCACCATCATCACAAATTCATTTTGTAACAAGGAATCAGGCAAACTGAGATTAAGTTATAAGAATATTAAGCTGCAAACAGCCTCACAGTAGGATTATATCTGTCATCAGCTCCTGACAACATTTGTTTTGCTCACTTTCACATCTCTATTGCTAAGCACACAGTAAAGAAAACTGTATTTGTTGAACAAATGATCACTGTCCCCTGAGGAGGATTTGAACTCTCCTTCAGTCCTTCCTTTGCTGATTCAATCTTTCCTCATACTAATGTGTGTGGTTTTTTTTAGTCCTTTTCCATATTGATATGTATCCAGTGATATCTTCATAAAACATGAATTGATGTCACTGCTCTAATTAGTGATACACTTTTAACTAACTAGTAAGTTAGTTAAAATTATTCCAGTTATTATTCAATTCTCTAGTCTCACCTCATATCACTCCCCACAATTCCTAGCATTCCATTCCCTGGGCCCTCCAACTCTTTCGCTATCCTAACATTGTGTCCTACTCCCAACTCCTACGCCTAACTACTAGTATTTCACACCTCAATTTAAATGTTAATTTCTTTAAAAGCCCTCCTTTACTCCTCAAAGTTGGGTTCCCTTGTTATAAATGTTCCTAAAACCCATCCTTTTCCTTTGTTGCATTTATCATGCATATAACTAAAGTAGAATATGACTACTTGATGCTCATCCCTCCACTAGATAGTAAACTCCAAGAAGAACCAAGTATAGTTTGTTTATTATTCTATTCCTAGGCCTAGATCAGTTCTTTCCTATACTATGTGCTCAGTAAATGCTTATTAAATGCAATAAATGATGAAAACTCATTCCATTGGGTTACAGTCAGCTTTAGATGCTTTGGGAGTCATCATGTATGTCTCTTTAAATTGATTTTGCAAATTTCTACTGTGATCCAATAATGGCTAATTTTATGTTTAATTCTTAGAAGGCAAGCTTATTTCCCTTATTAAGAAGCTTTTGGGAATATCTCACTATAACTACCAATTCCAACAACCACCTCCAATATTATTCATCTTAAACGAGCCAAACTCACTTATCTTTAAATGAAAAAATTCAACTTTGATTTCATTTTAATATTTTTGCAATTTTAATACTTGAATATACTACTTTGCTGTTTAAATTTTTGAAATTAAAAGGAATAAAAAGAGAATTTATGATTATTTAGTTCCTTTTCATGGAGAATATAGCACTTTTAGCACTTTATTTTAAAAAGATTCCTATGTAGAAAATGGACCTCTGTGATCCATCTTCAGCATGGTCAGCTTTTGATGGAATTTGCTGAACTTCCCCAGGGCAAACAGAATGTAGGGAGGAGGGAAGAAGATATAGGAACAAAAAACTATGGGCGAAGGGGGTTGACAGGAGGTGGGGGGACCAGCATCATGGTGGAAAACACCTTTCCTTCACCCTCCCCCAACCCCAGGTGTCTGCCTAGGCTAGACAGGGTTAGGTAGAGGCAGCTAGAAAGGGCCTCCACCCAATTTTTTTAAAGGGCCCAATGGAAGACAGCAAGACCTAGGCAATGTATGAGGAAACAGGTGACCCTATAGTACTCAGCCAATGAGGAGCTGTAGGAGAGAGTTGGCTGTGTTGGCTGCCCCAAGTGTGCCTATACAATAGTGAAGGACACCCACTTTCAATCAAGGATGTATTAAAAGTCTCGTTTTCACCATACTTCTGTCTCTGAGGCTGTTATTTGAATTTGGACATGTGAGCATTTCTCACAATTAACATATTTTATTAGTGCAAAGAACTTGGTGAGTGCATGGGTCAGGTCAGAGTGTCCCAAAAAGCACTCAGAGAACTTCTTGGCCTCACACAGAGTCACACTCTTCCATCTTGCTGGAAGGACAAATGCCTGGTGTCTTGCCTTCCCAGTATGTTCTAATTCACTGCCATTTAGAAGTTCCTATACAGTGGTTGTCTGACCCATTATATGGCTGGAGTCCACTTCAAACTTTCATACATTGTTTATTCCCTTTAGCTTTCCACTAATTCAATAGGACAAAGGTTATGAAGTTTCACTAGATATGAGCTAGTGAAACAAATGCTAGCCAGGTTCTTATTATTGAAACTTATCAGGCAAATTTTAAAAGTTGTCTATAAATGTGGGGTGAGGTAGAAAGAGGTGAAGGTGGTAAAGAAACCATATTTAAAAGATCCTCATTTCACTAGTATACCAAGTCCTCAGATGGGTTCCCCAGGCAGGGTTGCTGAGAAACTGCAGCTGTAGATACTAATAAAAAGAGAAAGATAAAATGTTCTAACCAAAGAAAGAGCAGGTATTCCCATCATCAGTAAAGAGCCAACTATATTCTCACTCTTGTCCAAAAGGTGCTTTTGATACTGGTGTATTAATAGGAAAGGTACAAAAAGGAGGCCAGACATGCATGTCATTGTGCAGCTTCACCAGGAAGCTGCATTTCACACTCCCCAGAGAAGTGAATCACTGGCCTATTCCCCACAGATCACTAGGGAAAGAGTTCCAACAGAAATAGATGCAAGCCCAGTGAAGTTGGGATGGTACTTGCCTGTCAGTCAAAACTAGAAACAGGGATTATTGGCCAGAATATGCAGAGCCACTGCAAGCACATGAAAATCTGGGAACACATAATCCCCTAACCAGTGATCAGTGAAAGAAAATGAACTCCCCTCCATCTTGTCCTATAGGGCTGGGCCCTCTGCCTAAACCCTCTCCCTTTTCTGGGAGTGGCCACAGGTGTGCCAGCAATGTCCTAGCTTCCCCGACCACCACCCAAATGGACCAATGAAGCTCCAGGAACACAGCAGGGTCCTAATAAGGCTAAACCACAGAAAGAAATTCAGGTGACCAATCTCTGTAACCCTTGTCACTTTCCTAAGCCCACGCAATTATCCTACCCCATAAAACTCATTGTTCCTGCCCGGCTCGCTCTCTCGCCTCACTGCTGTGCCAGAAAGAGGCTGAGAGCCAAACCCGGGTTTGAATAGACTCTTTGCTTTTGCATCGGAAAAGGCTCCTTGGTGGTGGATTATTGGGGACCCCCGAACTCTGGGCATAACAATCAGCAAACTGGGGCTCTCAAGCCACGAGCTGCTCTTTGGCCCCTTGAGTGTGTGGCTCTTCCACAAAATACCATGGCCTGGGCGAGCCTATTTTGAAGAAGTGGCATTAGAAGAAGTTTAAGTTTAAAAAATTTGGCTCTCAAAAGAAATTTCAATCATTGTACTGTTGATATTTGGCTCTGTTGTCTAATGAGTTTGCTGACCACTGCTTAAACAAAGGCGTTTGCTCTCTTGTTGATCTTGGCTCACTCTTGGCCCTCTTGCATTTGCCCGTATGGCCCATGGTCATGTGGACCTCACATGCAATGGACTAATGGACTGCAGCAGGGAACACAAGTCAAGTTAGCCTGATGCTGGACTGGAGTGTGCAGACATAGATAGAAACTCTGGATATCTGGACACTGGCTCTGATTTCAACTCTACTGAAACCGAAGTTACACTTCTATGGTGGGACTGAGAGAGAGGGGACCTTGGAAACTCAGGGATTTAATTCCATGCAAATAAGAAGTCACTTGTTTTCCGTGCCAGTCTGAGAAAATTTTTTTTCTCAGGATATTGCAAGAAATCTACTCCTACCAGCAACCAGCAGGGATGAAGACCTCTCCCCACCATTAACACTTTCATGGCCCAAGATGTTCTTAAGTAATATTACCTGCAAATTGTAACCTAAAGAAATTCTGGCTTTTATGCATATTGGATTGTAATGCAATGCTTTCAGAAAGTCCTTCTGTGCTTGTTTGATGCCTTCACTGTGACCATATTCCATATAAGAATTTCCCCGTCCAATGTAAGCATCCACAAAGCAAGGATTGATACTAAGAGCCCATGTGAAGAAATGGACAGCTTCTTCAAACTCTTTGTTTCTGAAAATAAATAAAATTATTGATGCTTTCTGTTGAGTTACCTAAGTACTTTCCTGTATATAAAGTTTTCATAAAGGTTTACATTCACTCTTACAAAAAAATTTTCATTATCATCTATCATAGGAAGTAAAAACATGACTTCTTCAAGGCTGCAGGGGTCCTTGAAGATTGTGGTAAAAGGGAAAGAGGGAGATATGAGTCATTTTCATAGCAGAATATACTGGAATAATATTCTAGAGTTCTTTTTTCAGAATTATAAAAGACTGCATGGCATTCCTGAACCTGTTTTTATTAGCTATCTGGCCAATATGGGAGGGGGGATAATGGATGAAATACATTATGTAAAGCAAATTATAATAAATTTATATGTATTTAATATTTCCTTATACAACAAAAAGAACCAAAATGTTATACATGGGAGTCCTTACTTTAGATCTATAAAGGTATGCCCTTTCTTTTTGGACACCAGGCAAGAAGAGAAAAAGAAGAAAAATGCATTTTATTTATTAATTTGTAAATATATTTAATTAAATAATAACTCAGTTTTTCTTCCCTATTTATTCTCTTTGGCATGGGTAAGGGCTGGTAAAAGAATTAAATATGTTTCATAGAGAAATCACTTTTCCATTTCATATGCATATCTAATAATTATATTTCATTTCAATTAGCCTGGAGGAAGCCATTTTTCTATACCTACCTAATTATCAGCACTAGCATGTAATGAGTATCTAGTCTGTTTCAACTATGTAAATAATCATTAAACTTTAACACTGGAAAGGGACATTGAAAATCACCTACCAATACTTCAAATCAGGTGACAAATAAAAATCAAGTCCAGGGGAGGTGAAAGTGTCAAAGCCAGAGACACCCAGTTCCCTGCATCAACAGGGAAAATATGATGCAGGTGCCACAATAGAAACAACAATTTCTTTTTTCTGAAGATGAATATATCACAGTGTCCTATACATTGAAACTCTTGTTAAATGATCACATGGCAGTTAGCAATGAAAAAAGGTATGCAGGATACATGTTCATCAATACATAAAAGTCTTAGGTATCAGGTACCACAAACATAGAAGTATCTAAATTTGTTTTTCTGAAATAAGATGTGTTTGTGTAAATAACGTGATCACTGACAGAGGTGCGTCTTCTCATCAGGGCACATCCTTCAGTTGGGACTGAGAGCTGAGCTTGCAATCTGTGTCACAGACAGAGGCAACCACATTTTCTAAATGAATCACATACGTGCTCAGATATGCGTTACTGAGTTGCACAAATAAATCATAAATACTTCCCCAAACTAAAGAACGTGGCTTACAGTCAAAGTTTCAAAAATATTTTATGCAAATATAAGAATAGTAAAATCAATGTGCTGAGGTAAAAAAGTGGCTAGGATATGTAACTCTGAGTAATCACACTCTCCCTCTGTGACATTTTTTTTATATGAAGATGGCTTTCATAAAGGGATCTAAAAATCAACTGTAACACAACATTCTTCGTGACCAAATTGTGCAACAAGTAGATATTCAGCCTGAGGAATGTTGTCCCCTAGCAACCACAAGAGTGAGAACCAGAGATATACAAAGGCATACTTCAAAAGTCTGCAACCCCCTGGGTTCAAAGATCAAAGCCCTAAATTTCAAATATTTATTCCTTTTTAAAATTGTTTTCCAATTGGGAGAATTTTTATTTTCCCCATTATAAGATACCAGTAATGAATCTCCAATACTGAGACACTGTGCTGCTATAAGGATGTTATAGATTACCTTGAAAAGCAAAATATTTTTCCTGAAATAGACATAATCAATCACTAAATATTTCTTATTGTTAAATTCAGTTAAACTGTTAAGACTCAAAACATATGGAAGTGGGACTGTCAGTTATTAGAGCTTTACCAGTGATTTACATTCTACTTTTATTAAGGGACAATAGAGATTCTAATCAACTGATAAAAGTTGGTTACTTGGAATTGCAAAGCAGTATCAGCTTAAGAAGGCTCCGCCATGTAGTATATCCAGTGATTACAATTCATGAAAGAGATTGGGAACAAACACAGAGAAATTTACTGATTCAGTTGCTAAATACAGGAATGAGTTTGAGAGAAATTTTGGAGTCTGTTTTTAATTTAAGAGAATGCAATGACCTCAGATATTTTTGGTCTGTACTCAATCACCAAAACAAACATATCAGTCATCATTATTCCATCTCTTTTCAAGAATGACAATTACTTAAAGGAATGGATTGTACAAAGGTTGCTGGATTAAAATAGACAATGGTGTAACTATGTTTTGCTGTCTATATAAAATAAAGGTCCCAAATTAGGCCTTTAAACCCAAAGACATGTTCACAAGTTTCAGTTATTACATTATTATGTCCATAAAATAAAATAAAAAATCTAACTTTTATAGGGAAATGTAGCTGTGTTATGTCCTAAAAAGGAAAAAAAGAAATGTTTCCTAAATAATTCAAAATTGGATATTTATATAGCCTAGTCTGCGTAGTTTATGAACTATCCTAATTTCCCCTCTAATTAATTGCTATTATTTCTGTCTTAAAAATAATACTGTAAATTACTAATTAACCAAATATACTTTATCTCACATTAAAATCTTCACATGCTACATCTCTATACTTTTAAAAGCAAAATGACCAGAAACTAATTTTAGATGTGAAATGTATATGTAGAAATGTAAAAGTTATAATTAGTAAAAATCTATGTTATATTATGTCAGAACAAATGATAAAGTGGTCTTCTGTATTTTAGCCTACATAACTGTTCTCTTCTCCCCTATTATAACTTGACTTATAGCAGATAATAATGTTTTAAGTAATATATTTTTGTAGATTTTATTGTATCTTAGAGATGTTTACTGGTATTATTTTAATTAATTTTAGATTTTCTAAATGCAAAATTTTTTGAAAATATTTAATTTTTTTAAATCACCCTCTCTTATAGGAAACAGGCTTTTTAAAGGTTAGTTTCATTTTAGGAACAAAATTAATTACTTAATTTTATTCTTAGACATTTCAAGCTGTGCATGATTTTATTCTATTTATCACCCAGGTCTTTTCCCCAGTAAAAGGGCTTGAATCAGTGGGTACCCAATGCCAGGATACATGTATTTGCTTGCAGACTTAGTTAAAATAACTTATTAGAAGGTAGGAGAGTGGCCAAAACCCATTTAGCTCAGTGGATAGACCGTTGGCCTGCAAACTGAAAGGTACCAGGTTCGATTCCAGTCAAGGGCATGTATCCTGGTTGCAGGCACAGCCCCAGTAGGGGGCGTGCAGGAGGCAGCTGATCAATGTTTCTCTCTCATGGATGTTTCTAACTCTCATTCCTCTCCCTTCCTCTCTGTAAAAAATCAATAAAATATATTTTTTAAAAAAAGAAGAAGGTAGGAGAGTGCTGATGATACACCTAGTTGTGCACCCCACTTCTATACAGGGATTCTTTGTCCTCCCCATTTTTGTCCCTGTCACTTCCACATTTTTTTCTTTCTATTATTCTATTATAATTATTAGATGATCCCACTTCCTTTCACTTCAACCTACATTGCATACCTGTGATAGCACATGGCGGTAGCTTGACAAAGGCTCACATTAGTCTTGCTCAGCAATGCAGCTTGTTTAAAATCCTGAAACAGTTTTATAAATTTTGTTAGTTTTGCAACATTATCCTTTGTGCTTTCTTAAACTTCATTCTAGCTTGTGTTCTACCACAAATATACTTAACACAGGCATTAACAAAGACATCTTAAAACTTTTTTTCCTTTTAGTATCACATCTAGTAAGAATGAATGGAGCAGAGGAAACCCATAACTGAAAACTCACTCAGAATATTGGACTGGTCTGCACTTTCCTAGTGGTTTTGCCCTGATATGTGTAATGAGATCTCATTTACTTTCTTTTTATTGTTGCTTTTTTCTCAGTTGACATCACTAGAGACTTGCCCATCTGGATAGAAATGGAAATTCTACTATAGAGAAACTTGAACTTTATAGGGCAAACACACACCCAGACCCAGAAAAGGACATTCACTGGGTGGATTAGCTAAGGCTGCTTCTACCTTTGGGACTCACACTTCTGGGAAGAATTGCATTATTTTGTCCAGGTTTCCTAGAAGCCTCCTGAGAAGGAACAATGGAAAATCTCAAGATTTTGAGTTAGGAAACTTAAGTGGAATGGCCTTGGGAAAGAGGTTGTTTGAAGAGAATTAAAAGTCTGCAAGAGAGTCTGCCTCTGCGGCCCTGAACACTCTCCTCCATTAGGCTCCAGAGACAGTGTCCGAAGTGCATAAGCTTTTCAAAGACCTACAAAAATATTTGAGAACTGAGGCAAAATAAGAACATCACTACATTGAAACTAATATGATATTTAGATGAATATCTACATATAAAAATATCATGTAAGTTGCAATGATTCTGTTTTTCCTCAAGTACTGCTTCAGCAGGAACCTTCACTGGCAGTCTTGGTTGTAACCTCAGGTGGCCAAGCTAGAACAGGAGAGTGCTGTCACCTCCTCTGGAGGGTCAAAGGGAACCTCTCCAGCTTCCTTCCTGGAGGCTGGCACCCGCACTCTCCAGCCTCAGAGGGTAGGTGTCTGAGTTCTGGTGTCCACCCTGGAGGAAGGAGAGGAGCTAACCACACAGACAGCCTCCCTCTCACTCTTCCTCCTCATTTTCCCTCTTCCTCCTCCTCCTTCCATAAATCTTCCCTGGCTGTAGCAGAAAAAATTAGGAAGCTGCCTAACTTTTCTGCAACATTGGAAAGGCAGAAGGAGTAGTAGGGTCAAGCAGGGTCACTGGAATCCTATTGGAGGAGGAAGGTTTCAGTCAGAGACCAATCTGCACATATGGAATCTGCACTTAGATTCCTGAAGTATATTTTGATACTAAAAGGAACTATTATTGGAAGGAAATAAGAACTCTATTGTCTAATCATATGTAATATAATCAAATATGCTACCAGAAAACTCCTCTGAATACTGTGTTATTTACTGATTTTATCCTCACCTAAGGGCATGCTAAGAGAGAGGAAGAGAGAGAGAGAGAGAGAGAGAGAGAGAGAGAGAGAGAGAGAGAGATCAGTTTCTTTTGGAACATGCCCCAACCAGGATCAAACCCTCAACCCAGACATGTACCCTGACCAGAAATGGAACCAGCAACCTTTCGGTGCACAGGAAGATGATCAACTGAACCAACCTAGCCAGACTAAGAGGACTGTCATAGAGTAGAGGCAAACTTAATGAAATTGAGATTTATTACAAATTGAGATTTATTTCCTATTTATTTCTTTTGGAAGTTGTGAGAAGTGATCAAGAATTTAAAAGATTGAGAATAGCAAGTTCGGTTTTGTAATCAGATAAAACTTACAAAAGTCAACCTGACTCTATATGTATAATTATCAGCAATAAACATATGATGACTATTCTCATTCCTTAAAATAAATCTAACTAGTTTTTATAATTTTTCCCTTCTGCATTAATTTTTTTCTAATATGAAGATCATAAATAATAAACCACACATAGCCACTCATACACAAAGCAAATTCCTTATTTGTAAGGACCTTCACCCACACTGTCTTTGTGTCAGAAGACAGACTCTTTTTTTAAAAAATATATTTTATTGATTTTTTACAGAGAGGAAGGGAGAGGGATAGAAAGTCAGAAACATCGATGAGAGAGAGACATCGATCAGCCGCCTCCTGCACGCCCCCTACTGGAGTTGTGCCCGCAAGCAAGGTACATGCCCCATCCGGAATCGAATCTGGGACCTTTCAGTCCGCAGGCCGATGCTCTCTCCACTGAGCCAAACCGGTCTCGGCTATTTGTGTTATTTAATGAAGACCAACTTTGTCATTTGTAAATTGCATCGGAAGACATTTTTTATTTATTTACTTTTATTCTTATCAAAGTAACCCATGAACAAAGTGTGTGGTGTCTAATACAACTAGAAAACTGGCAGTGCTGGCAGCAATCCCCGGTTCCACCGCTCCTTGCTCCTAAAGCCCACTCCCCCCAAATGCAATTGTTTTTATATCTTGCTGCTATTTACCTTCAACTTTCAAAATAACATGAGAATTGTCAAGTGTAACTCCCCACATAGGATAGAATTTAGCTATCTTACCCCAGTACTCCACACAACTCCTTTTCTCCCCTCATCCCTAAAAAAAATAAAAAATAAAAATAGTCTCTATTTTTCCTCTTAAATTCTTGGCTACCCATTCATATTTAAGTTTGAGGCATTAAAATATAGTATGGTAGTTTTCGGTGTCTGAACATCTCTTTTCTACTATCTTCAACCTTGTGGAATTATATCTTTTTATTCCTTTATTGTCTTCCTGGTAGGTTTTCAAGAGGAAAAAGAAATAAACACATGTTTTCAATCCAACCTACTTAACCATTAACTTCCCAAACAATGCCAGTCCAAATGCTGCGCTCTGCTCCCTTACCCAGAGTTCCTGGAAGGCCATACGAGGATCAGTTACCTAGTATGTTGTCAGCACTCATCCCACTTGACCTCTCTGTTAATCAATCCTTCTCACTAAAAAATTTCCCTGCATAAGTGTTAAGACTTCTGTCCCCTGTTTTTTCATCTAGCTCTTCTATTATTCAGTCTTATATGTCTTCATTGGTTCTTTATCATTTTTCTAATTTAATTTTTCAAATTATTTTTTATTTACATCATAAAGAAAACTTTTTTTTTGCTTTTAATTTATATTTGCAGGGCATATTTTTCCAGTCTTTTACCTTTCTTATCTATATCAATATATTTAAAGTGTGACTTTTGTAACCAGAGACGTTTTTTAAAAAAAAATCTGATCTGACATTTTCATTACCTAAACTGATCTATTTTTTATCATCCTACTAAATGTCACTCCTATTATGGTTGGATTTAGGTCTACCATCTTATTTGTTTTCTGCTGTTTTCTTCCGTTTCCTGTTTGTTTTCCCTGTCCAGGCTTATTTTGGATTATTTTAATTTCCTAATATTATATTTTAATTAATCTACATTTTCATTTTGTTTGTTTGACAGAAGAGATCACATTTGAGCAGAAACCTGAAATGAAAGATAGGCATGAGCCACAGACAGACTAGTAGGGAGAGTGTTCTATGTAGAGAAGAGCTTGTGTGAGGACCCTGGGGCAGGAAGGGAGCTTGGCATTTCCAAGGAAGAGCAAAATGCCAAAGTGGAGGGACCTGAGTGCAGAAAAGAACAATGTTTGACAATGAGTGACAGTCAGATCATGATGGGTCTTTGTTGGCCACAGTGAATAGTGCAAATTTTATTCTAAGTATGATGGGAAGCCACTAGAGGATTTTGAGCAGAGGAATAACATGGTCTGCCTTATGTGTTTAAAAGGTCTGTCTGCTGCTGTTTGAAGAACAGCATGTACAGACAGGAATAAGAGCAGAAGCAGAGAGGCCAGTTGGGAAGTACCTAATGTAATCCAGGGGAAAGATGCTTGAAGTTGGAATTAGGAAGATAACAGTGGCAAAAAATGAGAAATGACTAAATTCAAACTATGCTTTGATGGTAGAGCCTACTGAACTGTTGGATGTAGAGTGTGAGGAAAGAGAGGGGTCAAGAATGATTTCGGATGGACCATGAGTTCCCCAAGGACAAAAAATCTGCCTTATTTATCTCCACATCTTCAATACATAGGATTTGGAATCAGGTAAGACCCGATATTAAATCATGCCCTAGCACTTCCTGGATAAAAGACTATTTAACCTCTTTTGAATAACAGCTTCCTTATCTATAAGTTACAATTATAAATTGTGCAGCATTGTTGAGAACCTGGTATGTTGATGTTAAATACCAAATAAAAATATGTGCCATATAGATAACACAGGCCCAGAATTTAATTCTCCAACAGCTGAGGTCTTTGGCTCCCACTCACCCCTCCATTTTCCTCACTTCTCTACTCCCAACACTGTTCCCTAGAGTTCCGTAGCTTTCTTGCCTACACCAGAGAAATTCATATATATATATATATATATATATATATATATATATATAATTGATTTTTTTATAGAGAGGAAGGGAGAAGGAATAGAGAGCCAGAAACATCGATGAGAGACATCAATCAGCCACATCCTGCACGCCCCCCACTGGGGATGTGCCCTCAACCAAGATACATGCCCTTGACCGGAATTGAACCCCCGCGGGACCTTCAGCCCACAGGCGAAACTCTCTCCACTGAGCCAAACCAGTTTCGGCCAGAGAAATTCTTTAGCTCCCTCTCTCCCTGAGGAAATTCCAAAAGGTATAACTTAAACCTAAAGGAGTTCAACTTTTGAAATTAAATTTCATCATAGTGTAAATTGTCTAAAATATGGTTTCTCAGACACTTCCTTAGCACATTGTGGACCAATAGTTTTACTGCTAGCTTTACCCAGTGGCCAGATAAGTTTCTATTGAATGAGTACAAAAAACATTTTACATAAAGGTACACTTTAAAATTAAATACCTATTGCATTTTGAGATTATTTTATTACATGTTTTTTACAAGCCATTATCTTTTTAAAGTATGATACTTCGTAAAACACTGTGTAATAGGAAGTGAGAATTCTCATGATCCGTCTGCAAAAATAAAAAGTAATTCTGTGGGGCAGAACCTCAAAATATGACTCAAAAGGTAGAAAAATAACACAAGTCACTTTTGGAGATGAAAAGAATTAGGAAATACTCCATTATATAATGTTCTGTGTGGTTCCTCAGAAACAAAGAAGCAAAACCATTATTATTCAACTTCAAACTTCGTTTGATTTGTCTTTTATCTCTTAATCTTAACTCCAAAGTTAATTTAAAAAATCAATACGAATAAGATAAAAATAAGAATGGTTAAGTTTTGTTTAAATGTTCTACAAAGAAATACATTTTTTAACCAAAGAAACCATATATCTTTGTGATATATCTCAGATGCTATCTTCTACTACAATCCTGAGTACCTGTTCCCACAATTCTCAATAGCCTATTTTGAACAGGTATTTTTTACTCTATGCAAAACAAACCAATTTAGTTTGATATATTTTCAATAGAAAATGAGGAAAGTTATAAATGAGAGAGAACATCAAGCAACAAAGTAAACAATACATAAATCATTTTATTTGTTAAATAATTGAATTTTGTATAGCCAAGATACTCCCTTGAGGGAAATGATAGTCTTGAACTTTCATCAAATTAGAAACTTTTTAAAAATTATATTGGCTATTTGCCTGTAATCAAAACAAAGTAAAAATATGCATACTTTACAAAAATTCTGTTAGTCATTCAAAGTGTTTCAGTATGACCATTGCTAAAGTTTAGTTATTGCTCATTAATATTGCCATTTGGTAGTAAGAAAAACTTATTCACTATTTTCAGAAGTGAGCATGAAAAATAAAGTGGGTTCAGGTTTACCTCTAATGCGAAACTGTTATGCCCTTGTCCTAAATAGATGAGTCCACGATTAACTAAGGTGTTGAATGCCACAGTTTTCCCAGCATCAAGAAGAAGCACGATTCCATAATCTATTAATGCCTAAAAATAAAGAAAGCACTTACAACCTAGATTCAGCTCTTTAGAGCCTTGTTACATTGGCCAAGGAAAAATGTGCTAATGCCCAAACTAGGAACCTATAGTTAGTATTTAATTTGACTTATAACTTATGGTCCTAAATAATCATCTGTTGGATGGAAAAGGGCCCCTTAACTAAACATTTGACTGCCAGCTGCATTTTAATATGTGGGGCTGACTGTGGCTGCACTTCACGTGTTCTTGTGAAGCATCCTAAGCATTTCCATTGTGTATGGATGGAAGAGGCATACCATGGGCCTCCCCCATGCAGCAGTTCCCCCACGAAACTGCCGACATTAAAGCAGAGCACTTGTTGTCTTTGAAAATTTAAGTTCTTTTTAGTATTTGATTGTTTTTCTCACAGAAACCTAAGCTTTATGGAGGCAGAGCTTATCCTTATTTTTCACCATTATAAAGTCAGTAACTAACACTGTGCCTTCATAGAGTAGGCAATCAATAATGATTGTTGAGAGAATAAATCATGAATCAATGTAAATGGGTCTTAATATAACAAAGAAGCCTGTTGGAAAATTACTTAAATATCTTAGGGTTTGTTTGTTTTTTAAGACAATCTCAGTTGAGAATTAATTCAGAGAATCTTTATTACTTTTACCTTTTTATTTCATTCATTGAATAAACAATTTTTTACTGGTCATCATTCTGCATCAGGAAACAGGACCATCCCAAATTTGAGTTGGAGCTAAATCTCTTATCTCTTTTCTACTGAACATTTTGTCCAAACGAGTCATATAATTTCATCAGAAAAGGGTCAGAACTTACTATATATAGCACATGCTAACTGAAAATGTAAATACACAGTATTTTGTGTTTGCTCAGTGGTGCTCTAGTATTTCATTAGGCACTCAAATGTTTAAAAGAATTGTACAGTTATACACATTGTGGCATAATTAATAACAAACATTGCCAGGACTGTAAAAATAATTCATAATTCTTATAAAAACAAAACTAAAATGTTAGCACTTTTGCTTTTATAGGATCATAGAATATAAAGCCTTTAAGATACCTCAAGATCCACTAGAAAGCTGAATATATGACACAAGAGGAAAGAAGAGTTATAAAATTAATTTCATGAAGGTTAATGAGCAGGATTTGTAACATGCCTCTGCTGTTATTACTAGCTTTTTAGTCTCTGGTAAATTTCTTAACACTAGCTTCAGTTTCCTCATCTGGAAAATTGGGATATTAATAATTCATCATATTGTTGCACAAATGAATTTTGATGATATATTAGCCCAGTGCCTTCCACACAATTAGCTCTAAGTAAGTGGTAATTGTTACTACTTTTATGAAGGTGGTAGGAATCAGAATTCACCTGTTCTTAATGATTATGAAACCGTATCTTAAGAGAATGTCTGAGTGCATTTTCTGCAGAAAGATACTTGGATTTTCTTAGTGTAATGTTGGCAGCAATGCTGAAAAATGGGTGGAGGTAGACGTGAAGGGAGGAGACAGACAAAAAGGGAGGAGGCAGCACTGTTAAATGACACCCATTCCTCCTGCTGGAGGTCAAATGTTTTTACAAAGCCACTGTTAACCAGAAGCAAACAAACCTGTGAACAGCAGCACAGGTCTTGACTCCCTATGTGACTTGGATGTGTTTCTAATCTCTCCCAACTTCTATTTCAACTGTAAAATGAGTGTTTGGATGAAATGGGTTGGGTACATGGCAGTTCCAAAATAGCTAATATGATTTATTTTAGTAGTTAGGTCTCTATTTAGGTAGGTTTTTTTTTTCATTTTCTTTATTCAGAGTGTGGGGCTCTGTTACTTATCAGAGATAACAAAAATGGGAGGTCCCTGCCCCCACCTAGCCCATTGTTTGTGGCTTCAGAGTTACCCAAAAAAGGCAGGAATGGGGGTGGGGAGGAAGTCATCAAAGACACCTGCTGTGCAGGTTACTCTGATAAATGAGCCCTTAATTAGTCCTGTAATCTTAACAACCCCTTGGTTTAAAATTATTCATTTGTTAATGGTTCTGGAGGAAACCTGATCCTCTGGTTACCAGGAATTCTACATCCTTTGAGAAACAGTGTTTCTCAACTTCCCTTCCACAGCAAATAAATTTCAAAATCTCTAAATGTTTTAAACAGATCTGACTGCCCACGTTTCGGGGAGATTGGGGAGCATGTCCAACAGCAGGCATGTGACGTTGTCCATTAAAGGAATGCCTCATTGACTGTGGACCTGAACAGAAATAAGGAGGGGAGACAAGAGGACAACAGGAAGAAAAACAAGAGGAGGGGACATAGCCAAGGAAAAATGTGCTAATGCCCAAACTAGGAACATTAGTCTAAGAAGACACAGACCAGCTGCTTCCCATTGAGGGATCTTGACTGAAAAAAGACCAAGCAGACAAAGAAAGGAGGAAGAGGAGAAAAATTAGAAAATCTAAAAAATGGCTTGCACAGGTAGCTATCCAGGACAAACAGAGAAAAAGGATTGCTGCAGCCAGCAGCTAGGCCTGCAAAAAGCACAAGCAGTACTTGTCACTGGTCACTGGTCCCCATAACCGGAAACCATCACTCAAAACTAATGCATCTATGGTCTGAACACTGCAAAAAACACCTCAGCAAATTCTGAAGCAATAATATTGCTAACAATCACTGCTTAAAAAAATACTGCAAATGGTATATCAGTAGAAACATTTACCTTAATGAGAATTATATAATGTATTTTAATTTATATATGTCTTTAAGTGCTTTTGTAAACATAAAATCAATTTTTCATGTGACAGTGCTGAGATTGTACAAGACAATTTTGTGAGCACTAACAAAAATAATAATGTCCTTTGAAATGTTTTTTTGGGGTTCTCAAGTTGTTTGTGTGTTGCAGGGGTGGGGGGGATATTCTTGCATATTTCCACAAGAACTATTTTTCATAATTACAATAGAGATAATAAAAATATTTTACATGTGCTTTACGTATGTTTACAAATACTTTAACATTTTGTTTATTAAAATGGTCATCTTACCATCTGAAGTTCACCTATCTTGGTGTAACACAATGCTCTGTTATAAAATGCTATATAACTGTTTTTGTCCATGTTGATAGCGGTAGTTAAATCTGTAATCGCTAGCTTACAAGTCTACAAAGGAAAAAAATAATTAGGTGAGAAGGGTTAGTCATTATGGACCGACATTTAATTGTGGAAGAAATTATTCATTCAATCAGACTTTTTGGAATACTCTGTGCAGCATCTGTGATATTAAGACAATCAAGCTCATCTTTCACCAAGTTAATTAAGAAAATCTCTTGGTAGGAATTATTATTATAGTTTCTGTTACTAGCAAATAAAATTAAATATATAAAGAATTTTAATTTAGATGATTATCTTATTGCCAATGTTGAGAAAATTACACTTATTGGTAAAAGAGAAGCAAGTCATGTTCCTCCAGCAAATATTCACCAGAGCTTGCTTGCTTAGGTCATTCATACTGTCAGAACCCATAGCCGTCATGTTTTCTACCTACAGTCTCATTTGCTTCCTCTTTGATACTTCTCTGATACCTGCTGTCATCCATTTCTATAAGTAGTAATTTTCATGGAATTAATACATTATACAAGGTCTTATCTTTGCTTTAAGGCATTATTTGCAAAATATTTCATATGAAATAGCTACAAAAAAAGGTTCAAAAAAGAAAAGTAGGAAAAGTAAAGTATTCCATATCAGTGCTGCTTCTCATACCTTTTGACCTACTAACTTCTCTTTAGGAATCAACTATAAATTCAAGCAATGACTATGTTCTCAGTGTGTATACTAGTAACTGTATTGTATAAAGTAGTGAAAAAAAATAAAAAACCCAAATGTCCAACCATCAAGTAGTAAAAAATAAACTATGATGGAATATTATTCAGTCATTGAAAATGGTATCTTCAAAAATTAAGTGTGAGAAGCAGTGCACAATACAAAGTAGATAAGGTTGGAAAATATATACCATTTATTATTATTAGAAAAAAAAAGACAATACAAATACACCAAATGCTCTCAGAAATTTTCAGTTGATGGTGAGATAATAGGTGACTTTAGTCTTCTTTATTCCCTCTTTGTATTTTTCAAATTCTTTACAATGAATAATATGTTACTTTCTAAATAATGTGTTATTTAAAATGTAAATGTCAAAAAAATCCACACTATTTTGTAAGCCTTTTTGATGTACTGTGAAAGTGTAAGGTGTCCCATGCAGCTCTGCTCTTAAGACTATGTTGATTCTTCTCTCATGGATTAAAAAGAGGAAGTGTGTCCCTCCTGGCATCCAAGCATCACTCACTCTAAGATTTCTGTAAACAAGACAGGAAATCACCTACCCTGTTGTGGTATTTGAGAACGCCTCTGTAGAGGTAAGCTCGCACACTCTGAGGATAAATTTTGATGGCCTCATTACAATTCAAGATTGCTTTGGAGTATCTGCCTTTCAAACCATAGAAGGCTACTCGGTTTAAATATGCCTTTTCAGAGAAAGAGAAGAGAAAAACAGGAATATGTGTTATAGTAAAAGCATCAATTATACCAAAACATATGACAGTTTGGACAAATTATACCATCCAAAGATGTTATAAAATGTAGTATTTTTTCCAAACATACAGAATAATTGAAATATCCATATACCTACCACCTAGATTAAATAATTATTAATATACTAGAGGCCTGGTGCATGAAATTTGTGTGCAGGTGTGTGTGTCCCTCAGCCCAGTCTGCACCCTCTCCAATCTGGAATCCCTTGAGGGATGTCCAACAAGCCTAAACAGGCAGTCGGACATCCCTTTTATAATCCAGGACTGCTAGCTTCCAACTGCTCACCTGCCTGCCTTCCTGATTGACCCTAACTGCTTCTACCTGCCAGCCTAATCACCCCTAACCACTTCCATGCCAGCCTGATTGCCCCTAACTGCCCTCCCCTGCAGGCTTGATTGCCCCAAATGCCCTCCCTTGAAGGCCTGGTTCCTCCCAACTGCCCTCCCCTGCTGGCCTGATCCCTTGTAATTTCCCTCCCCTGCTGGCCATCTTGTGGCAGCCATCTCGTGTCCACCTGTGGGCAGCATCTTGTGTGTTGGAGTGATGGTAAATTTGTATATTATTATTTTATTAGACAGGATAGATAGGATAGAGGCCTAGTGCATGGGTGGAGGCTGGCTAATTTGCCCTGAAGGGTGTCCCGTATCAGGGTGGGGGTTCCCTTGGGGAGTGGGGTGGCCTGGGCGAGGGGCCTCTCCTGGTTTTCAGGCCAGTCATGCCCCCCAGCAACCCAAGCAGAGGCCCTGGTATCTGGGATTTATTTATCTTCTATAATTGAAACTTTGTAGCCTTGAGCCGAGGCCAGGGCAGGTCAGGAAGTTTGGCTTCCTCCATGGCCGGGGAATCCCAAGCCTCCTGCTTGTTCTGTGGCCGCAGCCATCTTGGTTGGGTTAATTTGCATACTTGCTTCTGATTGACTTGGTGGGCATGGCTTGTGGGTATAGTGGAGGTATGGTCAGTTTGCATATTAGTCTTTTATTAGATAGGATTTGCACTATTTATTGTATATACTTTTCCCTAAACTGTTAAAAAATATGTTATAGACATTGTAACAATTCACCACAGCTCTCCAGTGTGCATCTCCTATGAAGAAGACATTTTTTGTACAATCACACTACCATAATATATCTAAGAACATTAATAGTATTTCTCTAAAAATATGTAAAATTTGGTCCATATTTAAAATTTATAGACTTTTAAAATCAGGATCCAATAAAACTTAACCTATTAGATTTTATATTATCTCTTTAGTCTCTTAAAAGTAAGAAATAAATGCAATAGCAAAACAAGAAATAAATAAAATTAATAACATAGTATATAAAATTATAATTATTAATAGATACATTAAAATATTAATCATCTTTATATACATCACAATTTATAAAACACATATAATATCCCTGTTAGAGATAATATTTTTAGTTCAAAGGGAAATACAGATATATGCATTATTAAAGCAATCATATAAAAAGTAGGTATAAATAATCAATTGTTGCTAACTAATAATAATGATATATGAAGGATTTAATAATTTTAGCAAATCTATAATACACTCTAAATCACCAGAAGTGTTCATTTAAATACCTCATAATGTTTTGGATTGATGGTAATTGCACGATTAAAATCCAGGATTGAGCTATCCTTGTGGAGTTTTATTTTACAAAGCCCTCGTTGTTGGAAGCCTTCTGCAAAATTGGGATTTATTTTCACAGCCTTGGTTAAAAAATCAAAAGCCTAGAAGAGCATATTGTTACAAAGCAAATGGTTTAATAAGCAGAATTTATTAATTTATAAAGCTAATAAATTACAGTATATAGCTGTTGTTGAAAGTTTTCCATCTTTTCTGGTCATTTTAAATACATTTTTCCCAGTGAAACTTGTGGAGCAAACAAAAATAATATTTATTAACAAATCAGGTTTAGTATTATAATTTACTAGTTCCTTATTCCCAGATTAATGTCCACATAGTCCAAGTTGTTAGATTTCAATAATTTTGCATGTAAATTTAATCATTATTCTTCATATTGTGTTCCTTCAAAGAAGTCACAACCAGCACACTTATTTTCCAGGAGGGCCCAAACATTTCATAGCAGATGCATAGCTATGATATTTCAGAATAAGCTATGATATTTCAGAATGATATAACTCCAAAATTTTCCCCAACACTGTAGAACAAAGTTAGTTTAATGCTGGTTGAACAAAAGGGCTAAAAACATGGAAAATATTTGTATTCATCTTATACTTATTAGAATTTCTTAATAGAACAATTAATCAAGTGCAGTTCTGTTTCAAGGTTTGAGATGCAAGTTTTAAACACCGTCCACTCCTATGAATATAAGGATAGGAATTGTGTGTGTATGTGTGTGTGTGTGTGTGTGTGTGTGTATAAAGATACATTTGTGAAATATTCAATATTCGCCATTAGAAAATAACAATTATTTTACATATTGGACAATTTTGAAATAGAGACTCCTGTAAAATAGCCAAATATTGGAAAAATATGTAAATATTGACTCAACTGGTTTTTAATGATATTCTAGCTACCTAAATAACCAGTTTTAATCTTTGCATTATTAGTCATCAAGATAAGTGTTCTAATCATTTTCCTTTTATTCTACATTAGAATGAATCACTAAATTTAAAGTACTTAAATTTAATAGATAAATTTATATTAATGTGATAAAATTATTTTGCTATAATAATTTATTACAGTTAGATTGTTTTAGTATAAAACATACATTAGTTTTTACAATATTATTGACAAATAAAACAAACACGTTGGGTAAATAAAACAATGGAGTAAGTATTATAGGATGCATATTGTCTGTAACAAGCCACGCCTTATAAGAAGCGTTAGTCTACTGTATTGGTCACTTCCTGGAGAAGTAACCTTCAGAAATAGAACTAAATGCAAGCATTTTCTAAAATCACAGGTAACCTAAGTTCCTAAATATACAAAATACCATTTGGAAGTTGCCTTCATCCATGTAACAAAGACCCAAGTTATACAGACAGTCCACTGACGCCTCTAAGGCATTTGATCCTTTCTCAGAATGAGAACAGACATCCAACGCCTTTTTAAACAGTCTCATAGCTTCCTATAGGGTAAAGAGAGAGAGGGCTGAGAATGTTTCTTTCTACTGTTTACTTAACATGACAACCTTAAACATTAAAAGGAATCTGGAGCACATAGCCCTACTCACATACAGATCTTGTCCATACACAGACCATTTCCCGTCTGATCGCATAGCCCATGAGGTGCCTATCCTAGAGCCAGTGCTTAAGCAGGCTATACCTGAAGACTTTAGGAACTACACTTCCTAAATCCTAAAGATTATTTTCTTGTAGTCTTAAATTAAACTTAAAGTTGAAGACTAGTTTAAGACCAATTTCCTGTAATTTTCCTGAAAGGAATACTGGGCAGCTTTTAGGTAAGTAGAAAATCTCCAATGATAATACCTGATGTGGTTTTAATCAACCTTTATTTTATCCTGCTGTGCTGTTAATAAGAGTTCCATTGATACCAGAAAATAAACTAACATAAAAAATCACCCATTTAAACTATTTAATCAAAATACTTGAAAGGCATTAGTGAAAAAAAATTTAATTTTCAGATAGAAATGCCTTTCAAAATTAGCTAATTGAAGTACATCTATAAAGAAACAAAAAAACCTATGACCCTTTAGCTCATTTTCTTAATTCTATTACATTGCAAAAGAAATAGTGACATTTAACTTGGATATGCTAAGTGTCCATTTAAAAAATTTAGCATTTTCTCCACATGTTTATATCCCACGGCATCCATTTTTTTCATCCCCAATCTTAGCACTTGACCTGTATATAAGAAAAACCATTACCTCAATTTCCCTCCTTTTAACCTTTCATGTATTCATTCCTTCCTCCATTTCCATCTTTTCCTCTCCTGTTTTTGAATGGTTTCCTTTCTTCATCTTTTCAGATCCCATCTGCCTGACCTGAGTACAACATGTAATGTCCTTCCTCTTTTGGATCTCTGCCCCTTCACTGTCTCCCTGAGTCCATAGTCTTCCTTCTTATTTAAATGTAAAAGAATACATATTCACTTCCTCCTGCTTTCTCCTCTAGCTGATGTCCAACTCTCTCTCACTGCTCTGAAAAGTCTCTTCAATAGCTCTTATGGGCTTACAGGTAAGGCATACTTATTTACATTCTGAAAACAGCACTACAGCTATTGTGTAGATAAACACTTGGAAGGGTGCAATACTGTTGTTATAATTCAAGCAAAATAACACCTAAAGCTGGGCATTGGGGGATAAATGGGGAAACTAGAAGGTAAGAAAGCATAGACAGCCTGCAAATGTAGCCCTGCAGCCAGAAGCTCACAGCTCAATGGTGTAAGTACAGCTTGGCCAGGAAAGGGGAGAAAGCTGGTGATAACAGGCACTTTCTTCAGCAGGAGGAACAGAGAGCTGTGGAAAAGCACCCCAGCAGGGCAAACTTCAAACTTCAAGAAGCCAGAGAAAACAATGTCCAAGACATGACTATGAGCAATGAGAGTGAACAGTGATCACAGAGTGAACAGACTCCCAAAACTCACCTACATCGTCCTTGGAATTGGCTCCAGGAGGGAGAGGGTGGTGTGACTGGGGCAGGACCCATGGAGGTCAGGGGTGGGCAAAACAAACCCCACTCCCAAGCAGCATGTGGATACTGTCCTATAGAAGCCTCCAGGGCTCAAATCTGGGAGCCACAGATATAAAAATATTGCGATTCAGTGCCATCTATTGCAATAGTAGAAAGACCTCTTTAGAAAAAACAAAGGAGGACAGCAAATACCATGAAGAACCACAGTTATGATGATGACCAGAAAGAAAATAAAAAATTTCCAGGAAGCAGACTTGAACACATAGAATTATGTAACATAATTCTATAAGTGCAGATTTCAAGACTGCAGTTCTGAAAATACTCTAAGAGATGCAAGAAAATACTGACAGGCAATTCAGTGCACTCAGAAAACAAATCCATAAATAAAATGAGTATTTCAACAAAGAAAATTAAACTTTAAAAATAATCAATCATGCCGAGACCAGTTTGGCTCAGTGGATGGAGCGTCAGCTTGCAGACTGAAAGGTCCCAGGTTCGATTCCAGTCGAGGGCATGTACCTTGCTTGCGGGCACATCTCCACTGTGGGGTGTGCAGGAGGCGGGTGATCGATGTCTCTCTCTCATCGATGTTTCTGACTTTCTATCTCTCTCCCTTCCTCTCTGTAAAAAATCAATAAAATATATTTTTTAAAAAAATCAATCAGAAATTCTGGAAATGAAGCATGCAACTAAAGATATTAAGAGTAAACTGTTGAGTCCTAGCCAGTTTGACTCAGTGGATAGAGTGTTGGCTTGTGGACTGAAGGGTCCCAGGTTCAATTCTAGCCAAAAGCATATGCCAGGGTTGCAGGCTCGATCCCCAGTAAAGGGCGTGCAGGAGGCAGCCAATCAATCACTGATGTTTCTATCTCTCTCTCCCTCTCTGAAATAAATAAAGAAACATATATATATATATATATATATATATATATATATATATATATATATATTTAAAAAGAGTAAACTGTTGAGCATAGAAAACAGAACCAAACAGAGGAAAGAACTAGTGATTTGAAGATAGGAATCAAGAAATTATACAGAGGGAAAAAGAGAGAGACCTAAGAATAAAGAAAAATAAAAGAGCTCTATGAGACTTCCCTGACTCCATCAGCAAAAGCAATATCAGAATTATAGACATTGTGGAGGAGGAAGAAAGGGAGCATGGAATGGAGAGTCTATTAAAACCAATAGTGGATGAGACCTTTCCAACTCTAACGAAAGAACTAGATCCTTGAATCTAAGAAGCAAACAGAATACCTAGTTACCTCAATCCAAAAAGAACCTCTCCAAGGCACTTGATGATGAAGCTGTCAAAAATTAATGACAAAGAAAAAATTCACAAAGCAGCCAGGGTAAAAAAGGAAGTGATCTACAAAGGAAACTCCATCAGAATTTCATCCAACTTCTTAGCAGAAACTCTACAAGCCAGAAGAGAGTAGAAGCAAATATTCAAACATCTGAAAGAAAGAAATTATCAGCTATAAATACTACATCCAGCAAAATTATCCTTTAAATGTGAAGGAGAAATAAAGATGTCCCCAGACATACAGAAGCTGAGGCATTTTATCACTAAAAAACCTCCATTGCAGGAAATATTCAACCGAGTTATTCTATCTGAAACTAAGAACATAGGTCACAACGCTATAAAGAAGGTCACACAAAAAACTTACAGCATAAACAGAGAGAATTTATGACAACAAAAATATACAAGCTGCACTCAAAAGGGAAAACAATTACAGTATGGGAAACTTTATTTCTTATAAAGTTTATATTTCTTATAAACCTAATGTCAACCCTACACAAAAGTCCCTAAACCAGGACATATTGCTTAAAAAAAGAGAAAATAAAAGAAAGATGTATGGAATACCACCAAACAAAAACAACAGACATAAACATAAAGGAAAAGAACCAAAGGAAGCACAGAGCTACAGAAAACAAAAGATAAAATGGCTATAGGAAATCCTCATCTATACTAATAAAAGTCTAGGTGTCCCTCGCACAACACCTCAAGATGGCTGGCCCCATGTTGTCACAACCACCACAAGATGGCCAGCAGGGAAGTGCAGTTGTGGGTGATTGGGCTGGATGGGGAGAGCAGTTAGGGGCCGTCGGGCCATCATGGGAGGTCAGTTGGGGGCCATAGGGCTGGCAGGGGAGAGCAGTTGGGGGCCATCAAGCCAACAGGGGAGGTCAGTTAGGGGCCATAGGGCTGACAGAGGAGGGCATTTGGGAGCGATTAGGCCAGCAGGGGAGTGTGTAGGGGCAATCAGGCTGGCAGGCAGAAGCGGTTAGGAGCAATCAGGCAGGCAGACAGGTGAGCAGTTAGGATCCAGTGATCCTGGATTATGAGAGGGATGTCCAAAATCAGCAGTCAGACATCCCCCCGAGGGGTCCCAGCTTGGAGAGGGTACAGGCTGGGTTGAGGGACAACCCCCCTGTGGTGCACGAATTTCATGTCCTGGGTCTCTAGAATATCAATAATTACTCTAAATGTAAGTAGTCTGAATTCACCAATAAAGAGACACAGATTAGCAGAGTGGATTTAAAAACAAAACCCAGCCATATGCTACCTACAAAAGATATATTTAAGCAGCAAAGATAAAGATAGATTCAAAGGAAAAAGCTGGAAAATAATTCTCCAAGCAAACAACATCCACAAAAGAACAGATGTAGCCATACTTGTATCTGATAAAATAGATCTCAAGATAACAAGAGACAAACTATGGACACTTTATAATGACAAAGGGGACATTACATCAAGAAAACATAATACTGCCGAAACCGGTTTGGCTCAGTGGGTAAGAGCGTCGGCCTGCGGACTGAAGGGTCCCAGGTTCGATTCCGGTCAAGGGCATGTATCTTGGTTACGGGCACATCCCCAGTAGGGGTTGTGCAGGAGGCGGCTGATCGATGTCTCTCTCTCATTGATGTTTCTAGTTTTCTATCCCTCTCCCCTCCTCTCTGTGAAAGAACAATAAAATATATTTAAAAAAAAGAAAAGAAAAGAAAACATAATACTTCCTAACATATATGCACCCAACCAGGGAGCACCAAAATATATAAAATGACTACTCACAAAAATAAAGGGAGAAAGAGATCAAAACACAATGTAGTTGGGGACCTTAATACTCCATTGACAGCTCTAAACAGATCAACCAAACAAAAAATCTATAAAGAAATACTGGCCTTAAATGACACACTAGAATCCAAATGGACAAAATTGACATTTACAGAACATTACATCCCAGAACATCAGATTATACATTCTTCTCCACTGCACATGGAACATCTCAAGGACAGACCATATGTTGGGTCACAGAACTAACAACAAATTCAAAGATTGAAATTATACCAAGCATATTTTCTGACCACAATGCATTGAAATTACAAGTCAACTGCAAAAAGCAAGTAAAGAAACCCATAAATATGTGGAGATTGAACAACATACTACTAAAAAATGACTGAATCAAAGAAGAAATAAAAAATGAGATCAAGAGATATATAAAGACAAATGAGAATGACAACATAACATACCAAAACCCCTGGAATGCAGTTAAAGAAGTAATAAAAGGGAAATTTATAACATCGCAGGTCTATCTCAAGAAGCAAGAGAAATCCCAAGTAAATAGCTTAACATCACATCTTAAAGTACTAGAAAAGGAGAAAAAAAGCAACCCAAAGTCAGCAGAAAAAAGGAAATAATAAAAATTAGAGCAGAATTAAATGAAATAGAGAATAAAAAGACTATGCCAAAAAAAAATCAATATAATAATGAGCTGGTTCTTTGAAAAGATTAATAAAATTGACAAACTTCTGGCCAAAGTCACTAAGAAAAAAAGGTAAAAGATCCATTTAAATAAAATCAGAAATGAGAGAGATGTCACTATAGACATCACAATATAAAAGGACCACACTAGAATACTATGAAATACTTCATGCCATCAAATTCAATAACCTAAAAGAAATGGATGCTCCTAAAAATATATGACCTTCCTAAACTAAATCATGAAGAATGGAAAAATCTAAATACACCAATCAGCAGTGAGAAAATTGAAACAACCATCAAAAACCTCTCAAAAAAAAACAAAAGTCCAGGACCAGATGGCTTCACCAGTGAATTCTACAAAATGTTCAAAAATAAAAATTAAAACCTATCCTTTTCAAACTCTTCCAAAAAAATGAGGAAAACACATTTTACAAGACCAATATAACTCTGATACCAACACTTGGCAAAGATAACACAAAAAAATAAAACTACAGACCAATATCTCTTTTGAATACAGATGCAAAAACCCTAAACAAAATACTAGCAACTCAAATACAACAGTACATCCAAAAAATAATATATCACAAGCAAGTGGGATTCGTCTCAGGGGTATAAAGATGGCTCAACATTTACACATCAATCAACATAATACATACTAACCAAAGAAAGGATAAAAATCATATTCTTTTATCAATAGGTGCAGAAAATCAACAACCATTTATGATTAAAACACTCAATAAAATAGGAATAGAAGGAAAGTACCTCAACATAATAAAGGTCATATATGATAAACCCTCTGCTAATATCATACTCAAGGATGAAAACTGAAAGCTTTTTACCTAAGATCAGAAATAAGACAAGGATGTCTGTTCTCACCACACTTATTCAACATAGCGCTGGAAGCTCTAGCTAGAGCAATAAGGCAAGAGAAAGAAACAAAGGCATTCAGATAAGGAAGGAAGAAGTCAAGCTGTCACTTTTTGTGGGTGATGCTATATATAGAAAACCTTAAAGACTCCAGGAACAACTATTATTAACAATAAACAAATTCAGTCAAGTTACAGGATACAAAAATAAATGTGCAAAAATCCATTGCTTCCTGCATACTAATAATAAAACTTCAAAAAAAGAAATTAAAAAAAATTTGTTTTGAAATTGTAACCAAAAGAATAAAACACATAAAAATAAACTTAACAAAGAATGTGAAACACCTATATACTAAAAATTACAAAGCATTATTAAAAGAGAATGAAGAGGAGGAGAAACCAAGATGGTGGCATAAATGAACACCTAAACAGCTGCCTCGCACAACAATTTCAAAACTACAACTAAAAGACAGAACGGACATCATCCAGAACCGCAGGAAAGCTGGCTGAGTGGAAATTCTACAACTAGAAGGAAAGAGAGGGGCTCACGGAGACCCAGAGGAGTTGCAAAAAGCTGAGATATGGAGACACACATGTGGAGAGGTCAGATAGTAGAGTGCCTGGCTGGTTTCCTTTAGCAGGAGGGAGACTGAAATTCCTGACTGCACTGAATCCCAGTTTCAGGCGAGACTCATATGGGGGGAGTCTGGACTGTCGTGAAAAGAAGGAGTGGACAAAAACTTAGGGAAGCCATGAAAAGGCAGAGGTCTAGAGGCATGTGAGGGTGCACACAGTGGGCTGACTGCTGATTGTGCTGCTGGCTTTCTCTAGTGGGAGGGAGACTGAACCTCCCGACTTCTCTGAAATCCACTTCTGACTGCACTGAACCCCAGTTTGGGGCAAAAGTCCCCCTATGAGTCTGGGTCCCCAAAGCACACGGAAATTTAGGGGAGCCAGAAAGGCAGAGGTCTGGAGGAGTGCACAGAGGGCTGACTGCTGATTGTGCCACTGGTTTTCTCTAGTGGAAGGGAGACAGAATCTCCCAACTGCACTGAAATCTACTTTCAACTGCACTGACCCCAGTTTCAGGTGAGACCCTGGGGACCCAGACTCATAGGGGTCCCCAGAGCACATGGAAACTCAGTGGAGCCAGAAAGGCAGCGGTCTGGAGGTACGCATGCACACAGAGAGGGCTGCAATGATTATGAAAGACACTGAGACCCAGGGGCCATGTAGGGCGGGAAGCCAAGGCTGTCTCTGCTCAGTCCTAAGACTCCACCTCATCTAAGTTGAACAGAGAAACTTTTGCAAATTTGCAAGTCTTGTATCATAAGGCTGACTCCAGCACAGAAATTGTTCTGGAGTAGACACAGCTGATCCTAACAACCATTTGGCTTAGAGGTCAAATCCCCCCAGTGATACCAACAATCAAGACTTAACTACAACAAGGCTGGACACACAGTTCATAAAGGGGTGCACCAAGAGAGTCTACCTCAGGTAACTGGGGAGACAGAGCTACTGGGCCATATAGGACACCTAGCACACAAAGCTACTCTACCGGCTCAGGGAAGCAGCAAAAATGTGAAGACAAAGGAACAGATCACAAATGAAAGAAATGGAGGAAAAGAAATGACTGGATATAGAGTTCAAAACCACAATTATAAGGTTTTTCTAGAATTTCCTAGAAAAGATGGATAAATTTAGTGAGAACCAAGAGGAGATGAAAAAGGGAAACTAGGAATTAAACATACACTGAGTGAAATAAAAAATATTATACAGAGACCTAACAGCAGACTAGAGGAAGGCAAGAATCAAATCAAAGATTTGAAATACAAAGAAGCAGAAAACACTCAACTGGAAAAGCAAGAAGAAAAAGGAATCCAAAAATGTGAACATAATGGAAGGAGCCTCTGGGACAACTTTAAGCATAACAACATCAGAATTATGGGGGTGCCAGAAGAAGAGAGAGCAAGATACTAAAAACCTATTTGAAGAAATAATGATTGAAACTTCCCCCACCTGGTGAAAGAAATAGACTTACAAGTCCATGAAGTACACAGAACCCCATATAAAAGGAATCCAAAGAGGACCACACCAAGACACACCATAATTAAAATACCAAGAGCAAAGACAAAGAGTGAATATTAAAAGCAGCAAGAGAAAAACAGTTAATTACCTACAAGGGAATAACCATATGATTGTCAGCTGATTTCTCAACAGAAACTATGCAGGCCAGATGGGAGTGGCAAGAAATATTCAAAGTGATGAATAGCAAGAACCTACAACCAAGATTACTCTACCCACCAAAGCTATCATTCAGAATGAAAGGGCAGATAAAGAGCTTCACAGATTAAAAAAAAAAAAGCTAAAGGAGTCATCAACACCAAACCAGTATTATATTAAATGCTGAAAGATACTCTTTAAGAAGAGGAAGAAGAAAAAGGTAAAGATAAACATTATGAACAACAAATACACATCTATGAACAAGAGAATCTAAAACTCAAGTGAATAAAAAATCTGATCAACAGAATAAACTGGTGAATATAATAGAATCAGGGGCATAGAAAGGGAGTAGACTCAGGGTTGGAAAGGGGTGAGGGAGGTGCAGGGAGAGACTGGACAAAAATCATACACTTATGGATGAGGACAATGAGGGAGGGAGGTAAGGGCACAGGACGGGTGGAAGTTGGGTAGAGGGGAGCTCTGGGGGGAAAAAAAGATGAACAATTGTAATAATCTGAACAATAAAGATTTATTTTTTTAAAAAAGAGATTGAAAAAGATACAACAAAATGGAAAAATATTTTGTGTTCATGGATTGTAAGAATCAACATAGGTAAAATGGCCGTACCAAAGCAATATACAGATTTAATGCAATTTCCATCAAAATACCAATGCCATGTTTGGAAGAAATAGAACAATAAATCATCAGATTTTTATGGAACCACAGAAAACCCTGAATAGCCAAAAGAATCCTGAGAAGAAAAAAAATTATACTATACTTCAAATTATACTACAGAGCTATGATAATCAAAACATCATGGTATTTTCAGAAAAACAGATACAGAGATCAATGCAATAGAATAGGGAGCCCCGTTCTAAAATCACATGTATATGGCCAGATAATTTTTGACAAAGGACCCAGAAGCACTTAATGGGATAAAGATAGTCTCTTCAATAAATGGTGGTGGGAAAATGGGAAAGCCACATGCAAATAAATGCAACTAGATGACAGTTTGTCCTTATGTACGAAAATCTATTCAAAATGGATCAGAGACTTATATATAAGACTCAAAATAATAAGTTACATAGAAGAAAATATAGGTACCAAACTTATAGACTTGGATCATAGAGAACATTTTATGAACTTGACCTCAAAGGCAAGGGAAGTAACAGAAAAAATAAATGAATGTGACTCAATCAAACTAAAAAGCTTCTGCACAGCAAGAGAAACTGACAAAACAAAGAGGCAGACAAACAGATGGGAGTTGATATCTGCAAACAGTAGCTCCAACCAAGGTTTAATTTTCAAAAAATATAAAGAACTCATAAAACTCAACACCAAACAAACAACCCAATCAAAAAGTTGGCAGAGGACCTGAAAATATACCTTTCCCAAGAAGACTTGTGAACAGCCAATAGATATATGAATATATATATATGTATATATATATATGTATATATATATTTTATTGCTTTTTCACAGAGAGGAAGGGAAAGAGATAGAAAGCCAGAAACATTGATGAGAGAGAGACATCAATCAGCCGCTTCCTGCACACCCCCTACTGGGGATGTGCCCGCAACCAATGTACATGCCCTTGACCAGAATCGAACCTGGGACCCTTCAGTCCGCAGGCTGACCTCTATCCACTGAGCCAAACCAGTTTCGGCATATGAAAATATATTCAACCTCACTTGCAATCAGGGAAATGCAAATCAAAACTACAATAGCATACCACCTCCCACCTGTTAGAGTGGCCATTATCACAAGACAAGCAATAACACGTGTTGGAGAGGTTGTGGGAAAAGGAAACCCTCATTCACTGCTGGTTGGGAATGTAGACTGGTACAACCACTATGCAAAGTAGTCTGGTGATTCCTCAAAAAATTAAGAATAGAGCTACCGTATGACCCAGCAAACCCACTCTTGGGTATATATTTGAAAAAGTCAAAATCATGTATTTACAAAGATATATGCATCGCTATGTTCATTGCAGCATTATTCGTGGTGGCCAAAACATGGAAACAATCAAAGTATCCCACAATAGAGGACTACATAAAGAAGGTATGGTTCATATACACAATGGAATACTACTCAACCATAAGAAAGGAGGAAATAGCACCATTTGAAACAACATGGATAGACCTCGAGAACATTATACTAAATGAAATAAGTCAGTCAGAAAAAGCTAAGAACCATATGATTTCACACATATGTGGGATATAAAACTGAAACTTATGAACACAAACAGTAGTGTAGTGGTTGTCAGAGGGAAAGGGTAGGGAATGAATGGGTCCTAATATAAGGTGACAGAAGATTTGACTTTGGGTGGTGGGCACACAGTGCAGTATACCAATCCTATAACATGGAAACCCCATATAAAACCTATATGTTAATGTTGACCAATGTCACTTCAATCAATTTAATAAATAAAATAAAATAAAATAAAATAAAATAAATATGTTCTGACTAGAGTAATGACCATAAAAATCAAGAGAGGAAGTAGAGTTGAGAGATATTTAGAATATACAGTGAGTGGCCAGATTATTATGATTTCTGAATGCATAATAATCTGGACACTCAATATATATCCTGGTTATATATATGAGTGTTCAGATTATTATGCATTCATATATATATATGAGGCCCAGTGCATGAATTCATGCATGGGTGGGATCTGGCCAGCCTGGCTAGGGGAAGGGGGGACATGCGCAGTTGGCAGTTGGCTGGCCTGCCTGCTGGTCAAACTCACGGTCAAGGGGACTATTTGCATATTAGCCTTTTATTATATAGGATATACACTGAGTGGCCAGATTATTATATGTTCAGAGATCATAATAACCTGGCCACTCAATGTAGAACCAAGAGAACACCACTATTGATAGCATAGAGGGCAATCAAAGGTGACACCAGTTTCTAGCAGAGCAATGAGGGCATGAGGGGAGATTAAAGTTAATATAGTAGCATTCCTGAAAGGAATCAATATCATAAAGGTGTCAAATCTCCCTAAAATATTCTAGAGATTCAATAAAGTTTGATCAGAATTCCAAAGGAAGTTTTAATGGATCTTGACAAACTGAATTTAAAATGTATATGAAGGAATAAAGGCCCAAGAATAACCAGAAATTTCCTGGAAAATACTTTGTAGGCACCTGTTCTACCAGATATCAAGAATTACATTAAAGCTATAACAATTAAGACATCATACTCTTGGGCCAGTAATTGAAAAACTGACCAAAGGAACAAAATAGAGATCGAGATAGAGATATAAAAATCGGACCCATGAAAACATAATATGATAGATGTACTTTGGATCTCTGGGTTAAAAAGAACATTTCAATAAATGATAATGGTACACAATATCTACATGGTAAAATTGAAATTTTATCTTGTCTCATACTCAAAATATATATTTAAGGTAAAGTCTTAAATGGAAAAAGTAAAACTTATATAAATTTTTAGAAGAAAATATAGGGCTATCTTTATGACCTTGGAGTAAGGAAGAAATTCCTAAACACATTTTTTAAAGTCATGACAATAAAATAAAACACAGATATATTCAATCACATTAAAATTGAGAACTTCTTTTTCCCAAAAGGCACAATAAAATAAATAAAGTGCAAGCCACAAATTGCTAAGAAGATATGTATCAAACATATAGCCAACCAAGAATTAATAAAAGAATTTAGTTTTTAAATGCCTAAAATTGGTAGCAAAAAGACAAAAATTTTGTAGAAGAAATTGATAGACTAGGAAATATGAATGCCTAAAAAACGTATTTAAGAAGCTCTAACTGAGGAATGTGAATTAAGACCACAAGGAGTGGTCTTTCTCCTCCAAATTGACAAAAATAAAACTTGACAACACCAATTATTGTAGAGGATGCAGATTAGCAGGACATTCATACTACTGATGGGAGAATAAATTGATACAACCCTATGTAACAAATCATTAGCTTGAAAGTTAGGCATTCACAGTCTCTACACACCAACAATTCCACAGCTGGGAAATTCTAGAAAACTACTCCATGTGTTAACTAAAGACAGGAAAAAGAATATTTTTAGTAATCCTACTTTGTTGTTGTTGTTGTTAATCCTCACCAAAGATATTTTTCTATTGATTTTTATAGAGTGGAAAGGAAGAGGAAAGATAGAAACACTGATATGAGAGACACAACTACTGGTTGCCTCTACAGTTACCCCAACCAGGGCCCTATAAGAGCAGGCAACCAGGTATATGTGTCCTTTACTGGAATCAAACCTGGCATATGCTCTATTCACTGAGCCAAACTGACTAGGGCAGCCCTACTCTTAAGAGGAGAATAAATAATAAAAGGAAACAACCTAAAAGTTAATTAACAAAAGAATCTTATATAATAAAAAGGCTAATTTGCAAATCGACCAAACAGGGGAATGACTGGTCACTATGATGTGCACTGACCACCAGGGGACAGACGCTCAATGCAGGAGCTGCCCCCTGATGGTCAGTGCACACCCATAGGGGGAGCACCACTCAGCCAGAAGCCCTGAGCTGGGTTCACAGCTAGTGAGTGCAGTGGCGGTGGTGGGAGCCTCTCCCGCCTCCACAGTAGCCCTAAGGATGTCCAACTGACAGTTTAGGTCCATCCCCTGAAGGCTCCTAGACTGTGAGAGGGTGCAGGCTGGGCTAAGGGAGTCCCTCCACCCCCTCACATGTGCATGAATTTTGTGCACTGGATCTCTAGTCAATAAATAAAAGATATAATATAGTTTTATAAAATGATATGCAAGGAGTCATTCTAAGCAAAATATTAAAATTCCAGTAATAGACTTAGTAAGCATTACTCAAGACTTTGTACCTTGTTTTTCTTGGCCTTCATTTGGGTTTTTGCTAATAGAATAATCATGTTGATCTCAGGCCTATTCAAAGTGGCCCCATCCAACACCTGAATGGCCTTCTCATGGTTTTCACAAAATGAATAAATGAGTGCTTGCTGTATAGGACTCAACTCAATAAGACCTAAAATAAAAGAAAAGCTTATCAATACCCTGGCCAAGTATCTAGGATTTAGAATACATGTAATATTTTGATTAATGAGTTATCTTTTAATATGAATTAACAAATCAATGATACTAAAATCTATTTACCATCAGCAAACAGTAACACATTCCAACACAAACTAAAAAGAAATAAATAAAAGTGTAAGCCTGATATTTCCTATAATAACCTCTCTCACAAAATTCACTGTTGCTAAGAAATTATTAAAAAAATAAACACAGTTCAAGGTACATAAAAATGGAAAAGTATTATAAATTGTTAAAATGTGGTCCAAGAATTTAAAAACAAAGCAAGCCCTTATTCAGAAAGCATTGTTCTAGTCCATTTTCCCGTATCTATACATCCATTTCCTGAGTTAGAGACAATAATATGTATATTTTTGGTGATAACTCATAATGTTCAATGAGTCTTAATATGTCACTTTTTTTGAAGCATTTTACTAATTGTTATATGCAAATGACATGGAACTTTTAAAGTTTCAAAAGTCTAACTTAGATTTTCAAGTGAACCCTTCAAGCTATCTATGCATAGCTTTTGTAAATACCATAAAGATTTTAAAGAAGTGTTTACTTTTAAGTTGAGGCAATTATAATTTTGCATTAATTATATTTATTTACCTTTGTTCATTTCTGCTACTTGGTAAATAGTGAACTTTGCAAGATCATAACATTTCATCCTAAGAAGATATTGTCCTCTGGAAGAAATAATGCCTTTTAATTCTAAGCTTAAAGAATTTTTCCACAATAAAGTTTCTTATAACCAGTTACTTGTAATTTTATAATTATAATACATATATGTACACTTACATATGTATGATAAAAACAATGTGAAAATTATAAACATTTTATACTGTCTAAATGAACCAATTAGCTTGGAGATGTGATGAGAAAACAATTTAGGATTTATGAAGCTGAATGAAGAAAAACCTCAAATCTTTTTGCAAATACTGTATTTAAAATGTTAAACTCTGTTGCTAAGAAATTATTAAAAAAATAAACACAGTTCAAGGTACATAAAAGTTGAAAAGTATTATGTAAATTGTTAAAATGTGGTCCAAGGATTTAAAAACAAAGCAAGCCCTTATTCAGAAAGCATTGGTCTAGTCCATTTTCCGTATCTATACATCCATTTCCTGAGTTAGAGACAATAATATATATATATATATATTGGTGATAACTCATAATGTTCAATGAGTCTCTTTATAGAAAACTATGGCATTTGAAATACAATTTAATATGTCACTTTTTTGGCCGGTCTGCCTGCTGGTCAAACTCCTGGTTGAGGAGACAATTTGAATTTGCATATTAGCCTTTTATTATATAGGATATACACTGAGTGGCCAGATTATTATGACATCATAATAATCTGGCCACTCAGTGTAATTGTTCAAAATATTATCTTACTTTCATGAGCCCTGTGATACTTACATAACCAGTAATGTCGAGAGGCCTGAAGTAATTTAAAACATGAAACAGTTGTGTTTTGATGCAAAGACAAAGCAAAGGGAAAGATCTGGTTATCTTATATTATAAATTTTCTTCAAGCTTAACAAAACCAATAACTATATCAGACTTGGTAGTTGGGTCTGAAAGATTAAATGTGAAAGGAGGTCCCTGGGAGGATCAAGAGAGGACTTGAAGAATTTGATTTCTATGTCAATACCTTATTATATATAACTCGATTCGATCTGGCTGAAGGTGGATAGCACGAGATATCTCTCTTACTGCCTTTTGCAATTTATGCACCTGTTGATTAATAAACAGAAACTTAGCTCATAATAACACTCCTTTCTGGTGTTTATTCCCTGCCATTCTTCAATACCGAAGTTCTGCAGAAACATTTCCTAATACATGTTTTTCTTAAGAATTATCATAGCAGCCCAGCCAGTGTGACTCAGTGGTTGAGTATCAACCAATGAACTAGGAGGTCATTGTTTGATTCCTAGTCAGGGCACATGCCTGGGTTGCACATGTCCAAAATATATAAGTATATTGCATTTGCTAGGGCACATGCAGTAAGCAGCTGATCAATTGTTCTCTCATCATTGATGTTTCTTTCTCTCCTCCCTTCCTCCTTCTAAAATCAATGAAAACATTTTTTTTAAAATAGCAAATGGGATACAAAGAAGTAAAAAGAAAAGTTTGTGATGCAGTCTTTTGGTTTTTAAAAACCAGTTATCTTTAATTTTGAAGAATTTTTACACATACCCACATATATAATTTTATATAAATGTGATTATATCATACATTTTGGTTGTTTTACTTTTTTTTTAAAATATATTTTATTGATTTTTTACAGAGAGGAAGGGAGAGGGATAGAAAGTCAGAAACATCGATGCGAGAGAGACATCGATCAGCCGCCTCCTGCACACCCCACACTGGGGATGTGCCCGCAAGCAAGGTACATGCCCCTGACCGGAATCGAACCTGGGACCTTTCAGTCCGCAGGCTGATGCTCTATCCACTGAGCCAAACCGGTCTCAGCTGTTTTACTTTTTTTTTGTTTATTTGTTTAGCTTTTCAGTTTTTCCCTCTCATCTATAACATCTTTTGCACCAAACTTTATTCATGCAAAGGAGGGTAAAATTTAAAGTAAAAGTCAATTCCATTTAAAAATTAGGGGGAACAAAGAGGCTTGCACTTAAAATTAGTAAGTAAATTAATAAATAAAACAAAAGAATAAGAAAAAAAGGTGACTGCTTAAAATCAATATAGACGTTCTAAGCATTGATTATTTCCTTAACACTGGTCACAGAAGCATGATCTGGATTTATACAAATTTAGGGACAAAAACCTATTATCACTGGGAATATTATAAAAGGAGTTCGACAGAAACCCCAGCAGAATGAGTCTGGACAAGCAACGGCTCCTCTATTGCACTGACATGGTGATATAAAAAGAAGAATGCATTGCCGAAACCGGTTTAGCTCAGTGGATAGAGCATCGGCCTGCGGACTGAAAGATCCCAGGTTCGATTCCGGTCAAGGGCATGTACATTGGTTGTGGGCACATCCCCAGTAGGGGGCGTGCAGGAGGCGGCTGATTGATGTCTCTCTCTCATCGATGTTTCTAACTTTCTATCCCTCTCCCTTCCTCTCTGTGAAAAATCAATAAAATATATTTTTTTTTAAAAAAGGAAAATGCATTAATTTGTGCATGGAAACAGAAATTGTGCAACTGTTTGGAGGAAAGAATGAGTGGGGTCAAAGAGGGAACCCTAAAGAAGAAAGTTTGAGATGTATTTAAATTAACTGGAGAATTTCTGTGGGACTTCAGGCTTGCTGCTTCTCAAGTTAACCCTGCTCAGGGTGGTGTAAGTATTAAATCATCTATTCATATATCTGTTTCACCCGTAAATATTTGTACATTGAAACCCTGGTTGGGAAACACGGAGGCTCACTCTCTGATCTTTATGAGCTGACCTGGGGTTGGACTTCTCCAGACAGCCTTAGATTAACTTCACCCTGGAGGCTGAGCCCACACAGTAGGCATATGTATTCTTCTATATGCATACGGTTTGATTTGTGATTGTTTTATTTACATTGAATTATATTGTACATACTTTATAATACTTTCTGAATCTTGCTTTTCTTATACCAGTCAGCTGATATTCTTTTTTAAATTAAATTTATTGGTGTAACATTGGTTAATAATATAATAAAGGTTTCATGTGTACAATTCTATAGTACATCATCTGTATATTACATCACATGCTTACTACCCAAACCTAGTCATTTTCTAACACCATATGATATAGTCCTAGTTGTTTTTTTATTAACTACATAATATTCTGTGTGTGAATACAACACAATTTATTCATCACTATGCAGAGATTTTTGCCTCCTCAGAACAATGGGTTTTTGAATGCATGTCCCTATACCCTGACATGATGCTTTGGTTTCTAAATGCAATCCAAGGAAATTTCAGAAGCCTTCAGCTCCAACAACATGTAGGCAAGTAAAAGGACCACACACCACAAGTATGTCCATCCCTTTCCCAGCAGGAGTCAAGACCAAACTTTCTCTGGGGACCATACTAACCCTAACCTGCCCTGGGTCTTCCATCTCTATCATCAGGGAGGTAAGAGCTCTGAATGGGATTCTAGTCACACCAGGTCCCGAGATATAGACAGTGGAGACCAGAACCTATAGCCAAATCTCCTAGGAGAGGCAGTGTGAGGAAGAAAAACAAAAACAAAAACTTATTTTAATTGTGATTTTGAAGTGGAGTTTTATGTTTGTTTTTGTGGGGTTGGTGTTTTGTTTCTGAGGCTCTCCCCTCTCTCACCCCCGCCCCGCCACACACACCATAATCTGCCTAATTTGATGGAAACCAGTGTGACTAGTGGATTTGTAGGAGACAAGAGCAAAAAAAGTATTGAGCCAATTCACATGGGCTCTTACAGGCCTTTCTTTGGCTTTTGCAGGATTTGGCTTTTATTCTGAGTGCAAAGGCAAGCTATTGAAGGATTCTGGGCAAAGAAGTGAAATAATCTGGCATGTTTTAACAGGATCACTATGGCTGCTGTGTTGAAAATCCATCATAAAGGAGTAAAGAACAGAAGCAAGAAGACCAGAAGGCTACTGCAATAGTCCTAATGAGAAATGACAGCATCTTGGGTAGTGGTTGAGTAGTGGAAAGGGATATCTATTTTGAAAGGCAGAGACAACAGTGTTTCTCTCCGGAAAGTCAGATATGGTTGGAGTCAGCTAAGACTTTCTGTTTATTGTATTGTTTGAATTTGTTACATAAAGAATATGCTACGTTTTTTAATTCAAATAACATATAAATCTAAACAAAATCTAAAGGAAAGCATGAGTGAGTAGGATCCCATTTTATGCATAAATTCCATTCCACAAACCCATCTATTACACACACACACACACACACACACACACACACACACAAAACTGTTAAGCTCCCAAATGTTAATAGCAGTTATCCCTAAATAATTAAATCACTGTTATTTTTAAATTTATCTGTGACTATGGACAAGTAAAAGTATTATATGCAATAAATACATATTGCTTTTGTAATTAGGAAAAATGTATTTTTAAAAAAGAAAATAAAAGACAAAAAGTCATACCTCAACTGGGCAATTAGTTAACTGTATCTACTTAATTTTTATTGCTTATAAATGCATTAGCCACTGCAATTATCTGAAAAAACACATTAACTTATTTTAAACTATATTAAACAAATATCCAGAAATTTAAAACTTTTTTAAAATCAAGGTTCTCAAACCTTAAATACCTTATTGTAAGTTTCTGCTAGACACATATAGCTTTGAATATATGAAGGTTCAAGTTTAAGAGCTTCAGAAAAATACCAAATGGCCTCAGTGTAGTTATCTAAGTGTAGCAGATCTATGATGCCAATATTTATATAAGCCAAAGTAACAGTTCTAAAAAAAATGAAAAAGCAAAATCTTGTTAGACATTTTATTTACTCCAATGTTCTTCAATTATGAATGAACCTAATTAAATACTAGAGCAGGTTTCTTTTAATGTTTTACTAAAGCAAAGTAAATTAACTAAACACTCTCCGTTAGAAATTACAAACACCTTTATGAAATCCTTAGCAGGGAATGAACATTTGTTGAGTTTGGGCCAGGAACAGAACTCCTGAGGTCTGACTTAGCAGTACTTTACTCTTCCTTGATTTAATCTTGATTTATCTTGAATTACAAACTTAGTTTTCCTCAATTCAAAAGTTTCTGGGCCCTCCGCAAGTGGCTCAGTGGATTGGAGTGTCCTCCTGTATACCAAAAGGTTGCTGGTTTGATTCTCAGTTAAGGCATATATTTAGGTTGCAGGTTCGATCCTCAGTTGGGGTGCAACCAATTGATGCTTCTCTTTCACATCAATGTTTCTTTTAAAACATACACAAACATATCCTTCCATTCTTGAGGGAGAATTTTTAAAAAAAGGTTTTGCCTCGGGTTCTATTATATATTCGCTGTGAGTAACAATGAGAAATAATGAGTCTCAAGGCTTGTGGTTAATTATCCTCTCCACAGCTTCTTTTCTAGAGCAAATAAATGTTTTCTCTTTTAGAGTAAAACAATTTTCAGTATGTAAATGACGTTAGAAATTACCTATTCAATTCCCGTTTCAAAATGAGGAAACTACATACTTCATGGAAGCCCTGTCCCCTTACCTAAAAGATGTCAAAATTCTTATTGCCCATGTTTCAGCTTTTTACAACTGAAACTCTTGTCTTTCCATTTCTGGCTCAAAAATATCCAAAAGAAAATCACTGTGGCTATTATGGAGCTATAAATCCATGACTTTCCTAGAGAAGTGCAAAATTTGCCTTATTGATAAAATAAGTAAACAGTCTGATGGTTAGCATAGAATCCCCATGCTTTATTACTCTTTCTGACATCTTCCATTTGAATTAATGCTTCATTTAATTTATTTAATTAAATCTTTATAGCTTAACTTTCTGAGTAGTGTATATAGCTTTCAGTCTGTGTTCCTTCCTTATACACACAAGCTATAAATGTTATTGGCTTTTTTTGTTTTACTTAGTAAAATGAAGTCAGAAGTTCTAAATAGAAGTTTCCTTCCATTGAGTTGTGCGTTGTGCATAGCAATGATATATCAAGCAGAATATTTACTCACTAGAGGTTCAGTGCATCTTCAGACCAGCCTGCACCCTCTCCAATTAGGGACCCCTCAGGGGTGTCCCAGTTGCCAGTTTAGGCCTGATCCAGGATTGCTGGCTCCTAACTGCTCACCTTTCCTTCTGCCTGATTGCCCCTAACTTCCCCCCTTCCGCCCCCTCTCCTTCTCACCCCGCCCCCGGCTCCATGGCTTGGTCATCCCCAACTGCCCTACCTGCCGGCCTAGTCACCCGCAACTGCACACCCCCCCCCAGGCAGCCTGGTCTCCCCTAACTGCCCCCTTGCTGGTCTGATCTCTCTCAACTGCCCTCCCCCCTGATTGCTTGGTTACCCATAACTGTCCCCCACCAGCCTGGTTGCCCCTTACTGCCCCCCATGCCAGCCTGGTCACCCCTCACTGCCTCCCTCTGCTGTCCTGGTCACCCCTCACCACCCCTCTCCCCCACCTATCTGATTGCCCCCAACTACTTCCCCTGCGGGCCTGGTTGTCCCATGCAGCTGCTGCTCAGTCGTTTCATCACTCCTCACTAACCCCTCTGCTGGCCAGGTCGCCCCATGCAGCCTGCTGCTCAATTGTTTGGTTGCCCTTCCCTAACCCCCCTGCTGGCCCAGGCGCCCCACACAACCTGTTTGGTCATCCATTTGGTTGGGATGGTCACTTAGGCTTTTATATATGTAGATTATTTTAAAACTTGATGACAGTGTTACATAAAGTTAACTTTAAAAGGCTCTAACTTAGGCACCTCCAACTTGCTTTTAAAAGGCTTGTAGGGCCGAGACCGGTTTGGCTCAGTGGACAGAGCATCGGCTTGCAGACTGAAAGGTCCCAGGTTCGATTCCGGTTGGGGGCATGTACCTTGCTTGCGGGCACATCTCCACAGTGGGGCGTGCAGGAGGCGGCTGATTGATGTCTCTCTCTCATTGATGTTTCTGACTTTCTATCTCTCTCCCTTCTTCTCTGTAAAAAATCAATAAAAATATATTTAAAAAATAAATAAATAAAAATAAATAAATAAATAAAAGGCTTGTAGGGTTTATTTCGTCATTTGTGGATTTAATTCCTCATAAAGCCATTCAATCTCTAAAGTTTTCAAAACCATTTGAGGCATAACAGATTTTAACAATGGGTCTTATTTTAGAAGTAATCTTATTTTTAGAAGTAATATTCTAATTCTAGCATAACTTCATAATTACATCATTTTTTACCAACTTTTTAAAATCATTTTTACCATTATTAACGATGAGGGTGAAAAGATTTTTCTTTCAATATTTATTAAAAAATCTTATACAGAAAGGATATTAGTAAAAATAGAAAGGAAAACCTACCTTTCTAAAGAAATAACAGTTTCAAAGTCACAAATTGCCAGCAACCAAAGTTTTAGATCTGCATAGAGTATGCCCCGATGTAGGAAACAACCAAGGTTCTCATAGCCATCATTTATGAGACCTTAAAAATAAAAATATATCTCTTATTCACATTCTGAAGAAACATATCTGAGTTATACCCTTCTTACTTCTTTTTTTAAACAATATATAAAGGAAAACATGTATACCATAAGTGTACTTATTCGAAGAGTACAAAATAGTATTCGCTGAAAATGTATTTGTTTATGAGTATCAATGTGGTTCTCATGGTTCACAAACTCATTAGAGCTGGAAGAAATCCTGATGGAAATCTATGATAGGCCACTCACTTTATAGATGAAGAGATTAGGGCCTAGCGAGGTGAGGCTGGATACACTGACCATGGTTGTGATATAAATCAAGGGCAAAGATGGGCCTAGAATCTAAAAGCTAACTTCCAATTCATGTCAGTGGATTGCAATCAGAAGGGTGCCATTACTCTTGATGACCAGAGAACAGGCCCTAGTACAAGTGCAGACTGGGCACACAGCAGAGTTCCAGCTGACACACATGAAAGGTTGGTGCTCAAAGAGGCTTCTCCATGACTCTGAATGTCCCAGATAACAGAAACATTAGGCAAAAGAGCCTCCTCCCAACACTCCAGGTTTATGGATCTCATCAGTAACCAGTCTAATGGTAATCTCATATCTCCCCAATTTACTGATTCCCTTTCCACTTTCAAAAACATGTTACTGAATTAGATGGGTTTTCCACACTGTTTGATCTATGTCTTCTAAGCTTCTCAATCTTGTTTCAGCTAAGAAGGGAAAGTTTTACCAAAAAAAAAAAAAAAGTGCATTGTGCTCACAATCTGGGACACAAATATTCACAGTACTAGATTTTGGAAATATACCTAGTACAAAAAAAGATAAAAAAGGTCATATAGATTAAGTAAATAATCACTTGAAGGAAATCTGACTGTCCAGTTCACAGTAAATAAAAAAAAATAATTGGCTAGCAAGGAGAGAGTGGGTTGTAATTCTGGTGGTTGCTCTAGAAAAATGGAAAAATTCTTTCTAATGAAACAATTATTAGAATTATTTCTTCAGTAAAATAGGAATTATACTGATACCCCCATCACAGCATTATCTTGAGTATTAATTGAGACACTCTATGTATAGCACTTAGAATAATGCTTTACAAATAAGAAACGTCCAATAAATGTTAGATGTTATTATTAGCTTAGAAAAAATACTCAGAAGATCCTTTTTTATTGTGGAAGAGAAAACTCTTTATGCTAGACTAGGAAAGTATTATGGCCCAAATCAAGCTGGTCTGTCCAGAATAATTAAATGTCAAGAATTTTATATTATTGTGATAGCTTAGAAAAGAGGGGGTGAGAAGCCCAAAATATGGAGAAGAGGGGAGCATGAAAAAGGGGCCTTCAGAGGCCAAGGTGGAAGGGGTTCAGCCAGATGGCAGATGGACAGAGCTGACAGAATTAGATAAACTTACAGATATAGGGGTGTTTGACCTTCACAATTAAATTATCTGTGCTAACTTTATCCTTTGAACCCTAAAATGTTCAGTATAGATAGTGGCTACAAGAAATCAGTGGATAAGCAACAACAACAACAAAAATACAGAATCAAAGGGCAAAAATTAGCTACAAAGATTATAGGAGAATTAAACAGGAATCTGCAAGAAATCCCGGAAATAGAAGGAAGGACACTAGACTCCTCTGAACACGAAGAGTGAGATTTGTGTTATTTTATTTTTATATTTATGGAAAGGGTAATGTCAGAAAGCAAATGGATTTAGAGACATCAAGTAACAATTATCTTAGATCGCCTGCCTTGAGAAGCTCTGTATTGCTTTGTGAGTCTAGTCTTCTCTTAATCTTTGGATATAGCCTCATCTAGGATTCTAGCACTTTGTGCCCAGGTGACCATAATCATGTTTGGAGTGTTGGGTGGAGTTTGCTAGTCAGGATGAGCTAATTTATTCAGATGGGGATTGTTTCTTGAGCACTTACTCTATGCCCAGATTGTGCTGGGCATATTCATACATTAAGAATGCACTGATAATAGGGTAAGGAGAAATGGCTGTTTCCATCCTCTTATTGAAGATTCTTAAAGCCCATTTTTAGTTTAAGGATTAAAAAATTCTGAATTTAACTAATCCATGGGTTTGGCTTATGTAGTAGGACATAGCCCACCAAGATGACTCACTACTATTTAGCAAGTTGACTAGGAAATAAATCTTAAATTTCGAGAAATATCCTCAAGACTCAATATGTAGTAGAAAGATATTTCTTTGGTATTATATTCTCTTTTTGCCACAATTACACATGGGTAAATACATATATACTCACATACATTAAATGTGTATATTAGAAACATTTTTAGTTAAACTATTATAGCTTATAAATATATGTGAATATATATTATATAAATTAATACATAGGTATATAAATATATAACTATGTAATCTATACTAATAAAAGGGTAATATGCTAATTAGACCAGCCGACCAGACATCTTTCAGACATCTGACATCCTTCCAGACAAAGCCATGATGGCAGGGGCTAGGCAGAGGTGGTTAGGTGTAATCAGGCAGGCAGGCAGGCAGGCAGGCAGGCAGGCAAGTGGTTAGGAGCCAGCGGTCCTGGATTATGAGAGAGATGTCTGAGGGGTCCCAGATTGGAGAGGGTGCAGGCTGGGCTGAGGGACACCCTCCTCCCTCTCCCCCCATGCACTAATTTTGTGCACTGGGCCTCTAGTAATATACATATTATATTAATCATCTTTTATATGTGCAATTGAAAATGAAGTACCTGAAACACTATAATCCTGTAATGCTCTAAAAGGATTACTCTTTCTAAATGAGCAGCCTCTATAATAAAATGCTAGCCAGTTATTAGGATCCAAGTGAATTGCAACAGAAAAATCTTCAGTTGCTTGCTTATAAAACTGACGTTTAAAATATGCTCTCCCTCGGTATGTCCTAGAAAGAGAAAAGAAGTTCATCTTAACATGTATTGCAGAACAGATATTTTCTCTTTTTGGCAAACCTATACAATTAATTTCATATTTAAAAATTTGTGATTGGCCCTGGCCAGGTATTTCAATGGTTAGAGCATCATCGTGATTGGCCAAGGTTGCAGGTTTGATTCCTAGTCAGGGCACATGCAAGAATCAACTAATGAATGCATGAATAAATAGAACAACAAACCTCTATCACTCTCCCTTTCTCTCTCTCATTAAAAAAAATTAATAATTAGTGATTATTTCTCCTTGATTTCTAAGAAAGATTTATCATGTTAATAGCAAAAAGGATATAAACTTTTTATAAATAAATAAATAAATTATACTTTATTGTATACAATAATATGATGCTTATTAATAATATGCTCCATATTAATTATTTTATTACTAATATTATATTTCTTATATGTATCAGAGAGGTGTAGCAATAAAAATAAGTATCAGATTTTAACATTTTTATTATTTTTGAGTACCTAAAATATAAGGCCCTAAATTATACAAGATCATTTTGTAGAAAAATCAAATAATCCATTTTGAACAAAATGGGTATCATTGTCACTGGATAGAATTATTATGGTACTTCCCCCTAAGACTGAAAATATGACCACATAAATGGAAAGCTGCTCTACATGAATAAGAGCTGTTATATCAGTTGCATGAATTGGATTCTATCTCTAATAACTTTGACTCCAATTTCAAAATTATCATTATTATTGGTTTATACTCAAAATTATCACAACTATATCAATTTCTGAAAATCCCATCTTCAATCATTTAATATAAAGCAAATTATCTTTTAGAAATAAAGGTAAAACAGGAGGAATAGCTAGTCTGCTCTTGAAGATAATAAATCCAGGGAAATATAAAAGATGCTTTAAAAAAAAAGGTTATATTAGGAAAACAATAATAATTTGGAGAAAAGAATGCAGCAGATCCTGGTCAGTGTGGCTTACTTGGTTGGGGGATTGTCCCATACACCAAAAGATGGTGAGTTTGATTCCTGGTCAGAGCACACATGGGAGGCAGCTGATTTATGTTTCTCATAGTTATGTTTCAATCTCTCTCTTTCAATTTCTTTCTCTAAAAGCAACTTTAAAAAATAAAAAGATATGGCCAGTATATTGGTAGACTAGTAACAGAGGTCTTTCAAAAGCACTAAACACCTGATAGCCAGGATATTTTATCCTAGAGCAAAATATATTTTTTACCGAAACTTTAAGACATGTTGGAGAGATTAAAAATTGCAGTGGAGTAAATGAAAACTACATTGACACTCTCCTAAGACCAAACAAGAAATATAACTAAAATACAGAAGAAAACAACAACATCCTGAAAAATCTACTGAAGATTAACTGATAACCTAGGACAGAAAGTGAAGACCTCCTAAGAGATTTGTATGAAGTGCAGAGATGGAGATGTGAAAGAGATGGCCAGGCTCCCATAGAGAGCAGCTGAAGGTCCAGAGGGATATCTCAGCTGTGAGGAGTTCCCACCAAGAATTATGGGGTCTTAAATCCCAAGGTAGGCTCCCCAACCCAGAGCACCAGAATTGAAAAAGATGAGCACATAACACCTGTCTGTAAAAAGCAGCAGGCACCCTCTTAAAGGATCAATTAAAATTTCATGTGTAACCACTCACCTTGGGCTCTGGCAGAGGGAGGAGAGAGTGAATTGGAGCTGTGTGAGGAGAATCTTGGGTTGGGGTCTCTGGGATTGGAGCTTGGAGGGCAAACACCTGGTTTCTTGGGCTAAATCTTTCCTCACTCCGCAGAGGAAATTTTTCTTGGATGAATCTTGCTATCCAGGTGGTTTTGGCCTGGGGGAAAGGCAGATGTCACACCTGGTTGGATGACCCCACCCTGAGGTCAATAGTTTGAGGCAAGGCTGATAACAATCAAACTGCAGGCAGAGGTGGATCTCTGGAGACTTTGAGTCTTTGCCTGGGCTAGGAAAAGCAGACACTGGTGCACATCTTGGTCCTTTCCCAAGACATCCAGTCCCATCGGAGGGAGCCACTAGCTATGGATTGCTGACCGCCACAAAGTGGATACTGGAGCCAGTCAAAAACAACACCTAACATTGTCCTGCACTACAGACTTGGAGTCACAACAGATCTACCTAATGCACAGATGCAAACTCAAACAGGCAGCCCAAATCGGGGGGAAAAAAAAATAATGATTAAAAAAAAAATGAAAGAACAAGAGAATTCTCCAGAAGAAGAGATAAATGAAAATAAGAAAAGAAATTTACCTGATATAAGTTCAGAATAATAATGGCAAAGATGTTCAAGAGCATGAGAAAGTATATAGTAACTATCAAAGGAGAACAAAAAATGAGAGGAAACAATGACACAGGACTAATAAAGAACACATAGGAAGGAATAGACAGATAAAGGGAAGCTGAGAATCAAATCAGTGAATTAGAAGATTGGGTAGGAAAAATCACTCAATCAGAGAATCAAAAGAAAAACAATTAAAAAACCAGCCGAAATTTAAAAAAAGACCCTGAATAGCCACAGCAATCCTGAGAAAGAAGAACAAAGTTGCAGGGATCACAATAGCAGATATCAAGCTATATTACAAAGCCACTATTCTCAAAACAGTCTGGTAGTGGCACAAGAACAGATATATAAACCAATGGAACAGAACAGAGAACCCAGAAATCAACCCAAGCCATTATGCTCAATTAATATTTGACAAAGAAGGCAAAAACATACAATGGAGTTAAGACAGTCTCTTTAATAAATAGTGTTGGGAAAATTGGACAGATACATGCAAAAAAATGAAACTAGATCACTAACTTACACCATACACAAAAAATAAACTCAAAATGGTTAAAAGACTTAAATGTAAGATGGGAAACCATAAAAGTCTTAGAAGACTCCATAGGAAACAAAGTATCAGATATATATCTTAGCAATACTTTTACCGATACAGCTCCTAGGACCATGGAAATTAGGGAGAAAATAAACAAATGGGACTACATCAAAATAAAAAGCTTCTGCACAGCAAAAGAAACCATCAACAGAACAACAAGAAAGCCCACTATATGGGAGAACATATTTACCAATGCTATCTATACTAATAAAAGGGTAATATGCTAATTAAACCATATGTCCTTCCTGACGAAGCCAGGGACATGGCCGGCCTGCAAAACACCCACGACCCGCGACCCTCGCCCCAGCCGCCCCATCCCCATGGAGGGACCCCCACCCAGATCTGAGGTTTGGCTGGCCTGCAAACCACAAGCAGCCCCTCACCCAGTCTGGCCCACCCTCCAGAGGGGATCCCAACCCTGACCAGGGACATGGCCAGCTTACAAACTTCTCCAGGCTCCTCACCCAGACCAGCTTCATCCCACAGCAGGGATCTCCCATCCCAATCAGGGGCATAGCTGGCCTGTAAACCCCCCCCCAGACTCCTCTCCAGGCCGGCTCTGCCCCCCAGGGGGGACCCTCATCCCAATCGTGGGCATGGCTGGCCTGCAAATCCCAAGCAGCCCTTCACTCAGGCTGGCCCGCCCCCAGCAGGGACCCCCACCATAATCGAGGGCCCCCGGCCCCTTGCCCAGGCCATCCCCCCCACCCCCAGTGAGAACCCCCTACCCCATTCTGGAACCCCCTTCAGGGCAGGCCAGCTGGCCCCCACCCATGCACCAGGTCTCTATCCTATATAATAAAAAGGATAATATGCAAATTGACCCTAACTACAGAATGGCCAGAATGACCACTGGACCAGTGACTATGAGGCACACTGATCACCTCTTTCCCTGGCTGGCAGACTCTGATTGCCTGATGGCCACCCACTGTCGGGGTGGGGCTGGCAAGCAGGCAGGAGCAGCCGACCTCTTGGTCCCCGCCAGCCATCAGGTACTGATCCCCCGATGGCAAACGGAGAACTGGTGGTGGTGGCGGTGCCGGGTAAGGCCAGCTACAGGCAGCTGAGGAAGATGGCCTGATCTCAGGCCAGACATGCCTGCGCACAAATTTCGTGTGCTGAGCCTCAAGTCCTATATAATAAAAGGGTAATGTGCAAATTGACCAAATGGTGGAATGACCATTTGCTATGATGCACACTGACCACCAGGGGGCACATGCTCAATGCAGGAGCTGTCCCCTGATGGTCAGTGCACTCCCATAAGGGGAGCATCGCTCAGCCAGAAGCTGGGCTCATGGCTTATAGTTGGCAAGCACAGTGGTGGCAGCACTAAGGATATCCAACTGACAACTTAGGCCTGCTTCCCATGAGGAGTGGACCTAAGCTGTCAGTTGGACATTCCCCAAGGGCTCCTGGACTGCAAGAAGGTCAGGCTGGCTGAGGGACACCTCCAGCCCCTGCAAGTGCATGAATCTTGTGCACCAGGTCTCTAGTCTCAGATAAGGGTTTAATCTCCAAAATTTACAGGAACTCATACAACTTAACAAAAAGAAGATAAACAATCCAATAAAAAAATGGGCAATAGATTTAAAGAGGACATACAGAAGGCCAAGAGACATATGAAAACATGCTCAAAGTCCCTAGTCATCTGAGAGATGCAAATCAAAACAATGAGATACCATCTCACACCTGTCAGAATGGCTATCATCAACAAATCAGCAAATGACGAGTCCTGTACTGCTGGTGGGAATGCAGACTGGTGCAACCATTGTGAAAGACAGTATGACATTTCCTCAAAAAGTTAAAAATGGAACTTCCATTTGACCCAGTAATCCCACTTCTAGGACTATATCCCAAGAAACCAGAAACAGCAATCAGAAAGGATATATGCACCCCTATGTTCATAGCAGCACAATTTACAATAGCTAAGATTTGAACAAAGCTTAAGTGCCCATCAGCAATATGAGTGGATTAAAAAACTGTGGTACATCTACACAATGGAATACTTCTTGCTATAAAAAGAAGGAACTATTAACATTTGCAACAACTTGGATGGAACTGGAGATTATTATACTAAGCAAAATAAGTTAGTCGGAGAAAGATAAATATCACATGATCTCACTTATTTGTGGGATATAATGATCAACATAATTTTATAAACAAAAATAGATCCAGCGACAAATGTTTGGGGAGAGAGGGTTAGAGAGCAACCAAATGACTTGTTTTCATTCATATTAGCATAACCAATAGACACAGACACTGGGGTGGTGGGGGCTTGCTTGGGGTAGAAATGGCTGGGGGGGCGTCAATTGGGAAAAAAGGAGACATATGAAAACTTTATTCAATAAAAAAAAAGAAAGAATAAAAACATAAGCCAATACATTAAAAATTAATAATGTAACTAGTATTTATTTCTTTATTGTTATAGTTCATTTTTAAAAATTTATTTTTATTCTTTTTTCTCTTTTTTGATTTATTTTTACTTTTTAAATTCTTTATTGGTGAAAGTTTTACAAATGTCTCCTTTTTTCCCCACTGACCTCTCCAGGCCGGTTTCCACCTCCAAGCACATGCATGTAACTGGTATTTAGAAAATGCTAATGAAACTAAATTTATGCATAATTAAATTAACCATTACTGTTACGGTAAAGATTTTCTTCACTGAGGTCACTGAAAATAGATATATATTTTTAAAGGGCTGTCTGATGTATTTCAAGCAATTTTATTTCCTGGGAATGTATTTCAAAAAATATTATAAAAAATTTCAAAAATTACATGTAAAAAAATTCTTACCTTGCTTGAGAATTTTGGGGATCTATATTTAACAAGGCTGTAAAATCCTGTATGGCTGCATTCCAGTTTTCATTTTCATAGTAAAACATTCCACGTTTCAATAATGCAGCTATTCTTTTGGGATCATAAAAAATGCACTACATGGGAAGGAGTGTCAGGTTGGAGGAGAGATACAAAATGAAATCACATAATGGGGAGAAGACAAATAAGAAAACATATAAATGTGGAAATTAAATGGACTACAGCCACATTTTAAACTTCAGATTATATAAAAGCAAAGTACTGCAGATGCAAAAATTTTTAGATTTGCACTTAAAAATCATGTCTTTAGGAAATCCACTTATCAAGTTCTAGAAAGAGGAGGTTTTCTAAAATGGCATATACAAGCAACCAAGGCTTTATCCCACTGAAATTTTTACAGATAAAATTTCATAAGAGAATTGTTCAATTTGTGTTATATTGGCTTTATCAATTTTACCCCAATATATCCTCAGCATTTTATCCCAATTAAAGATAATACACATTAAACTGATTATCTACATCAGTTAAATACATTAGATTGAATACACCATAGCTGATTCTACCAAATAAAATATAGATTAATCTAATCCCTAAAATTGTAAAAACAAATGAATTGGTATTGGCATGATTCATTCATTTCATATTGACATATAGGCAATAGAGTGAATATACTAAATCATTGTATACTCAGTTATGAAGCTCCTCACCATTGATACTGGGGGTGGCTGGAATAAAGGATAAAAATTATCAAGTATTTTTAAAATAGGGAAACAAAAAACAAAACTAAAGATTTTGAAGTTTGTTTGACCTATGTTACTTCATTAATCAATTTTTAAACTATTGGTGCCAGATGGAAGAAATGAACAAAATAGATAATTTAATAATTTCAACGTCTTCAAAAGAAAATATTGAAAAGATTTTATTCAAGACCAGAGATTATCAAATTTATAATCCCTTGAAGCAAAAATGATGTCAAGTACATGGCTAACCATCAAGGATTAAGAAACATGGCAGTTGGGAGGATGAAAAGATAAATTATTTAAATAACTTCTAAATTTACAACTGTAGTAAGAACTAAGAATTTAGAGTTAAAAGTCAGGAGATCAAAGTTAAAATTATTCTGCAATCAGAGCAAAATTTTGCCTGATTAAATAAAGTCTTATTGTACAATTCAGCCAAAAGTTCACTTCCTGAAGGGAATTCCCTGATATCCCATACCAAATATAAATTACTCCCTCATCTTTTTATTTTCTTTATGAATTACCATAATTTGTAATTATATATTTACATATGTATTTATTTCTTTAATGTCTGTCCTTTAAACTATAGGCTCCATTTAATCAGGAAGCATGTCTATTATATTCACTACATTATAGAATGCCTTCGTCAATAAATACGTATTTGTTCATGAATGAATGAGTGAGTGAGCAAGTGAACACAGCTTCTTTAGAAGCAGATGGGTTTACTGCAGAAGAGAATCAGCTGTGTCAAGAGTTAAGTGGAAATGGTTATCTCTATTGTTTAAACGGAAGAAGCAATTTTCAAAGGTTTCTTGAAAAAGTAAAAACCCCCTCAGGATTGACTCAAATCTCCAAAACCCAACTCTTTGATTAAATCCATTCATTCACTAGTAATAATAGTTTTAAATATTTGACATAGTAGTAATATTAATTCCAGTATGAATGCCCTAGGCCCTAACCTATAATAAATTAATTTTAATTATATAACACTTTGCTGTAATATTAGGACGAGAATATTACAAACTAAAACATATAAATAATGGCAGCATTATATGTGATACAACTTACTGTAGAAAAGTCATCCATGGCCAGGAATTTGTTTGTTAATTCATACATCTCACCCCTCCTGAAATATATATCAGCATCCATGGGCTTCAACTTGATTGCCTGGGTATAATTTAAAATTGCCAGAGTAATATCTTTTCTTTTCCTGAAAATTTCTGCCTTTGACAAATATGCCTCTAAAGAAAATATAAAATGAATAATTTACTGTTACAGTCCTATTAAAGGATAAATTTTAAAGATTAATCTCCTTTTCTCCAAAACTCTAGTCTTAGAATATTATACTTTCTTAACCATTTAATGCAAGGATTTTGTGGGGTGTTTTTCCTCCCAACAATAACATTTTTTTTCCTCAAAATCTGTATAAATATTCACTTATGATTAAAAGCATTTTTAATTTCAATTGAAGTAACAAAAATTAACTATTACTTTTTTGAATGTCTGAAATATTTCATAATCCTTTAGTGTTTGTAGTAAAGTTAGATTTTGATGGCATAAAATTTTATGCAGTTTTAAGCTCATGATATCTTCTAGGGATATGTGGTGGATGCTGGGATACGGAGATGAATATGACATTTTCTCATTCCCAAAAAGTTTCATGAGCAGTAGTTTGAGTTGATTAGAATCCTATCTAATAAAAGAGTAATATGCAAATTGACTGTCACTCCAACACAGAAGATGGCTGCCCTCCTGTGGTCAAAGATGGCTGCCCCCATGTGGACACAAGATGGCTGCCACAAGATGGCCAGCAAGGGAGGACAGTTGGAAGAGACCGGGCTTACAAGGGAGAGCAGTTGGGGGCGATCAAGCCTGCAGGGGATGGCAGTTAGGGGTGACCAGGCCAGCAGAGGAGAGAAGTTGGGGGTGACCAGACTTGTAGGAAAGGCTAGTTTGGGGAGACCCAGGCTGCAGGGGAGGGTAGTTGGGGGGGACCAGGCCAACAAGGGAGGACAGTTAGGGGAAATCAGGCTGGCAGGGGAGCAGTTAGGCACCAATCAGACTGGCAGGGGAGTGGTTAGAGGGAGATCAGGCTGGCAAGCAGAAGCAGTTAGGGGCAGGAAGGCAGGCAGGTGGGCAGTTGGGAGCCAGCAATCCTGGATTGTAAGAGGGATGTCCAACTGCCTACCAAGATTGGGCCTACACAGGCAGTTGGACATCCCTCAAGAGGTCCTAGATTAGAGAAGGTGCAGGCTGGGCTGAGGGACACAAATCCCTTTGCACAAATTTCATACACCAGGCCTCTAGTATATTACATAAGGTTAGATGTGTAGATTTCATCTAACCAAAAAGTCCTAGGAACACTACAATCTAATTCAGATATTTGTGGTTAAAAAAAGACTTGTGAATCACTTCTATAGCTAAAAATTTTTAAAGACATATTTTTCTTGTGGGATACACAGTAAGAAACCAATTTATTGTAATGTATACCAAAAACATTCACATTTCAAACCATTATTTTGAAAATAATGTAGGATCATATGAGTCTTAAATTTATGTCTAGTAAATTTAACTTAGGAGTGTCATAATGTGTTCAGAGACCTGGGTCTATTGATAATATCATTAAATGACCACAGATTAGGTAAAGATATAATTAATATAACTGTCTGCACACACAACCCACCTGCATGATTTTTATTATATTTTGTTATGTAATTCAGGTCATCCAAAGCTTCATTAAATTTGTCTTGGAAAAGATAAATGAGATGTCGGTGCCAATAGGCATTAAGAAACAGTGGTTCCAAGAATATAGCCTAGAAAATACATGTATAAATTCAATTAAAGTTGATTTACTAAAGAAAAATATACTACCAGATTTCAATCACTATTGATCCCAATGGCTTTGTGTGTATATGATATAAAATAGTACCTCCCAATCTGACAAAATCTAGTACTTTTGATATTTATTATTTGAAAATGTCAATAAATGCAATTTTACAATCCCAAAGGTACACTACAAATTAATTGTTTAAACTTTTAGTAAAAATTATATATAATTATATGCAACTTTTAAATTGTTAACATTGTTATTTTGATTAAATAAACTTACTTCCTGTAGATCATCCATGGCACTCTGTAACTTCCCTAGTTTCCTATACAGAGCGCCACGCCTACAATATGAAAATGCAGAATATGTTTTCTTTTTATTTATCTCTTCAGTCAAGATCTTTACTTCAGATTCATAATGGTTAATGACTTCTGGAGGAAGATCACACTTCAAAGAATCATTCAGTTCTAGTTTGGGTGGTTCTTTCCCTTTGACAGCAAAGTCTTTCTGAACAATTATTTTAACAACTTTCTCTTTTCCGGTTGTCTTCTGAGATATTTGCTTAGAGAATATATCAAGAACCCATGTTCGAAGGTCTTTATTTTCTGGAATTCCTCCCTTACTTTGGGCAAATTTTTCAAAATTTAAACCTAAAGGCAGGCTGGGGCACCGAAATTGACGTTCATATAAAGGCAGTTTGAGCAAATATTTCTTCTGTTCCGGAAGGATTCCGTGAGACATTGACCTAGGTTTTAAAGAGTGATCTTTTTAATTTACAGAAATGGTTATTTCTATAACCAATAAATCAACTCAACTATAAGCAAAATAACTATTTCTCTGTTGTTCACCAAAGTCACCCAGAGACTTGTTAAATACAGATTTCTGGTGTATTAGCTGGAATTAGTGGCCACAATGACCAAAATAAACCATAGGGACAGAACGATAATTATAGTATTTTAACTCACAAGGATCTGTGGTAATAACTAAATGAGGTAGATGGGCAGGACGCTAAATAAAAAATTTTGAAGTTCTTTAATTTATTATTTATTTAAGAACACCTAAAAGGTTTTCACCTCTAGGTGAAACCTCTTACTCAACTTTCAGATCTAAGCCAGTTCACAGTCCAAAACCACTTCCCTGAAAAGGAGGCCAGGTCCCATTGAGAAAGGATTTTATTATGTGGCCAAGATACAGGGTATCCCAAAAAATGTATAGACACTTTAACAACTAGTAGCTCAATTTTAAAAATGAAATGTATTTTAATAAATAATGTCTTTATTATTATTTACAGTGTGCGGATACATTTTTGGGACACCCTATATTTAATGAATTATTCCCCAAAAGCTTCTAAAGATCTGGGAAAGAGTAAATACTCAAACCTCTAGGGCTTATTAGATATTGGCTCTAAACTTATACTGATCTACAGATACCCACTATAGATGGCACTGAAATCCATCAATGAAATTAAGGAATTAAGAAGGCCAAGTGGCCAAAACTGGTTTGGCTCAGTGGATAGAGCATCGGCCTGTGGACTGAAAGGTCCCAGGTTTGATTCCAGTCAGGGGCATGTACATTGGTTGTGGGCACATCCTCAACAGGAGGTATGCAGGAGACAACTGATCCATGTTTCTCTTTCATTGATATTTCTAACTCTCTATTCCTCTCCTTTCCTCTCTGTAAAAAAATCAATAAAAATATATCTTTTTTTTAAAAAAAAAAGTCAAGTGATAGAATCTTGGCCTGAAACCACCTAACAGTGGATCTAATGAGACATGGGACTGTCATATAATAATTCCCCTCATCTCAGAATGTGTAGTGACAATAAATCAACTTAATAACTAAATAACATGTACTCTGAGGGAGATAATGATAATAAAGTTTAAATGGAAATCTCTGAAACTGACCCATTCCTTCCCATATTGTACACCAACATAGTATACTAAAAGCAATACTTGACTCTCAGGAAAATTATAGATTAATGGTACTTAGGAATATAATTCATCTTCTACTTGTAGGAAAAAAATCTGCCTATCTTGGGTGTGTAGCAGAGCAAGACAGGACAAGAAAACTAGGACTGAAACCACAGATTCACTTTCAGGACCAGGTTAAGTTTGGAAGTGCTAGTCAAGTTTGGGAGGTAGCCAAGAATGAATGTTTTTAAACAAGCTTAAAGAGCTGATATAAAATGATAAGAAAGATATTTCTATGTTAACCAAGTTAAGGTTAGTGAAAGAAAGATCTCAATCTATAAAAATAAAAAATTTTGAAGTTGTTTCATAAACTTGTTTTAAAATAACAATTATTTCATACTACCATTCTGTGGTAATTTAATGTAAGATTAAAAAAAAAAGTAGGAAAGCTATACTAATGTATTACTTTAGATCAATACTCTCATAGTTTGCTTAATTGCTTCCACCACTGCCTATACAATTTTCAAATTTAGTTATTAAAAAGCAAATAAATATTTTTTTTAAATACATTCTTATTGATTTCAGAGAGGAAAGGAGAGGATGAGAGAGATAGAAACATCAATGATGAGAGAGAATCATTAATCAGCTCTCTCCTGCACAGTCCCCAATGTGGGATCGAGCCCACATCCTGAGTATGTGCCCTGACTGGGAATTGAACTATGATATCAATGAATGAGCCTGCCGGTTGGGCAAAAAGCAAATAAATATCTTTAAATGGTTAAACTTTATAATCAAAATGACAAAGGGACAGGAAGCAGGAAAACATCCCACCGAAGCAGTGTTGAATCTGCTAATATCCTTTATATAGATAGAAGTGACTTCAGGCATGGCCAAAATGGTGCTGTGTAGTATCCTTTCTAGGATGGTGAAGATTCATAATACTTTGAAAAGAGAAAATGTATCAAAAATGTATAAGCAATTTTCTGATTTGTCAACATAGAAAAACCTAGCTAAAGTCTTCTAAAGATGATCTAACAAAAATCCTTCCAGATATATTTGTTGCAGGGGAAACAAACATTAAGTAGTGCGCAGAAAACTTGGTACTTGAATGGCATTCTTCACTAGGGTTGATCTCTATTCTACTCACACCTACAGAGTGTTATCTATCCCCCAGCCTCCAGTCTTCAAAGGGACAATAAGTCACCACGATAACATATAATGAACCCTTTTCAGAACTAGCAATTATTTATAAAGTGAACAAAACATTTGTGAGTCTCTTATCATCAGGAAAGTCTTTACTTTTCAAAAAGGCATAAGTTTAATGAAGTATTTGGTGCAACTTGGGGACACTGAAAAAGAACAAAGCCCACAGCTTTTTGGAAACTATTTTGACAATGTCTGGGTCATAAGAAAGTGATGTCCTGAACACTTTTAAGTGTTAACATATCTGGACTTTCAGTCATCGTTAATTTAGGTCCCTCCATATTTCTAAGTAAGATTCTATTACTTCCAAAATGAAAGAAAAACTATTTCTTTGTGTTGATCTCTGAATTAGGGCTCATAGCATTAAAACAAAAAAACAAACAAACAAACAAACAAACAAACACACACAATTTGTCTATCTGATTTATTACTCAATTCAATAGTTTAAAAAATTTTTAAATGTTCAACTCCAGCAATCTATTTTGGCTTTTGAATGGATATTTGTTTGGAGCAGTGATTGGGTTTTGGTCCCAAATCACTTCAGAAAAATAACTTAGTAGATTTTATTTCTTTCCACTAAAAGATTTCATTTAGCCATCAAATTGACTTCATCTACTTCATGCCCTTATATGAGCCCCACGTTCAAAGAGTGTGATTATAAAGTTAAAGCCAAAACCACAATGCATTGCTTAAATATAACAATTACTGATTAAACAAGACCTGCTTAGAACTTTTGGAGGCTTGGATAACTCGGACAACACAGTTGCAAGTTTAGAGAATTTCAATGCTTTCTTCCATTTCATTTTCCTTTTCTTGGGGTAAACAATGTAACTAATGCCAGCTTTTCTAGATGCTTCAATGAGAGAAAGAGACAGATTTCTCATACTGTGACTGTCCTCCATGGTATCTAAGATGTTATCTATATTTTCTTTCATAGGGGTGGTTTCCTCAGTTTCATTTTGCTCTATCTTCTGACGACGCTCCAACTCCTTAGCTTTCTGAAACAGCACCTCTTTTATACTGCTATCCATGTCATTCTTATCCTCTAATGGAGCTATGGTCTCCTCCTTCCTCAATTCAACTGCAGAATTTACTCTCTTATTAATGGGGAAACAAAGAGGCAGAAAACAATAAAATCAATTTAGTTGATGTATATTTAAAATTAATTCAATTACAGTTAGTATTTTATGTAGTTTGGTCACTATTGAAAAAATTTTAAATCATGTATTCTTGATGTTTTTAAAAATTCAGTTTATAAAGTTAATAATTGGGATGCAATGTGCAGCATTATAGCATCAAATACTGTATTGCATATTTGAAAGTTGTTAAGAAAGTAGATCTTAAAAGTTCTCATCATAAGAAAATAATGTATAACTATTTGGTAATGAATGTTAACTAGACTTATTGTGGTGATTATTTCACAATATATGCAAATATCAAATAATTGTTGTATACCTGAAACTACTATGTTATATGTCAATAAAATAAATTTTAAGAGTAGTGTCAGTGCCCAGGGATACAAAACAGAGGAATTAATGAGTCAATAAGAAGAATATCAGAAATATAATAAGAAGCAGGATAAAGTTAGGCAGATTACAAGCAAGTTAGAAGCAACTGATGTGGAGAATCAAGGAAGCTATCAGATTTTTTGGTGAGAGAAAAGTGGGCCTGGAAACACCTTGGAGCTAGGGGTCAATGTCACTGAAGATAAGAACCAGTTGCTCAGAAATGCCTATGAATTCTAGGTAAACAGGAAGTCTATTTCATTTGGTAAGAAGAGATGTGGGTTTAAGTACTAGCTCTACCATTTATCACTTTCTGAGCTTTGCTTTGTTTTAAAATGTGAGCCCGATGCAAGTATAGGTCAATATTGTAAGTGTTTTGATTTATAATATACCAGGTAAAGTCAAACTATGACTATGAGACACTTCCAAGTGCTACTGAAAATCTTAACCACAATCATACATGTGCTACTGGATACACACTCAAATCCAAACTTTCAGTCAACTCTGGATGAAATAACTAGCCACATATTTCAGGAAAACAAAAAAAAGCTCAGGTGATGATTTTTACTAGTAAGATAAATATTTCTTTTGAGTAATAAAAACTGAAAAATTATCATACCTTTAATTGTAAAGATGGTATCCTGCAATATGTTGGGATATTTTCATATGATAAAGATTTTCTTGGGAAAAAAATCTGAAATAATAAAATAGTAATTAGGCCCTGGCAAGGTAGCTCAGTTGGTTAGAGTGTCATCCCAATATGCGAAGGTTGTAAGTTTGATCCCCCATCAAGGCACATACAAGAAGCAACCAATGAATGCATAAATAAGTGGAACAATAAATGGATTATTTTTTCTCTCTCAATTTCTGTTTCTCTTTCTTCCTTCCTCTTTCTCTCTAAAATCAATCAATAAAGAAAAATTAAAAGGGTAATTATTCACTGGCTATAGATACTATGTATTAAACTAAAATATATGACAGTTGACTATTGGTGACTGCTTAGGTAAGTAAACAAAATGCAGGAAGACTAAGTAAGGTTTTTACTGATTTTGAAGTCATTTAATTGACAGAGAAGAGCAGAACTTAAAATTCATTCATTGATTTCAAATTCTTTTTTAAATTTACCTAATTAGTACATGCTCTGTATAAAGTGCTATGTGCATTTTTCCAGTAGGCATAAGTGGCACAGGTGTGAGTGAATGTGCCATGGATATGCTAAGCCATTAATCCCTTTAGCCCTGGAGTTGTGATTGTGGAACCTGGAGCAACTACTGCCTGCCCCATGAACATTCACCTCTAATCATGAGTAACCTCAACCTTCTACTCCATAGGACCACACAAATGTTACCACTTATTATCACTTACTATTATAGTAAAAGAATTGGGAAGTATATCAGTATGTTCCATAAACTCGACCAGTATAATGGTAGAAACAGACATAAAGAAATAACTATAATTCAAATTGGCTGTGGCAATGGCTGTGAGATGGCATAAATCAGATGTGGAAAAAAAAAAAAAAACACAAGAGAGAAGAGAGGTCAATTCTGAATGGAAAAGAACCTTAACAGACTGGGTTAAAAACATAGGTAGCATCAGGGTTGGTTGTGAAAGGCAGTGACATTTTTATGGACTGAAAAGGTATTGAGAACATCCTAGGCCAATGGAATAGCCTACTAGTAAACATGAATCTAGAAGTGTCGAAGTGCTGGGATTTTGGTCCCCAAAGACTAAGGTGCAGATAGAGTACAGGTACATAGAGGCTACATGGAGGCAGAAGTAAACTAGGAAGTAGGATAGAAAATATAGTTGAGGCAAGGTTATGAGACTTAGTTAAGCACTGTAACTTTATTTGGTAGGTGGAATATTTCAGTTTGTTAAGACATAAGTGACATAATATTACCTCTGTTTTAAGAATATATAGCAGGGGATGACCTAGCTGATTTAGCTCAGGTTCAATTCCAGTCAAGGGCACATGCTCATGTTGTGAGTTCAATACCCAGTTGGGGGTGTGCAGATGGCAGCTGGTCAATGATTCTCTCTTATCATTGATGTTTCCATCTCTCCCTCTTCCTTCTTTTCTAAAATCAATAAAAATATGTTTTAGAAAAAGAATAGAAGGGGCAAGAAAGAGGATAGATTGGAAGAAGCAGCTACTAACAATGGGAATTATCTGACAGGTAGGTATAGATACTGCTACTACAGTAGTCTAGAAAAGTACAAATGGCATTTCAAACTAGAAAGTGTCATTTGTTGATTCAATTATTTTGTGTGTGATGGTCACTGCTCTAGGTGTTATGGATAAAACAGTAAACAAGAATGATATGACCCCAGGCTGGTGAGGAAAACAAAGATCAAACATACATAAGGACAAACATTTAGTAAATGCTATAAGGAAAATAGCAAGAGAATGATCTATATTAAACAGAAATGTCCCCGCCCCCACCCCCCCCAAAAAAGTGTACTACCTGACTATATGGGAAGAGGCATGAACACATAGTCCAGTTAACTAACTAGAATAGGGATTTGATTTGTCACATGGGACTAAGACTCTCTACTGTGCAACACTTAGTTTCCCAAGATATCATCCAAGGGAAGTAGAGGGCTGAAGGCACTAATGAGAGAAAAGTAACTGTTTCTTCCTTATCCCCTTACCATTCAGGAAACTTATTAGACCAATTATATAAAGTTCTACCTTTCTTCTTCTCTCAAAAATGATCTCTTTCCTCCAACATTGTATTATTTAATTCACTTATTTGGATGCACTGTAGTGAAAAAGATGAGTACAAGTCTAATCACCATTTAGAGAATTCAGTTTTACCCTGTTTCATGGCCATGAACAATTCCCCATTATAAAAACACTTATAATCATGTTCCTTTGATCATTGAGGACCTAGGCAAGAAGTGGTAAATGACTTCAAAACCAGAGGTTTTAGAAATTTTAGGAAAACTCGCAGCAGATACTCTGCCATTGATTATTAAATAACTTCTCTGGATGTCATGAAGACAACATGTTTGAAAAAGACGAAATGTACTCTCAACAAAGATACCAGCAAATGTTGTGAGGCATTTTCTGAATTGGGGAAGCAACAAGAAATCATTTCAGCATTTCTAGAAATATTATCTGAGCTATTGGCAGATAAAGCAAACAACCTAAAAATCAGAATTAAAAGTGTACATACCCTCATACTTCGGCTGTGCTGACTTAAACCAATGACACTTTCCTTGGTTTCAGATAAAAATTTCTCAATTAAAATTTTACTTGCTTGAACACTCTGTGGTACAAAGATAAGTTTTAAATTATATAATGAAATACTTTTAAAAGGCTATGATAAAATAAAATAAAAGGCCTATGATAACTGTCACTCTAAAAAACAGCATTATTACCAAAAGAGAAATGTATGGAAAGAATACAATTGCAGGAAACATTCACTAGAGTTGCATCAAAGTCCAGCTACAACTTTAGTATTTGGTCAAAACCCTCAATTTGGCTTCAGCATTAGCCATTAGCCAAGTGGATACACTTATGTTATTTCTGGCAACCCTGATCTTAGGAGCAATCCATGATCCTGTGATCTCACAGGGTAGTATTGAATCTATGCAGCATGTCAACAGCAGGATTATGAATAAAACATATCATTTGGGTAAACTGTCAATGTTACTACTGACTGTGAACTACAAGTAAGCATTCTAAATGTTAAACTAAATAAAAATCTCCTTATGATTCAAACTCTATCAATGAATTTTTATATATGCACATTTATTGTTATATGGGTAAACTGCTGCAGTGATTATAATTATTATTAAGTGTGCTATTTCTCTATCCATTAATCAGCAATTTAGATATGTAGAAACAAATAATTCATTCAAAAAACTCTTATTCAATAGCAAATCAGCTTTAAAAAGCATCATGTAATTATCACTAAGAATGAAACAGATATGGAGAAGGTTATGGGTAACTTAAGAATCACCAAGTTTTGTGGGTTTTTTTGTAATCCTCTTTTGTTGTATTTTTAAAAGTAGATAGAGCACATTGTAAGAAAATTACCCGACACAGCAAAAAGAGATGGGTTATTTTATCATTATTCTTCAAAGACAAACTATATGGTATGCAAGAAATTTTGGAACAATTTTGTCATATGCTTACACAAAATATTTAAATATGATGGAATAACAGCAATTACATACAGGGTGGAGCTAAAGTAGATTTACAGTTGTTTGTATAGAAAATAACACAATAATTAATTGAAAATACAAGAATAAACTGTGTTTCACTTACAACTGTAAACCTATTTTTGTCTCAGCTGTATTTAAAAGAATGCTTTTATCAATAACAAGGACAAAGCCTTAATATAGCAGGTCCTCGAGTAACGTTTTATAACATTGATGTGATGCCATAGGAACTTAATTATGGTAAAATCAGTTTTATTACATGTCATTTTACTTTAAGTCATGGAACCTATCCACAATGATAAGTAAGGATTTACTGTAGTGTATTTTACAGATATTAAAACAGCAATCAATTATTGTTTTTTAAAAGAGAACATGATTCATATGTTGGAATCTGTCAAATATCGCCCAATCTAATTTGCTTGATACGACAATTACAGTATTGCTTACATGGTATCCGATGGAAAAATTCTCCTTCTCCACTCCAGGAATATTGCTGAAATTGGTATGCATGCAATATTCATGGTGTAGATGAAAATGAAAATAATTATGGCTTCTGCTTTTAATTAGGGTATGCTAGATAATTCTGCTGAGGAAAACTAAAAAAGCTACATGTAATAAGAAAAATATAATCTTCAAAGCATCAGAAAGCTAACAAGATGATGAACAGATAGTAGGCCAAAATCTAAGAAAAGGCAGGAATCTGGAAAGATAAGTCCAGAATTCGAAGATGCTTTTATTCTCAGGATGTATGCTAAAATAGCTGCCAAGGGAAGGGTGACAGAAATTGAAGACCAGAATTTACCTGATCTACCTAAGGTGTGAAGCCTGATTTTATATATATTTGTAAATATTCAAAATACACAAGCATTCAAGGCTATACATTCAGGTTGAGTGAATGAAAGCAGGGACCCTTTCCTCCTCCCCACATAGGAGTCTGTACTTCTTCCTCAATAAATCTCCACTTTTGCTATTAAAAAAATAAAAAGAGTGAATAAAAGGGCCTTGGCTGGTGTGGCTCAGTTGATTGGGCATTGTCCCATGCATCAAAAAGTCACCAGTTTGATTCCTGAACAGGGCACATGACTGAGTTGTGGGTTTGATCCCTGGTTGGGGTGTGTGCAGGAGGTGACTGACCAATGTTTGTCTATCATATCCATGTTTCTCTCTCTCTCTCTTTCCCCTCTTCTCCTTTCTTCTCTCTCTAAATTCAGTAAAAACATATATATGCTCACAAAACAATCACGTGTCAAAAAAAGGAGTGAAGGAAAGAAAATTAACCTTTGTGTAGATTTTCAGCTGGGGATTTGTCAAAGGGGGTTCAGAGAAACACAAGACTTAACCTTATATTAAGTCTATAAAGGTCCCAGGTTCTGACAAAAAAATGTTTCCTGAAGAAAGAAACTGCCATTCTATGTCTCAAATATTTCCTAAAACAAATGTCTTAAATAAAACTCTAAACATTTAAAGACAGACAGATACACAAAGCAACAAAACATCACAAAATAATAGATTTGGGGAAAATTTTAAATTCTAAAAAGAAAAATACAAAACCGAATTTTAAAACTACAGTAGCCCTAGACAGCATTGCTCAGTGGTTAGAGCATCTGCCTAGGATCACTGGTTCAATTCCCTGTCCAGAGCATGCACCTGGATTTCTGGTTCATTCTGGGGCTGGGGTGTGTGTGGGAGGCAACCAATGGACAGATGCCCCAACTGCAAACTTTCCACTTTATTTAAAGAAAATTCTAAAGGATACACTGTATGAAGACAGTAGATAAAATGATTCCAGAAAGAAAGCTCTGAGATGCTAGTAAAAGAAAATAGGTAAAAAAATATAGAAAGTTAAATACACGAGTAAAATATAAGGAAAAAGATAAAGTGATAATATTTAGGTGGTTTTAAAGATAAGTATAGGAGAGAAAGTGGTGGCTGAATAGCCAAATCGTTCTTGCACCTCCTCTCAGGGCCACACTGGAAATAAAATTAAAGTGGGGAACAGACATCCAACATTACCAAGGGAGGTCCAGCTGAGGAGGAGACATATCATTAGAAAGAACAGAAAACACCTGGAGACTAGGAAGGGAGAGGTTGCAAAAGGGACTAATCCATCTTCTATGGGCTGCAGGCCAATAGTGAAGAGGGATCTGTTGGCTACAGGAGGGTCTTTTCCCAAAGATCAAGGCCTCCTGGAATCCATGCTGAGCTCCATAGCCCTGAGCTGTTACAATAGCTCATGTAACATCCAGCTGTAAAAGGTGGGGAGTCTGGAGCCAGTAGATCTGCGATGGTCAGAGAAAACGTTTTGTTTGTTTGCTTGTTGGTTTTTAAAGTGCACATCACAGGAGTTTCATTTGCAGATACTCACCAGAGGCTTTAGTGGAGGGAGGGCAGTGTGTACTCAAGGTGCATAAGGAGAAGCTGGGGCAAGAATCATTGCGGGGAGACATGGAAAACAGCAACCAGGAGTCCTGCATTTGGGTATACCCACCACTAAATTAAAACAGCCATTTTTCCTAAAAGGAGCTAGCCCCTCCCAGAAGCCACACCTAAGGAAAAGGAAAAATCCCCACTTGACACCCTCAGGAACCCTGACAGCCACACCCAGCATCTTGACCTTCACAGAGGAGACAGCAACAGAGACCAAGCTTACGGGTTTGAACAGTCTCAAGAAGCAACAGTGACTAGATTGGGGATGGGGCCATCCAACCCACTATCCAGGGAACATGACTAATGCTTTCCCCACATGGGGAAGCTGATAGAAACTCCAGGTTTCCAGGTGACCCCATTGGTCTGCACACAAGGATCTCTGCCCTGCCAAAGGTAAAGTAATATTCTGGACCACTCGCAGAGGAGTAGCTCTGGCACAGGGATACCCACCCACCACTTTCCCTGAGATCTAAACAATACCTCCCCCTCATGGGAGAACTAGAGGTCTAATCTCCCAATTCTTCCTAAAGTCCTTTCAGAAATAGACTTTTGAGTGATTAAGAGTGACAGCTGGCTGGCAGGCAAAGAAGGGCAGAGATGGAGACCCAGGAATCTGAGAAAACTCACTAATCCAGCTTTGAGGCCCATGCTGTTTAAAAATTTGCTTTAGCCCTAGCAGGTTTGGCTCAGTGGATACAGCATCAGTCTGAACTGAAGGGTCTCAGGTTTGATTCTGTTTAAGGGCAGATACTTCAACTGTAGGCTCCTGGCCCTGGGCTAGGGCATGCAGAAAGCAACAAATTGATGTCTCTTTCTCACATCAATGTTTCTGTCTGTCTCACTCTCTTCCTTTCACTCTCCCTAAAAATCAATGAAAAAAATATCCTCAGGTGAGGATTTTTTTTTTAAAAAATGCTTTAGAGGGCAACTTGGCTCCTCCCACATACAGCCAAGTCCTGTGGAGACAGACACAAACTGTGGATCAGTTGGTTTCAAGCAGGTTGCTGAAAGCCAAAGGAGGACAGTTCTGACAGTGGTTAGCAACTAAGTACCTCCCAGGAAGCCCAAAATTGGCAGACAGAATAGTTGGCTGCAGTCATAAGAAGAGCGGGATCCAAAGGGAGCTCCTAGGAGACAATAAACTCTAAGATGAATACCACTTCACTTTTTTCTTCCCTTTTTTTCCCTCTTCCCTTTTCTAATTTATCTTCTTTATCTATTTTACTGATTTGATAGTATTTTAGTCTCTACTGTTTAATTCATATATCTAATTTTTATCTTCCTTTTTCCTACTCAATTATTTTTTTTCTTTTTCTCCTGATTTCTTACTTTTTCTTTTTCTTATTTTGGGCCTATCTGCTTTCTCCCCTATTTTCCTTTTCAACTTTTTTTCTTATTCTTTTATTTTATGCCATTTTTATTCTCCTAAAATTTATTCTTGTTTTCTTTATTTCAACTCTGCCCCTTCATATATCTCTTTCTTCCCTCCTCTTTTATGTTTTTCATTTTGTTTTTGTTTGTTGTTGTTTTTTCTTCTTATGTTTTTTTCTTACTTTCTTTTCTTCTATAATCCTTAGTATTTTTTTCTTTCTCTAATTCTCTCTTCTCTGATGGTTACTTATGTTATTATTGTATGTTTTGGTTTTGTTTCTTTTGCTTTGCTATGTCAGATTTTGCTATGTTTTGCTATGTTCTATTCTGTTAGCACATCCACAAAGTCAGTTATGAGCCTTATAGTTAGCCAGCCTGAGAGGAGATTCCATTCATGAATGGAACAACAACATTCAAGACACAACTACAACAGGAAAACCAAAATAACTCAAACAAGGGGCATTCCTACACCACCCAGCTCAGGATATCTAAGAGACTGCACGTCTGGGTCTCACAAAACAGCTACTACATAAGACCATCCCATAAAGTTTTGGAAGCATAGCAGTTTGATCTAATATATAGAAACAAAGACCAAAGGGCAGTAAAAATGGTAAGACAAAGAAATAATCCCCAAATGAAAAAAAAGGAGGAATTACCATAAAAATGAACTAAATGAAATAATTCAAAGTAATGGTCATAAAGATGTTCAAACAACTTGATGAGAACTACAAGTAACTTAATGAGAACATTCTAGAACTTAATGAGAATTACAGCAGCATACGAAAGAGTTAAAAACCATCAGTAAGAATCAAACAGGGAGAGGAAAAATGGTGGCTGAATAGACGGACATGTCTGGAGACTTGTTGCTGGGCAGAGGGAGAGAGAGCAGCTGAGAGTCGCACTGGGAGTGTTTGTTGGCAAGTTAAGGGTCAGTTATCCTCCAGGAGAAAGTGGGGAATGGCTGGAAGAGGCTCCCCTGACCCACTGCCATGGGGTTTTTGTCTGCCAGAGCCACCAGCGCGAATGCAGAGACCGCACCATCTTGCAGAGGTAGGTGGATGTTTGCGGCGGTCTGAAAAGCTACAGCTGCAGCACTCACCAAACAGCTGGGGACTCAGAACACAGCTCTCCAATCAGCGCAGACACACGGAGTCAGAGGAGCTCCACATGGTACATGGAAAGATCAGATTTCGCCTGAGATAAGATGAGGTCTCCTGTCCCGCAGAACAGAGACTCGCACACTGTGGGAACCAGGCTGCGGGAAAGCTGCTTCTGAAGAGGTTCTCGGATGTGGGGTAGGGCATGATCCCTAAGTGTGGAACGGGACTCTTGGAGCTGTTGACAGAGCGAAGCTCTAGAAAACAATTCATTTTGATCTGAGGCAGAAGGACAGCCTGGGAGTTATTACAATGTCCTAGCTGCTCGAATCCCCACAAACTGGTATTGAGAACCACAGAGTAGCAGGACCTAAGTGTCGGAAACCAAACATTGTTCTTACTAAATGGATGTAAACAGGAGGCCAGAAGGCTGGTCGACCTTAACTGCTCTGAAAGGTCAGAGCTAATCACTCACTATTTAGTTGAAACATTGTTGGCTGAAGCAACCTCTGTTTGTTTCATGTTAATTTCTGTTTTTGTTATTTCCTGCCTAAAGGCTAAGGGTGTGTCCCAAAGCCTTAATAAAAGGGAGAAAAAGGCCAGATCAAGTGGCAGTCCTTTCCACTAGAGGAAGGCTCCCGCCTGGCCCCCCAATATCGCCAAATTAATATTTTCTAGTCTCTCATTTCGTTTGCGTGCGGCCTCCTGCAGAATCCGAACCCTGAACTGGGAACCCTGAAACAGGCGAGACGTGGAAAGAGGTTCCCACACCTATGCACAGCCTAGAGAGGTCCTGTGCCTAGTCTCAGAGGTCAATTCCGAAACACTGCCACCCAGTGGATGACGCACAAACTGACTCTCACATAACCACAAAAGAATAAAGAGATTAAGACACACCTCAGCAGTGGGACACAGGGAACTGCAATACGCCCCCTCTCCCCCACGACTGGGAAACAGGAGTGCCAAGCAGAACAATAGTTTTTTTTCCATTTTCTTTTTAAAAAATTTTTATTTTAAATTTTTTTTGGCATATTTTAATTAAAAAAGTATTTTTTTCTTTTCTCCTCAACTGATTTTACCTTTATAATTATTACACTTTTGTTTTCAACTAGTATTATTACTACTACTAGTTTACCTTTTTAGGAAAAAAAAAGTATAATTTTGTTTTTTCTTTATTTTACTTCGGGACTAGAGTTCTACATTCTATGTTAATCTTTCCTTTAGCATAATTGTACTCTATCTGAACTCTACCTTTATGCCAACACTTTCCTCCTAACTTTCCCCATTTTGTTGTCTTGTTTCTCTATCCCTTTGCCAACTTCAGATTCTCCCTATTCTTTCTTTTTACCTGGTTAAAATTTCACCCCACTAATATATCTAATTTCAAACCCCCTACTCCAAGTACATACAAACCTCTCTCTTCTTGTCTTTACTATCCAAAATGTTGTCTTTCTCTATGTACCTTTGTTGCTGTTTGCCTGAACGGTGATTATATCGATTTTTTGTACTTTTTTGTGAGAATTGTTTCAGCTTATTCTACTTGTTTTATTTTGCTTTTTGTTTGCTTTGTTTTGGTTTCTTTTTACCTCTCTTTTTCCTCACCTCCCTTGATATTAGTTGTTATTTGTAGTTTGTATTAATCTCCAGGTACTTGTTGCCAGCATTTGTTGAGATTAGTTGCTATTCTATTCAAGTTTTCTCCTCACATCTATATTTTGTTCCCCTTTTCTCTCTTATCCTCGTTCTTTTCTCTCTGACTTTTTTCTCTTACACTTTTCTTCTTCTTCTTCTCCTTTTTATTTTTTTATTATATTTTTTTTTTGTCCATTTATTTTTTTTCTCCCTCTTCCAATTCGATTTTTGGCACTTCTTTATTTTCTTTTTTTCCTCATTTTCCTCTTCTTCTTTCTCTACTTACCCCTAATATGTCTTTCATTGGTGGTCACCTAATTTGTGGATATTAACATCGTGAATACATTTCTGTTCAGTGCCTTGTGTGTTGTACCTGGTCGTGTTGTAGTTTACACTTTCGAATCAACGTAGGAGAGAGAACTACATAGCCAGACACCTGGAGAAGAAAGACCATGGGCAGAAGAAGAAACAGCCCACATACGATAGAAAGGCAGGTCTCACCAGGAAAGGAAGTAAATGATATAGAAGCAGAAATAAGCCTGCCAGAGAGAGTTCAGAGAAATTATCATAAGGTGGATGAAAAGAATGGAAGACAAAATTGACAATGTGAATAAGAGCCAAGAGGAAATGAAGAAGAGGCAAGAAGAAATGCAGAAAAACCTAGAAAAAAATGCAGAATAATCAAGAAGAAATTAAAAATGACATCACTGCTATAAAAAACTCAATAGAAAGCATCAAAAGTAGACTAGAAGAAGCAGAGGACCGCATCAGTGACCTAGAAGACAAGTTAAGAAAAAATACCCAAGTACAGCAGCTTTTAGAAAAAAAAATTAAAACAAGAGGAAATCCTAAGGGAATTTGGGGATAACATGAAACAAAACAACATCCACATAACTGGAGTTCCAGAAAGAGCAGAAACTGAGCAAGGAATAGAAAACCTGTTTGAAGAAATAATGACAGAAAACTTCCCTAGTATAGGAAAGAAAAAACCCACACAAATCCAAGAAATTTATAGAGTCCCAAGCAAAATAAACCTCAAAAAACCGACACCAAGGCACATTATAATTAAATTGGCAAACACTGATGACAAAGTAAGATTCTTAAAAGTGCCCAGAGAGAAACAGAAAGTTACCTACAAAGGAACTACCATAAGACTAGCCACTGATTTCTCAACAGAAACTCATCAGGCCAGAAGGGAATGGAATGAAATATACAAACTCATGCAAAGGAAGAGTCTGAATCCAAGAATACTGTATCCTGCAAGGCTTTCAATCAAATATGAAGGTTAAATCAGAAGCTTCACAGACAAAAAAGGACTAAGGGAACATATTACCACCAAACCAGCAATACAAGATATCTTAAAGGGTCTGCTGTAATAAAAAGAAATAGGAATTGAAGAAAGAACTTGGGGTAAAGACTAAAAATGGCGACAGATAAGTACCTATCAATAATAACTTTAAATGTAAATGGATTAAATGCTCCAATCATAAGACATAGGGTAACCGATTGGATAAGAAAACATGATCCATATATCTGCTATCGAAAAGAAACCCACTTCAGGAAAAGAGATGCACACAGATTGAGGGTGAAGGGATGGAAGATGGTATTTCAGGCAAATGGAAATGAAAAAAAAGCTGGGGTTGCAATACTTATATCTGACAAATTAGATCTCAAAGTAAAGGACATAACAAGAGATAAAGAAGGCCACTTCATAATACTAAAGGGAACAATCCAACAAGAAGAAATAACTCTGGTAAACATATATGCACCCAATATAGGAGCACCTAAATACATAAAAAAACTCCTGGAGGATATTAAGGGAGGGATTGACAACAACACAATCATAGTAGGAGACTTTAATACCCCTCCGTCACCACTGGACAAATCCTCTAAACAAAAGATCAGAAAAGAAACATCAATCCTAAATGACTCACTAGACCAGATGGAATTAATTGACATCTTCAGAACATTTCACCCCAAAGCCACAGAATATACTTTCTTCTCCAGTGCACATGGGTCATTTTCAAAGATAGATCATATGTTCAGTCATAAGAAAAGTCTCTTCAAATTCAAGAAGATAAAATCAAATCAAGCATTTTCTCAGACCACAGTGGCATAAAACTGGAAATCAACTATAATAAAAACAATAGAAAGAAATCAAACACATGGAGACTAAACAGCATGCTATTAAACAATGACTGGGATACCAGAGAGACCAAGGAAGAAATAAAAAACATCATGGCAACAAATTACAATGAAAACACAACAATCCAAAATTTATGGGACACAGTGAAAGCAGTCTTGAGAGGGAAGTTCATAGCCCTTCAAGCCTACTGCAAAAAACAGGAAATATTGGTAATAAATTTCCTATCCCTACAACTCAAAGAGCTAAAAAGAGAGCCACATGAAAAGCCCAGTGTAAGCAGAAGTAAGGAAATAATAAATATGAAAGTGGAGATAAATGACAAAGAGACAAAAAAACAATACAAACGAGCAACAAAACCAAGAGCTGGTTCTTTGAAAGGATAAACAAAATGGATGGACCTCTAGCCAGGCTCACCAAGAAGCAAGGAAAGGACCCAAATAAACAAAATCAGAAAAGAAAGAGGAGAAATAACAACAGACTCTGCTGAAATAAAAAGGATTGTTAAAAAATACTATGAACAACTCTATTCCAACAAATTGGACAACCTGCAAGAAATGGACATATTCCTAGAAAAATATAACCTTCCAAAACTCAATCAGGAAGAATCTAAACATCTCAATAGTTCAATAACTATGGAAGAAATTGAAGCAGTAATCAAAAAGCTTCCAGCAAACAAAAGCCCGGTACCAGATGGCTACAAGGAGAGTTTTACCAAACATTCAAGAAAGAATTAAAACCTATCCTCCTCAGACTATTTAAAAATATTCAAGAAGAAGGAACACTTCCAAACACCTTCTATGAAGCCAGCATCACCCTAATACCAAAACCAGATAAAGACAACACAAGGAAAGGGAATTATAGGCCAATATCTCTCATGAACATAGATTCCAAAATCCTCAACAAAATTCTAGCAAATCGGATTAGTAGTACATCAGAAAGATCATATACCATGACCAAGTAGGATTCATCCCAGGAATGCAACGATGGTACAATATCTGCAAATCAATAAATGTGCTACATCACATAAACAAATTCAGAGATAAAAATCACATAGTCATATCAATTGATAAAGGAAAAGCATTTGACAAAATCCAACACCCATTCTTGATAAAAACTATCAGCAAAGTGGGAACAGAAGGATAATACCTCAACATCATAAAAGCCATATATGATAAACCCACAGCTAACATCATACTCAATGGGCAAAAACTAAAACCATTTCCCCTAAGAACAGGAACAAGACAGGGATGCTCTCTCTCACCTCTCCTGTTCGACATAGTACTGTAAGTATTAGCCATTGCAAGTAGACAAGAAGAAGAAATAAAAGGCATCCAAATTGGAAAAGAAGAAGTAAAGCTGTCCTTATTTGCAGATGATATGATACTGTACATAAAAAACCCGAAAGACTCCATTCCAAAACTAATTGACTTAATAAATGAATTCGGCAATGTAGCAGGATACAAAAGTAACGCTAAGAAATCTGTGGCATTTCTATACACTAATAGTGAAATTTCAGAAAGAGAGACTCAAAAAGCAATCCCATTTACCATCGCAACAAAAAATTAAGATACCTAGGAATAAACCTAACTAAGGAGGTAAAAGACCTATATGTAGAAAACTACAGGACACTGAAAAAAGAGATAGAGGAAGATGTTAACAGATGGAAGAGTATACCATGCTCATGGGTTGGAAGTATCAACATCATTAAGATGTCCATACTACCCAAAGCAATCTATAGATTCAATGCACTACCCATTAAAATACCAATGACATATTTCACAGCCCTAGAACGAATTCTTCAAAGATTCATCTGGAACAAAAAAAGACCACAAATAGCCACAGTAATTCTGAGAAAGAAGAATAAAGTAGATGGGATCTCAATACCAGATTTCAAGCTATATTACAAAGCAACTATTCTCAAAACAGCCTGGTACTGGCACAAGAACAGACATATCGACCAATGGAAATGAATAGAGAATCCAAATATCCATCCAAAACACTATGCTCAATTAATATTTGACAAAGGAGGCAAGAACATACAATGGAGCCAAGATAGCCTCTTCAATAAATGGTGTTGGGAAAATTGAACAGATACATGCAAAAAAATGAAACTGGACCACCAACTTATACCAAATACAAAAATAAACTCAAAAGGGATACAGGTCTTAAACATTAGATTGGAAACCATAAAAATACTAGAGGAATCCACAGGCAGTATAATCTCAGACATATGCGAAAGAACTTCTTCACTGATACTGCTCCAAAGGCAATGGAAGCTAAAGGAAAAATAAACAAATGGGACTACATAAAAATAAAAAGCTTTTTGCACAGACAAAGAAACCATCAACAAAACAACAAAAAAGACCACTGTGTGGAGAACATATTTGCAAATGTTATCACTGATAAAGGTTTAATCTCCAACATCTACAGCCAATTTATATAACTTAATAAAAGGAAGATAAACAATCCAATAAAAAAATGGGCAACAAACCTAAATAGAACCTTTTCAAAAGACGAAAGAAGGAAGGCCAAGAGACACATGAAAACAAGTTCAAAGTCACTAATTATCAGAGAGATGCAAATCAAAACAACAATGCAATGCCATTTTGCACCTGTCAGAATGGCAATCATCAACAAATCAACAAACGAAAAGTGTTGGCAACGATACGGAAAAAAAAGGAACCCTTGTGCACTGTTGATGGAAATGCAGACTGGTGCAGCCACTGTGGAGAACAGTATGGAGTTTCCTCAAAAAACTAAAAATGGAACTCCCATTTGATTCAGCAATCCCATTCTTAGGAATTTATCCTAAGAAACTACAAACACCAATTAGAAAGGATTTATGCACCCCTATGTTCATAGCAGCACAATTTACAATAGCTACAATTTGGAAACAGCCTAGGTGCCCGTCAGCAGATGAGTGGATCAGAAAACTGTGGTCCATCTACACAATGGAATTTTATGCTGCCATTAAAAAGAAGGAATTCTTACCATTTGCAGCAACCTGGATGGAACTGGAGAGCCTTATGCTTAGTGAAATAAGCCAGTCAATGAAGGAGAAACACCACATGATCTCATTCATTTGTGGATAATAAAGAACATTATAAACTGATGAACAAAAGTATAGACACAGAAAGAGTAAAGCATCAAACAGACTGTCAAATTATAGCAGGAAGTTTAAGGAGAGGTGAGGTAGATAAGAGATCAACCAAAGGACTTGTATGCATGCATATAAGCATAACCAATGAACACAGACACTGGGGGGTTCGGGTATGCCTGGGAGGGGGGCAGCAATGGGGAGATATGTATACATGTAACACAATAAAAAAATCAAACAGAAATAAAAAATGGCATAGCTGAAATAAAAAATTCTCTGCAATCAATAAACAGTAGAGGAGTAGAAGTGGAGTTCGTAACAGCAAATTAGAAAACAAGGTAGAAAAAAACACAAACTCAGAGCAGCAGTTGAAAACAGAGCTTTGGAACAACATAGAGCATAACAATGTTCACCTCAGAGGGGTTACAGAAGTAGAAGAATCTGAGCAAGGAATAGAAAACCTGTTTGAAGAAATAATAAGAGAAAATTTCCCTCACCTGGTGAAGGAAATAGTCATTCAACTTCAAAATGAATCTAATCATGATGAATCCCAAAATAACTACACCTAGACACATTGTAATTAAAATGGCAAACATTAAAGACTAACAAACCATCTTACAGGTTATAAGAAAGAGACAGAAAGTAACCTACAAAGGAACTTCCTTTACACCAGTGGCTTTCAATGTGGGGCACATACCCCAAAGGGAGACAATTTGTTTTTTATGGAAGGTAATTTGAGAATGAGTTATTAACAGTGAACTTTTTGCTTTTCTTATGTTTCTAGGAGCCCCATATAGATATATAAGTATATTGTGACATATTTATGCATTTCAGTTCTCTATTATATGTGTTAAAACTTTATTTGCTATTTTATATCACTTCATATTATTATTATTTTAACGATTTCTTAGTGATCTCTTCCCCAAAACTTCAACTGTCCTTGCATTCTTTCATTTTTCTCTTTCATAGATACCATGCTCTTTGGAAGAACATTAACTTGTTTAGATCAAGTTAATGGCCTTTTAGGCTTCCTCCACATGAATAGGAGTTCACTTTTTGAATAATAAGAACTATATGTTACAGGGGGCATCATGAATTTAGAGATGATTAGGTGGAGTATGGCCAAAAAAAGGTTGGGAACCACTGCTTTAGGCTGTCAGCTGATTGTTCAATTGAAATATTTCAGGCCAGAAAAAGGTGGCATGAAGTACACAAAGAAATGAAAACCAAGGGATCAAATCCAAGATTACTCTATCCAGCATGGCTCTCATTCAAAAGCAAATGTGAAATAAAGAGCTTCACAGATAAAAAAAGGCTAAAGAGATTTTTTTAACACTAAATCAGCACTCTAAGAAATGCTAAAGGGACTTTTGTTAGAAGAAATACAGACACAGAGGGGAACAGAGATATAAAGAATGAAAAATAGCAATAAATAAGTACCTATCAATAATAACCTTAAATGTAAATGGCTTAAATGCATCAATCAAATGACATAGGGTAGCAGGATGGAGAAGAAAACATGACTCATGTACATGCTGTCTATAAGAAACAATGCTCAGAACAAAAGGATGAAAGTGAAAGAATGGAAATAGAAATGAAAAAAAAAGCTGGAGTAGCAATACTGATATCTGACAAAAAACGATTTCAGTGAAGAGCCATTTCATAATACCAAAGGGATCAATACAATAAGAGAATATAACTCTGGTAAACATATATACATCCAATACAGTAGCATCCAACTATATAAAAACTTATGGAGGATTTTAAGGGAGAGATAAACAGCAACACAATAATAGGAGAGGACTTTAATACCCCAGTGACATCACTAAACAAATCTTCTGGACAAAAAAATCAACAAAGAAATAGTGATCCTAAATGATATACTAAATCAAAAGGAATTAATTGACATTTACAGAACATTTCACCCCAAAGCTATGAAATACACATTCTTCTCAAATGCACCTGGGTCATTCCCAAAGACAGACTACATATTAAGACACAAACTAAGTCTCTATGAGTTCAAGAAGATTGAAATTATGTCAAGCATCTCCTCAGATGACATGCATGAAATTAGAAATCAACTATAATAAAAAAACACTCAAAAATCTTCAAACACATGGAGGCTAAGTAGCATGTTATTAAATAATGAATAGGTTAGCAAAGAAATCAAAGAAGAAATAAAAAACACTTTCTGGAGACAAATGAAAATGAACACATAACAATCCAAAATCTCTGAAAGCAGCCTGAGAGGGAAGTTCACAGCCTTACAGGCCTGCCTCAAAAAAAAACAAAACAAAAAAAAACAAAAAAAAAAAAAAACAAGAAAAACTGCTGATAAACTATATAACACTACAACTTAAAGAATTAGAAAGAGAACAATAAGAAAAGCCCAGAATAAATAGAAGGAAGGAAATAATAAAGACTACAATGAATTCTTCCAAATTTTCAAGATTATTTCTATACTACCTATATCAGTTCCAACATACTTAAAAAGATAAACTGCTATTCAATTAACATTATGAAGCAAGAATAACCCCGAGAGCAGAATTCAACTAAGGAAAACAATGAACTACATGTAGGTTTCACCCATAAATATATATTAAATATAAATTATTGCCTAACATAAGTCAACATACTATAGAATAATATACTATAATAAGGTAATCCAAGAAACATAAAGACATTTCAATATTAACATTTTAAACATATAATATCAATAGGACAAATATGAATGTGATTCCATCCCTGCCTTGTTTGCAGAGAAGCTAAGAGGTAAATTGATGACCCCATTTCAAACAACCAATATGAACAGAATTTGTTTTAATCTTATCTCTGACTTTATTACGCTATTATTCTTATGTTTTCCTTAATTATTTTTTTATCACTTTCTGATATGTTTGAGTAAATTGCCTAAAATTTTGTGCAAATAAAATAATCCTCAATAACATTAAAAATTTATGCACAATAGTGTTTAAGAGGAAAAAATAAGGAAAGAAAAAAAGTAAAGGAGGAAAAAAAGAAGGAAGAGAAAGAATATTTAAGACTGAAAGAAAATAAATGAAAAAGTAGATGGTAGCTGTCTTGAGGGCACAGATAAATAAATGATTTTGGTTTTATTCTTTTGATTTTTCTAATTTTTAAAATAATTGGTATAAAAATTATAGCAAATAAGCAATATTTAGAATAAAAATTGATAATTATATTGGGTAGTATGGTAAAAAATTTAAAATTAATAAACTAAAAATATACTTTTTTATTGTTTAAAGTATTACATATAGTAGTAGATACTTCTCATTTTTTTCTCCCCACTGACCTTCCCCCAGCCTCCACTACCCCGTGTCACATGCCCTTATCCCATCATCCCAGTGTCTTGTGTCATTGGTTGTGCTTATATGCATGCATACATGTCCTTTGGTTGATCTCTTTCCACCCCTCCCCAAAAATCCCCAGCCTTCCCGCTGTAATTTGACAGTCTGTTCGGTGATTTACTGCCTCTGTATTTATCTGTGTCTTCATCAGGTTATAATGTTCTTTATTCTTCATAAATGAGTGAGATCATGTGGTATTTTTCTTTCATTGCCTGGCTTATTTCACTTAACATAATACTCTTCAATTCCATCCATGCTGCTGCAAATGGTAAGATTTCCTTCTTTTTTTAAAAAAATATATTTTATTGATTTTTTACAGAGAGGAAGGGAGAGAGATAGAAAGTCAGAAACATCGATGAGAGAGAGACATCGATCAGCCGCCTCCTGCACGCCCCACAATGGAGATGTGCCCGCAAGCAAGGTACATGCCCCCAACCAGAATCGAACCTGGGACCCTTTAGTCCTCACGCCGACACTCTATTCACTGAGCCAAACCGGCCTTGGCTCCTTTTTTATAGCAGTGTAGTACACCATTGTGTAGATGTACCATAGTTTTCTAATACATTCATCTGCTGATGGGCATTTAAGCTGTTTCCAAATCTTAGCTATGCTGAATTGTGCTGCTATGAACATTGGGTGCATATATATCCTTTCAGATTGGTGTTTCTAGTTTCTTGTGATATATTCCAAGAAGTGGGATTACTGGGTCAAATGGGAGATCCATTTTGATGTAGTCCCATTCGTTTATTTTCTCTTTAGCTTCCATTGCCCTAGGAGTGATATCAGTAAAGAAATTGCTTTGGCATATGTCTGAGATATCTCTGCTTGTGGATATCTCTAGTGTTTTTATGGTTTCCCATATTTAAGTCCTTTATCCATTTGAGTTTATTTTTGTGTATGGTATAAGTTGGTGATCTAGTTTCATTTTTTTGCATGTATCTGTCCAATTTTCTCAACCCCATTTACTGAAGAGACTCTTGACTCCATTGTATGCGCATGCATCCCTTGTCAAATATTAATTGAGCAGTGGTTTGGGTCAATACTTGGGTTTTCTATTCTATTCCATTGGTCTATATTTCTGATGTTGTGCCAGTACCAGGCTGTTTTGAGAACAGTGGCCTTGTAATACATCTTGAAATCTGGTACTGAGATCCCACCTACTTTGTTCTTTCTCAGGATTGCTGTGACTATTTGGGGTCTTTCTTTATTCCAGATGAATTTTTGGAGAGTTCTTTCTAGGTCTGTGAAATATGCTGTTGGTATTTTAATGGAGAGTGCATTGAATCTATAGATTGCTTTGGGTAGTATGGACATTGTGATGATGTTGATTCTACCAATCCATGAACATGGTATGTTCTTCCACCTGTTTATGTCTTCCTCTAACTCTTTTTTTGGTGTCCTGTAGTTTTCTACTTATAGGTCTTTTACTTCCTTAGTTAAATTTATTCCTAGGCATCTTAATTTTTTTCATTTGATGGTAAATAGGATTGATTTTTTAGTCTCTCTTTCTGTAAGTTCACTATTGGTGTAAAGAAATGCCATAGATTTCTTGGCATTAATTTTGTATCCTACTACATTGCCAAATTCATTTATTAAGTCTAATATTTTTTATGAAGACTTTAGGGTTTTTATGTGCAATATCATGTCACCTGCAAATAAGGACAGCTTTACTTCTTCTTTTCCAATTTGGATGTATTTTATTTCTTCTTCTTATCTAATTGCAATGGCTAATACTTTCAGTACTACATCGAACAAGAGTGGTGAGAGTGAGCATCCCTGTCTTGTTCCTGTCTTAGGGGAAATGGTTTTAGTTTTTGTCCATTGAGTATGATATTGGCTATGGGTTTTACATATATGGCTTTTATTATGTTGAGGTATGATCCTTCTATACCCACCTTGCTGAGAATTTTTATTAAGAAAGGGTGTTGGATTTTGTCAAATGCTTTTTCTGCATCAATTGAAATGATTATGTAATTTTTATCTCTCAGCTTGTTTATGTGATGTATCATGTTTATTGATTTGCGGATATTGTACCATCTTTGCACCCCTGGGATAAATCCTACTTGATCATGGTGTGTGATCTTTCTGATGTACTGCTGGATCCGATTTGCTAGAATTTTGTTGAGAATTTTGACATCTATGTTCATGAGAGATATTGGCCTGTAATTCTTTTTCATTGTGTTGTTTTTATCTGGTTTTGGTATTAGGGTGTTGCTAGCTTTAAAGAATGAGCTCAGAAGTGTTCCTTCTTGAATTTTATGGAATAGTCCTAGGTGATGGGTTTTAGTTCTTCTTTGAATGTTTGGTAAAACTCCTCTGTGAAGCAGTCTGGTCCCAGGATTTTGTTTGCTGGAAGCTTTTTGATGATTGCTTCAATTTCTTCCATAGTTATTGAACTATTGAGATGTTTATAGATTCTTCCTGATTGAGTTTTGGAAGGTTATATTTTTCTAGGAATATGTCCATTTCCTGCAAGGTGTCCAGTTTGTTTGAATAGAGTTGTTCATAGTATTTTTTTTAATATACTTTATTGATTTTTCGCAGAGAGGAAGGGAGAGGGATAGAAAGTCAGAAACATCGATGAGAGAGAGACATCTATCAGCCGCCTCCTGCACACCCCACACTGGAGATGTGCCCACAAGCAAGGTACATGTCCCTGACCGGAATCAAACCCGGGACCTTTCATTCCGCAGGCCAATGCTCTATCCACTGAGCCAAACCAGTCTCGGCTGTTCATACTATTTTTTAATAGTCTTTTGTATTTTGGTGGGGTCTGTTGTTATTTCTCCTCTTTCATTTCTGATTTTGTTTATTTGGGTCCTTTCCTTGCTTCTTGGTGGGCCTGGCTAAAGGTTTATCAATCTTGTTTATCCTTTCAAAAAAGTCAGCTTTTGGTTTTGTTGATTGTTTGTATTGTTTTTTTGGTCTCTTTGTCGTTTATCTCCACTTTTATATTTATTATTTCCTTCCTTCTGCTTACACTGGGCTTTTCTCCTTGCTCTCTTTCTAGCTCTTTGAGTTGTAGGATTAGGTAATTTATTACCATAGTTTCTTGTTTTTTTGCAGTAGGCTTGTAGAGCTATGAACTTCCCTCTCAAGACTGTTGTCACTGTGTCTCATAAATTTTGGATTGTTGTGTTTTCATTGTTGTTTGTTGCCATGATGTTTTTTATTTCTTCCTTGATCTCTCTGGTAACCCAGTCATTGTTTAATAGCATCCTATTTAGTCTCCAGGTGTTTCATTTTTTTCCATTGTTTTTATTGTATTTGATTTCTAGTTTAATGCCATTGTGACCTGAGAAGATGCTTGATATGATTTCCATCTTCTTGAATTTGAAGAGACTTTGCCTGTGACCCAATATATGGTCTATCTTTGAAAATGACCAATGTGCACTTGAGAAGAATGTATATTCTGTGGCTTTGGGTTGAAATGTTCTGAAAATGTCAATTAATTCCATCTGGTCTAGTGAATCATTTAGGATTAATGTTTGTTTGCTTTTTGTTTAGAGGATTTGTCCAATGGTGATAATGGGGTATTAAAGTCTCCTATTATGATTGTATTGCTGTCAATCTCTCCCTTGATATCCTCCAGGAGATTTTTTGTGTATTTGGCTGCTCCTGTACTGTCTCTGTGTTTACCAGAGTTATTGCTTCTTGTTGGATTGCTCTCTTTAGTATTATGAAGTGGCCTTCATTATCTCTTGTTATGTCCTTCACTTTGAGATCTAATTTGTCAGATATAAGTATTGCTACCCCAGCTATTTTTTCACTTCCGTTTGCCTGAAAAACCTTTTTCATCCCTTCATCCTTAGTCTGTGTGCATCTTTTTTTTTCTGAGGTGGGTTTCTTGTACACAGCTGATATATGGGTCATGTTTTCTGATCTAATCTGTTACCTTATGTCTTTTGATTGGGCCATTTAATCCACTTACATTTAAAGTTATTATTGACAGATACTTGTTTTTTGCCATTTTTATTCTTTATCCCTCTGTTCCTTTTCATTTCCTTTTTTTTTTTTTACAGCATACCCTTTATCATTTCTTGCATTGCTGGTTTGGTGGTAATAAAGTACCTTAGTCCGTTTTTGTCTCTGAAGCTCTTGATTTCACCTTCAATTTTGATTGATAGCCTTGCTGGGTACAGTATTCTTGGATTCAGACCCTTCCTTTGCATGATTTTATATATTTCATTCCATTCTCTTCTTCTTGATATCAGTTTCTGTTGAGAAATAAGTCACTAGTCTGATGGGGGATCCTTTGTAGGTAACATTCTATCTCTGGCCACTTTTAAGATTCTTACTTTGTCATTGGTGTTTGCCAATTTAATTATAATGTGCCTTGACATCAGTCTTTTGGAACTCCGTGAACTTCTTGGATTTGTGTAGGTTTTTTCTTCCCTATATCAGGGAAATTTTCTGTCATTATTTCTTCAAACAGGTTTTCTATTCTTTGCTCAGTTTCCTTTCCTTCTGGCACCCCTATTATGAGGATGTTGTTTTGTTTCATGTTGTCCCAAAGTTCCAGTAGGCTCTCTTCCTGCTTTTTTATTTTTTTTCCCTAAAATCTGCTCTACTTGCATATTTTTTTCTACCTTGTCTTCTAGCTCACTGATGTAGTCCTCTGCTTCTTCTAGTCTACTCTTGATGCTTTCTATTGAGTTGTTTACAGCAGTGATGTCATTTTTCATTTCTTCTTGATTCTTCTTCATTTCCTCTTGTTTCTTACACATATTGTTGAATTGGTCTTCCATTCTTTTCATCCACCTTATGATCATTTCTCTGAATTCTTTCTTTCACAGGTTACTTGCCTCCATTTCATTTACTTTCTTTTCTGGTGATGCCTGCTTTTCTTTCATATGTGATTTGTTTCTTTGTCTCCCCATGATCTCTCTTCTCTGGGTATCTAGTTATATAGTTCTCTCTCTCCTTATCCCAGGCGAAATCTGACTTTTTTGTGAGGGAGTGTAGAGCTCCCCTGAATCCATGTTCTTGTGGCACTTGGGGACCAGTGGTCTCAGGTTCACAATTGTTTGGTGGGTGCCATAGTTGTAGATTCCCCTTTTCAGGCATCTGATAACATTCACTTTCCCCTTCAAGATGACAAAGTCTCTGCGTCTGAGAGGGTCACCCTGGGAGGGAACCCAGCAGCAGTGGGGCTGCCAAATCAGGGGAGCCCCATCCAGCAGTTCCCCACATTCTATAGCTGTCCCTCAACTCACCAACACATACTCCCTGTGTGATCACACACTCTCCCTTTGTCTTCTCACTTACACACTCTCTTGCAGTCTGCCTTCCCATCAGCAGCCATCTTTCTAGCCCTAAAAATGTACTTTTAAAAGCAAATAAAAATACCATGAAGATCTTCTGAACAACCTAACTAATATTATATCTTGGAACCACAGTTAAATATCCTTTCAAAAAGGAAATTTGACTGGCTAAAGTACATAGATAAGTATAACATTTTTTGATATATAATCTATATATAAAAGGCTCAGTTGACTTGCACATGTGCAATACATATAAAGCTCTTGCTGGAGCCAATTGCATGCATGTGTTTTGATCTGTCATTGTCAATCATGAATTTGGTTGACACCTCTATTACAGAGAAAGGGCAAATAGCAATATTAAAATATTTCTTCTAACTAATTTCCTTTCAATGTGCATGAATCCATGCACCAGGAACGTAGTATATAAATATATGTGTATGTATATATATAAATATACACATACTATGGTTATACAGTGGTACCTCGAGATAAGAGTTTAATTTGTTCTGTAACCTTGTGGGAAATTATGATACGCTTGAATCTCGGTAAACTGGTGGGTTGTGTGCAGCTGGGCAATCCACGAGATTACTCCTATCTCAAATGTTGCTCGTATTTCAAAGCAAAAATCGCTTGCTTGACAGCTCGTATCTCAAAAATCTCATATGTTAGGGCACGCGTATCTTGAGGTACCACTGTATAAGTATATGTCTATGCAGGAGTGGGCAAAAGTAGCTTTATAGTTGTGAGCATGTGAAACAGAGTTTATTCTTGTATTATTTGTGCATTATTGTATTACTTTTTAATATCAACTGTAGACCTACTTTTGCCTAACCCTGTACTATATAATTATGTATTATATTTAATTTTTATAGTATAATTCAATCATTCTTAATTATAGCAACAGTAGTCTGACAAATTACATAACAACTGTCTAGTAAAATTAGAGACAAACAATAGAGGAAATTCATTCAGTATGTTACCTCATAGTTTGGATACAGTGTTTCCTTCATGACAGACACAGGAACAGAGAATTTGGGTGAAGTTGGTTTCCAAAATAACTTGGTAATTCCTGGATAAGCAGACACCTTTGAAAAGAACATAAAAGGTTATTAAAAACTAAGAAATGGTCCCTAAGGAAAATACCCAAACTCCTATCAAAATCATATCCAGAAAGTGAGGTGATTGGTTCCACAGCCTCTGAAAGTCTGGAAAAAATTTTTCATATCCATCAGATTAGCAAAAATGTAAAGTTGGCAATTGCAAGTAGTGCTCAGAGTGTGGGGAAATTAGTGGAACTACACTGGAGGCAAATTGGTCATTTTTAATAAAGTGGGAAATGTGCATGCCATATGATCCAGCAATTTCACTCCACCTATATAGTATAAGGAGATTCTTAACCATGTGCATAAAGAGATATGTATAAGGATGTTCACATTGCATATGAAATAGCAAAAAACATGGCCAATCTCAATGTCCATTAATAGAGAAAACAGATGACTTAATATGGTATATTCATATAACTAAACACTAATAAAGTTGATCAAACATAAATAGTATAAACCATACACAGATCTTAGCAGTATAATATTGACATTAAAATAAGCAAGTTTTAGAAAGAGGCATACAAAATAGTGCCTTTATATAAATCTATATAGAAAACACAAAACTACATTTATTGTTTCTGGTCACAAATACACCTATCTATCTACACTAATAAAAGGGAAATATGCAAACTGACCATACCTCTATGACACCCACCAGCCAATCAGAAATGAGTATGCAGAAAAACTGAGATGGTGGCATAGGTGAACATCTACACTGTTGCCTTGCACAACAATTTCAAAACTACAGCTAAAAGAGAGAACAAACATCATCCAGAACCTCAGGAAAGTTGGCTGAGTGGAAATTCTACAACTAGAAGGAAAGAGAGGGGCTCAGGGAGACTCAGAGGAGCTGCAAAAAGCTGAGGTACAGAGACACATGCATGGAGAGAGCAGGCACCCGAGTGCCTGGCTGGCTTCCTCTGGTGGAAGGGAGATGGAGACTCCTGAACTGTCCTGAACCCCAGTTCCAGGTGAGATGTATATGGGGTAAATCTGGACTGTGAAAAGGGAGGAGTGCACAAAAATTTAGGGGAGCCACAAAAGGGTAGAGGTCTGGGGGTGTGTACACCCCTGTGTGCAGAAGACAGACTGTGATTGTGCCATTGGCTTTCTCTAGTGGGTGAGAGACAGAGCCTCCCAACTGAGCCATTTCTAACTCCACTAAACTCCAGTTTCGGGTGAGATCCTGAAAACTCAGACTCATATGGGGCCCAGACCGCAGGGGAACCAGAAAGAAAGTGGTCTAAAGGCACATGTGTGTGTGCACAGAGATGGCTCCAGCGATTACTGAGAGACACTTGAGACCCAGGGGCCGAGTAGGGCAGAGCTGACTGGAAGCCAAGATGGCCCACACGGTCCATTAAGCCCTGAGACTCCACCCCATCAAAGCTCAATAGACAGGCTTTTGCAGTTTTGCAAGTCTTGTATCATAAGGCTGATTCCAACACAGAAGTTCTCCAGGTATAGCAAAAATGCAGAGACAAAGGAACAGATCACAAACAAAAGAAATGAAGGAAAACAAATGACTGGATATAGAGATCAAAACCATGGTTATAAGGTTTTTAAATAATTTCCTAGAAAAGATGGATAAATTTAGCGAGACCCAAGAGGAGATGAAAAAGGACCAACTAGAAATTAAACATACACCGACTGAAATAAAAAATATTATACAGAGACCTAAAAGCAGATTAGAGGAAGGTAAGAATCAAGTCAAAAATTTGAACTATAAAGAAGCCGAAAACACTCAACTGGAAAGGCAAGAAGAAGAAAAAAATCCAAAAATGTGAAGGTAGTGTAAGGAGCCTCTGGGCCAACTTCAAGTGTACCAACATCAGAATTGTGGGGATGCCAAGAGAAGAGAGAGCAAGATACTAAAAACCTATTTGAAGAAATAAGACTGAAAACTTCCCCCATCTGGTGAAAGAAATAGACTTACTAGTCCAGGAAGCACACGGAACCCCAAACAAAAAGAATCCAAAGAGGACCACACCAAGACACATCATAATTAAAATACCAAGATTAAAGACAAAGAGAGAATATTAAAAGCAGCAAGAGAAAAACAGTTAATTACCTATAAGGGAGAACCCATACAATTGTCAGCTGATTTCTCAACAGAAACGATGCAGGCCAGATGGGAGTGGCAAGAAATATTTAAAGTGATGAATGGCAAGAACCTACAACCAAGAATACTCTATCCAGTCACATCCATAGGTACTATGGGTTAGGACTTTTGGGTCCACTTACCAACCCACTATTATCACATTAGTAATAGGGGATATAGGATGTGTAGTATATGGGAAATCTCCATACTGTCCTTGTAATTTTTCTGTCTAAAATAATTATAAAAAATAAAGTTTATTATCCATAAAATAATATAGGCATACCTCCAAGATATTGTGGATTTGGTTCCAGACCACAACAATAAAATGAATATTGCAATAAAGTAAGTCACATAATTTTTTGGTTTCCCAGTCATATAAAAATTATGTGTTTTTTTTTATACTATACTGTAATCTATTGTGTTTTTTAAAAAACAACAACAATATATAGACCATATTTTTAAAAGACTTTATTACTAAAAATTGCTAACCATCATCTACGCCTTCGGCAAGTCATAATCTTCTTACTAGTGGAGGGTCCTGCCTCCATGTTGGTGGCTGCTGACTGATTGGGGTGGCAGTTGCTGAAGGTTGGGGTGGCTAAGGCAATTTCTTGAAATAAGACAACAATGAAATTTGTCACATAAATTGACTCTTTTTTCACTCAAACACTTAAGATGCCATTGTAGGTTATTAACTGACCTAATTTCAATATCGTTTGTGTATCAGGGAATAGGAAGGCCTGAGGAGAGGGAGAAAGATGGAGAAATGGACGGGTGGGTAAGTAATCAGAAGAAACAACATTTATCGATTAAGTTCTCCATCATATATGGGTGAAGTTTTTGGCACCCCAAAATAATTACAATAGTGACATAAAAGATTATTGATCACAAATCACCATAAAAATAATAAGGGAAAAGTTTGGAATATTGGGAGAATTACCAAAATGTGACACAGACATGAAGCAAGCAAAATGCTATTGGAAAGTGGCACTCATAGAATTGCTCAATTCAGGGTTACAACAAACATTCAATCTGTAAAAAAAAAAAAAAGCAACATCTACAAAGTGTAATGAGTTATGCTTATAATAATTAATGCAAAAATAGCTTATAATAATGCAAAAAATAATTTCAAAACACAAATGGAGGTAAAAATGAATCAGGCACAAAAGGAGAAGAAAGGTCTACTAAAGTTTTTATTTTGAGATAATTGTAGACTCACATGTAGATTTAAATCTGCTGGCAATAAATTCTCTTAGTGCTCTTTAATGTGAAATATCTTGATTGCCCTTCATTCCTGAAGAATATTTCTCTAGCTATAGGACTGTGAGCTTACACTTAATTTCTTTCAGCACCTGAAAAATGTTCTGCCACTGAATATTCTGCTTCTGGCCTCCATCATTTTTAATGATAAATGCACTGCCACTCATGTTGTTTTTCTCAGAAGTTTGACTATTCTGTGGCTTGGTCTAGTTTTTGGTTTGGTTTTGGTTTGGTTTAGTTTTTGTGTGTGTGTGTGTGTGTGTGTGTGTTAAGATTTTTCTTTCTTGGGGTTTGCTAAGCTTCCTGAATATATTTAAGTATTTTTCCAAATTGGGGAAACTTTTGGCCATTATTTCTTTCTATACATTTTCAGTCATCTCCCTTTCTTTTTCTTCTCTTTCCAGTAATGCAATCACACAAGTATTAGATCTTTTGTTAGATTTCCACAGGTCCCTGTGTCTCTACTAAATTTTTTCTGTCTATTTTTGTTGTTTAGACTGGATAAATTATATTGTTCTATTTTCTAGATTACTGATTCTTTCAGGTCTCCTCCATCCTACTTTTGAACCCATCCATTGAGCTTTTTATTTTAATTATTATATTTAATTAAAATTTTTATCTATTTTCTATAGTTTTAATTTCTTTATTAAGGCTTTATTTCTTTTTTGCTTATCTGGTGCTAAAAAGCTTATTGCCTATGTTTTCTCTAGGAGTTTTATTATTTCAGTCTTTCATCTATTTTGAATTCATTTTTATGTATGGTATAAGATAGTAAATCAATTTCATTCTTTTGCATGTGATTGTATAGTTTTCAAAACATCATTTACTGATGGGACTGTTCTTTCCCCATTGCATAATCTTGGGTCATTTGTTAATTGACCATATATATGGGGGTTTATTTCCAGGCTCTCTAATCTGTTCTAATAATCTATGTGTGCTTTCATGCCAACCCCATATTGTTTTGATTATTATAGCTTTGTAATGTAGTTTAAAATCAGAGAGTATAATTCCTGTGCTGTTTTTCTTCTTTCTCAAGATTGCTTTGGCTATTTTGGCTATTTTAGATTTGTAACATATTACAGTTGTAAAAAAGATGAAAATCTTACCTTTTGCAACTGCATAAATGCACCTAGAGAATAGTTTGCTAAGTGAAATAAGCCAGTCAAATAAAGAAAAATACTATATGATCTCATTTACATGTAGACTAATGGACAAAATGAACTGATGAACAAAATAGGATCAGAGGCATTGATACATGGAATAAACTGTCTCATCTCAGAGGGGAGAGGAGTGGGGTAGACTGGATGAGATTAGCCAAAGAACATCTGTGCATATATACATAGCCCATGGATCCAGACTTCAACAATGTGGTTAAGGTTGGAGGCTAGGGGGAAGGGTCCAGAGCTGCATAGAGGGGGACAAATGGGGGACATCTATAATAGTGTCAACAATAAAAAAAATCAGACATGAGAATCTAACCATCTTCTATTAAGCCAGACAGAGATTTGTAAAACAAATAACAATCCTAGTTTTCTCATCAAATTTTTTGTTTAAAAATATAATTATTTTTTATAAAAATACACTATTAATGTTGACATATGTTACTTTATTACTATTATTTTTAATAAACACTTATTATTTTCTCAGTTTTAATCTCCAATATTGTGTCAATAGATATAATCCACATAAATAATTATTGAGTTCTCCAATATTTTCAAGAGTACAAAAGAGCCCTGAAATTTAAATTTGAGAACCTCTGAGGTAGAGAAAATAATATTAAAGTAAGTTCTTACTTCCTCTCCGAAGAGTTGTAGGTGTGGTTTCTGAGCATGCTGTCTAGTTTCTTGTGCCAATTCAGATGGTATCACTGGCATTGTTGGAAGGTCAGAAACATATGCTTGATTGTCACTCATAAGAGGGATTCCTTGAAATACTCTACAGTGTGATAAAAACAATAAATTTCTTGTTTACTTTATTGACAAACTAGAGGCATTTGCTCTCATTTCATATCTATATTGAGGTAAATACATTAACATTTTATTACTGTATTCAATAGAGATTGTTCAGAAATCAAATAATCCAAATGGGAAATAATTTAAAAATAATTTATGTTTGATTCTAAACACATTTAAATCATAACCTTTATGATGGTTTTGTTTTATTACATTGGAATAATAAGTTCACCCTATGTAAACCTGATTACAAAAGAGATTAAAAGTTCTATACCCTCTGATTGCTAACCTGCTCCCCAATCCAAACTCACAGAAAATGCTTTTATTTCTTAGACTGAGGTAAAGCATCAGCCATAGCAGAACTCCCTTATGACATTAAAATGTCCTCTTCTTGATTCATATCTTGCTAGCACAAACAGAAAACTGTTATAGCATCAGGTCCTTCCTTCTGAACTACAAACTGCATAAACATGAAGATATATATGAGATACAAATTTATCAACAAAAGCCTTAATTAAGCCAAAGAGATGAACTAAATAAAAAATTGAAGGTCTACTATGTCACTAATGACTGACTTCCAGACCACTTTGATGGAAATGCATTAATTTTTGTGTTGCAGCACTTATTGTAAAAGAAATATAAAATAAGTATAAAGTGAACTTACACAAACTATAACTACAGTGGTACCTCGAGATATGAGTGCCCTAACATACGAGATTTTTGAGATACGAGCCATCGAGCGAGCGATTTTTTGCTTTGAAATACGAGCAACATTTGAGATACGAGTAATCGCGCAGATCGGCCGGCTGCACATGACCCACCAGTTTACCATGACTAGAGCATCTCATAGTTTCCCACACCTCAGTCAGTCAGTGTGCTTGTTTACCTCATTGTCGAAGCATCTTTTGTGCATTTACATACTTTATCACATTTCTTTTTATAACCATGGGTCCGAAGAAAGCGAGTGGAAAGGTCAGTGCTCAGAATAGGATGATGTCTATTGAATTAAAGCGTGAAATCATAGAAAAATAGGAGCAAGGTGTGCGAGTGGCTGACTTGGCGAGGCAATACGGGCATAGTACTTCAACGATATGCACTGTGCTTAAACAGAAGGAGTCGATAAAGGGTATAACACCAGCTAGGGGCATTACAATAATTTCTAAGCTCTATAGCTCTCTCCATGAAAAGATGGAGAATCTACTGATGGTGTGGGTGATGGAGAAGCAGCTTAAAGGAGATACATTAACACAGGGCATCATATGCGAGAAGGCACGAGCGATTTACGATGATTTGCTGGAGCAGACCCCGCGCACTTCCATGGACGAAGCATCGAAAGACTCATTTAAAGCCAGTAGAGGCTGGTTTGATAACTTCAGGAAAAGGTCCGGTATTCACTCCATCCTCAGGCATGGTGAGGCAGCAAATTCGGATGTGAAGGCAGCTGAGGATTACCTCAAACTTTTTCCGAACTGATAGAAGCCAAAGGATATATCCCCCAGCAAGTCTTCAACTGTAACGAGACAGGGCTTTTCTGGAAGAAGATGCCGAATAGGACTTATATAATGGCAGAGGAGAAGGCGATGCCAGGCCACAAACCCATGAAGGATAGGCTAACTCTTGCACTGTGCGCCAATGCGAGTGGCAACTGCAAGATCAAGCTTCTGCTCGTATACCATTCGTAAAAACCCAGAGTCTTTAAGTCACATAAGATTTTAAAAGATAAACTGCAAGTTATGTGGAGCGCAAACCCGAAGGCGTGAGTCACCAGGCAGTTCTTTGTGGAGTGGGTAAACCTGGTTTTCGGCCCTTCTGTTAAGAAATATCTACAGGAAAACAACCTAACAATGCAAGCCCTCCTCATCCTCCACAATGCTCCTGCTCACCCACCAAACCTCAAAGATGAACTCCTCCAAGAGTTCAAGTTTATAAAGGTTGTCTTCCTACCTCCCAACACCACTCCTATCCTGCAGCCCATGGATCAGGAGGTGATTTCTAATTTTAAAAAGCTGTACATCACGCACCTGTTCCGGCGCTGCTTTGAGGTGATGGAGAACACAAACCTCACCCTTCGAGAGTTCTGGAAGAACCACTTTAACATCGTGATATGCCTCAGAATTATTGATCAGGCCTGGCTGGGTGTTATAACGAGGACTTTGACCTCTGCATGGAAGAAGCTGTGGCCTGAGGCCATAGCCGAAAGGACCTTCGAAGGATTGGAACCTGAGGTGCCAGTGGAGGAGGAGATAGTGTCTCTGGGAAAATCCATGGGCCTGGAGGTGGATGAGAGAGACGTGAATGAGCTCGTCGAGGAGCACTCTCTGGAACTCACCTCGGAGGAGTTACAAGAGTTGTAGTCTCATCAATATGCGGAGGTTCTCCAAGAAATTGGTTTCGAGGAGGAGCCAGAGGTGGAGGAGATCTCTACAAGTGAGATAAAGGAGATCTTAGGAATGTGGGAGAGGGTGTCACACTTCGTGGAAAAGAAACACCCCGAAAAAGTTGCTACTGGTCGTGCATCGGAGCTGGTCAATGAAACTTGCCTCACCCATTTCAGAAACATTCTGAAAGGGAGGAAGAGGCAAACCTCGTTGGACACGTTTTTTTTTGAAATCGGCCAAAAATGCAAAGACCAGTAGCAATTAAGTTCAGTGAAGATTAGTTAAGTTACATTCAGTTTAGGGATAAATTGTAGCATTAAGAGTGTAACGAGTAGGTAAATACACTTTATAAAACCAGTTTATTCCTTTACATTCTCTTTTATTATGTTTTTATACAATATTTGTCATTTATAAATACATTTTTCTTATTCAAAAACACGTAACAAGAACAACTGGGGTGGCATTTTGGGGGCTGGAACAGATTAACGGCATTTCAATTGATTTCAATGGGGAAATTTGCTTTGAGATATGAGCAACTTGATATATGAGCAAGGTTACGGAACGAATTAAACTCGTATCTCGAGGTACCACTGTATATCAATTTCACCTGGAAGTATTTATAGCCAATGTTGCCTCTAACTTTTTTATATATTAGAGGCCCAGTACACAAAATTTGTTCATGGGGGAGGGAGGTCCCCTCAGCTCAGCCTGGACCCTCTCCAATCCAGGACCCCTTGGGGGTGTCTGACTGCCGGTTTTGGTCAGACATCCCTCTCCCAATCCAGGACTGCTGGCTCCTAACTGCTCACCTGCCTGCTTGCCTGATCGCCCCTAACTGTACCCCTGCTGGCCTGGTCACCCCCAACTGCCCCCCTGCTGGCCTGGTTTCTCCAACTGCCGCCCTCTACTGGCCTGGTCGCCCCTCACTGCCCTCACTCCCCCACCCCCTGCCAGCCTGGTCACCCCTCACAGCCTGCTGGTCAGTTGTTTGGTCGTCCCTGACTAACTCCCTTGCTCGCCTAATCACACCTCACTGCCTACCTCTGCTGGCCTTGTTGCCCCACACAGCCTGATGGTCAGTCATTTGGTCATCCCTCACTAACCCCCTACCAGCCTGGCCACCCCATGCTGCCTGCTGGTCATTCATTTGGCCATCCTTGCTAACCTCCCTACTGGCCTGGCCGCCCCATGCAGCCTGCTGGTCAGTCATTGGGTCATCCCTCGCTAACCCCCCTGCTGGCCTGGCTGCCCCTCACAGCCTGCTGGTCAGTCATTGGGTCGTCCCTCACTAAAACCCCTGCTGGCCTTGTTGCCCCACACAGCCTGCTGTTCAGTTGTTACTGTGAAGGCATTGTGACCAATTTGTATATTACCCTTTTATTAGTATAGATTATATGAACAATCACATACAAGCCACCAAATGTGAAGACAAAGTGTACACAAACCCACCTGACTTTAGCTTACTGAATCCTTCAAATTCTATCATTCTAGCTGTTAGAAAATAAGCCCACCCAAAAGTAGGCTGGGGAAGATGGAACTTTGTCAAAACAGAGTCATGGACAAAAGCTTCCTATTTCATGCAGTCAAATATTTGCATTCAGAGAAAACATAAAGTTCAAATCCTGGTATAGTGACTATGATAGACTGCCAGTCAACATCCAATCTATCTTAACTCTCAGGTGCTTCTCTAAACTGCTGAGAATGGACAGGTAAAACTTTCCTGCAGCCAATGTCTTAGATATAATTTAAGATCCACTAACCAGATGCACTCATATACAATTGGGAAGGCAGAAGGTTCTGGTCTTTTGTTGGCAAGCAGTCCTGGTCACACTGAGTTCTGTAGCAGTATTCAGTTAACTTCTTTTGTGTGTGTGTGTGTGTGTGTGTGTGTGTGTGTGTGTGTGTGTGTTTTATTTTCAGGGAACATATCAACAGGCATACTGTGACTGGTGTGCTGCTAGTGCTGGTTCCAAATTTCCCTCCCTCCTGATTAGGCCAGAAGAGCAGCTCCCAGCAGCCAGTTAAGCATACTGTGTGAGTTATCTGTGGAAGCCTGCATTAAACCCATTTTCCAATCTTTCCATTGATACTATAAGCACTGAATTCCCATTACTAAATCCCCTTTTGCTTAAAATAGCTAAAATATTTCTTTTTTCTGCAATTCAGTCTTGACTAATGTAAAACACACACACACACACACACACACACAGAACAGAGTAAGGTCTGGGGGCTAGAAGAATGAGCCAGGAAAGTACATACATCAAGATCAGTAAAGTATTTCTAAGGTCAGGGAGCAGATGAGAGACTTAAGAAGCTATCTAAGGCACTGCTGTATTTTTATCTGTTCCTAAACCAAATAACAAAGTAGTAAGGGTCTTTCACAATTTCCTGTCTTTCACATTCCAAATGTGCACTGAAGAAATTGAAATTCTGGTTGATTGGAATGAAAGTGAAGGAAGTCATTAGACATTTTAGAATACACACTTCTAGTAGACATGAATGCAGAACCTCAGTGGGAAGGCTGCCCAAGGTTAGTCAACTGTTCTTTTATGACAAAGATGAATCACTTACTCTGAAATTCTTCTCCACATTTCCCCTGCTTCCTTCTTTATTTCCAGAGGGAAGAACTAATCCTTTCTAGAGTTCTTCCCTTTGGGATACACCACTATTTCAGTTGTTCAGACTGAATCTCCTTTACTTCAGGCTCTTCCTCACTGCCAATAGTAATCACTAACACCAATCCTTCTCCTTCCAGAGAGTCTCTCAGTTCCATTGCCTTTTCTCTCATCTGATTCCAATAATATCATGTTTGCTGGTCCCTTACCTCCAAACTCTCCCTCCCCCAATCTATGCTACATACTCTGCCAGAGTTACCATCAAATACTTTAATGACTCCACCTGAGCTCCTGTGCCTGGCATTTTGAATCCTCCAGTCTGGGCACCATCTACTTCCCTCCCCTCACGCCTGGACCAACCTAAATTCAGTCTGCAAAAGTAGCTCTAGGTGCTGAAATTATTACAAGGGCAAAAGGGGACACAGTAAACCAAATTACTATACAGTGTGCCTATGAAAATGGTGAAAACAATGCTTTCAGATCTCAATTCCTCCATGAGACCTTTTTTAAAAATCCTGATACAAGAATATGTTTTATTTACTTATTTTAGAGAGAAGGGCAAGAGAGAGAAAAAAAATGATTATTTGTCTCCCATGCTGGGATCCAAACTGCACCTATTTATGAGCCCTGAATGGAAATTGAACCCACCTTTCAATGTATAGAATGGTGCACCAACCAGCTGAGCCACAATGGTCAGGGCTCCATGAGATTTTTATAATGCCCCTCTGCCCAGTCAAAATTCATCTTTGCTTCCCTAGTTTTCCTGTTGCATTTGATTTTTCTCTTTCATTATAAAGTACAATTTATTCCATATATCTTTTCAGAGTAGATTACAGGTTTGTCTGGAGGGCCACATTAATTCTTCTTCACATTCTGTTTCCCATGAATGCAAACGAATTAGATACTGAATAAGTACTGTTGAATTTTGGCTGAGAGGGAAAAGTCCCTCAGGAAAAGCCAGTCTTAGACCCTGTCTTGGGGAACTAAGAACAAAGTGTCAGCATGATGTACTACAGTGCTTCTCAAAATGAGTTCTCTACTTAACATTTTTGGCATCATATGGGAACCTGCTAGAAATGTAAAATCTTGAGCCTCATCATAGCTAATGAACTATAATCTCTGAAGGTGGGGCCCAGCTATTGGTGTTTTAACCAGACCTGCAGATGCTTCTGATATAGGCTGAAGGTCAAAACCCACTGATGTATTGCAGTCTAGCCTAAAACAGCCTGATCATTAGAATATGCTGGGATAACTTCTCAGATTTCTCCTCTAGAGATTCTAACTCAGTGGGTTTGAGATAGAGTCTGAGAATTGATGCACTTAGAATTTATCCACGTGGTCCTTATCCTCAGAAGAAGCCGAAGAAAATCACTGATATAATGAGGAAAGCTAGCTTTTGGCATGAGGCTGAAACACAATATTTTAACCCCAGTTTGGCCAGTGAGTGTGCTATGTGGGGTAGGTCACTTTACTGTCCTAAGTCTGTTTCCTCATCTATATAGGCAACAGTAATGAGGCTTTTTAGGCTCTAGTGCTTAGAAATAATATACGTGCAAGTATGTACATAGTATATGCTCAATAAATGGTTGATATGATAATCATTATTATTGTGATTAAGGCGACTGAATAACATCCACCTCACTAGAGTAAGTTAATCTCCTTCCCTGTCAACATCAGTCTCCAATGGGGCCAGAGATATAAAATGTATTTCTTATTATAGATTGCCATCAAAAAGGTTTACAAAACATTTGTACTAAGCTGTGAGCACATGTTAAAAATCTCTGCACACATATTCTGTGTTACATAAAAGTAACCATGAGCTCCATCCTATGAAGCATGGAAAAAGGCTCTCGCCTCTTTGGTGTGACTTGATCTGAGTTCAGCCAACACATCTTCATTCTTCCTTCCTTAGTGAATTAATTTTGCTCCTTGGGGTACAAAACCTCAGAGAAGCTTCACAGAATGGAGCTCACAGTCGCTTTTATGTAACTCAAAGATGTACACAGGGATATTTTAAGAGTGCTCATGTACAAAAGTTTCACCAAGTAATACATCCAATAGATTATTCTATTCTAGCCATTTCTTAAAGGCTGATAACAAGCCACTAAATTGATTTCATAAACCATTTATTGGGTCATAATCTAAAATTCAGAAAACAGTAACTTACAAAAACTGTTGTTTGAAAAGTTAATTCTGAGATCTAGAAAAGATTTTGGGAGTTCACCTTCTTGAAGATGCTCAACTACAACTAATTTTCTTCAGTATAATCTTTAAAATCTGCATCAGCTTTAATGAATACTTGGAATACTTTTTAACAATTCAGGGAATATAGTCCTGATAAAATAATAAATCTAAAGAAGAATAAGTATATAACTAATATTTTTATAAAATATGAATAGGGAGGGGTATTTTTAATCATTATAACTTCATTGCTACATGCAAACAGTGACATCTGGTGGAATGACATTGCTGTACTTTAAAAAGAAAATCCCAGCTTTCACATCCTGGCACCTTTAAAATCAGATCAATGTCCAAATAATTCCTTTTTTTTTTTTTTGGTATTTCCATATAAAAACAAAAATTCAATAATCTAATATATTATCAAACATTGACAGTGCATACTGAAATGACTTCTTGTCATCCCAATCTGCATTTTATAAATGTAAGGTTTATTTAGGTAGGGGCTATTTTTTTGAAAATGGATAAAATAGAAATCTTATTGCAGTTGCTATTAATTACAATTCTAAATCTGCCACTAATTGTGTTTTGGGATGCAAAATTCTGCCTCAGTTTCCTCATCCCTAAATATGAGTAGTTTAGGTAGGGGAAGGCTAAGATCTCTTATGGCTCTGATATAGGTGCCTCTGTGACTCATCACTGGCTAGAGCAAACAAGGATTAAGTCTTATATGTTGTAGTATAATATCTTGGGTTTTGCCTGGATTATGTATCAAGGAACAAGGCCAATGGTAAGGGTAGGATAGGATTGGACCTGACCATTGAGGAATGGCAGGACAATCCAGGAAACAGATGCCGGTGGGAGGAGGAGGGAGGAGTCAGTTCCAGGTATCCACACTGGAAGGAAATGCAGAGCAGAATATAGAACATAATAATCCAGCCGCAGTAGGACAGATCACAGGTGGTACACTACGGCTGTTATCAGAAAGGTCTAGCATGGGACAATGTTCAAGTGAGGGGCAACCAGTGACAGAAATACAAAACCCGGCAGTATTTATGCAGGCTTATTTAAGTAATTAAGATCATGGAAAGTTCCCACAGTTATCAATGCCCCAGTCCTGGCCTAGATCTCAGAAACATGATTTCCGTTTCTAAGACAGATCAAGCAATATAAGATAGAACACCCACCCTATTATAAGCAGAAACTGCTTCCAAAGTCAGTCACAATGGATCAAATCCAAAACACCAAGGGTGGGTAAAATAGGCTTTTCTCTTATTAGTCAACTGAAGCTCAGATTCTTCCTAGCTATCCCAGGTTTGGTTCTGAGAACAAGTATTCAGAATGAAGCATAGAAAGAAAAAAAAAGAGATATGAAAGTCTTCACAAGTTCACAAAACAGTGAGATATAATGGAAACCACAGTTAGAATCAGCAAAACCTGAATCCTAGTATTTACCAGCTCTCTATATATGTACTAGACACTTAACCTCACCTCTGAACCACATATTCTTCATTTGGGAAATAGAATGATTTATCTACTACATAGAATTGTTGTTAAAACTAAATGACATGATAAATGTACCTCAGTGCATTTTCCAATAGATACTTTTCTTTTTTTCCTATTCGTAGGGTTATACTTGTAGGGTTCAGATAAAATCTTTCATCTGGAAGCATACTTTATATATTCAATTTGTAAACTATTAAGAAGTAGAGATAATGAGTCATTACTCAAGTGCCTGTCTTTCTATTTTAAAATTAAATCCTCAAAGGAATATAAATTGTCAAAACAACATTTTTATGTCATTTTAATAAGAAGTATGTATGTGTAATATATATGCATGCACAGAAAAAAAAGCCTAAAATAATCTTTATCATATAGAAAACCAATAATAAAAGGTCAACTTCTTTTAACAACCACAGAGAAAAATTGCAGAGGCAAATTTTTCAGATCCTGTCCTCTCCCACTCCAAATGCCTTCCAGGATTCTAAATAATTAAATTAGTAATATAAACCTGTACCTTCTGATTCTCCTACTTACAGTCTATATAGTATCTATAATTCATAGACACAGACAATTGTATGGTGAAGGCTGAGGGGGCAGTGGAGAATAAGGGTGTGGGATGAAGAGGGTCAATGGGTAAAAAAAGGGGACATGTATAATTCTTTCAACAATAAAGATAAATTTTAAAAGAAGAATGTTACCCAAAAAATAAAAATAAAAAATAAAATTAGTATTCTAATGCCTCCCAAATGAACAGTCAAGAAACACCAGTTAAACCTACCCATTCTTAACTTTAGGTAGCCAGTCTTGACCTAACTTTATTCAAAGATGAATACACAAAAATCAAATATGAGTTCTAGGAAAAGAGTTTGCAAAGTATAAGAAAGAAATATATCATTCAAAAATTTATATGAAAAACATTTTTTACAAAAGATTTATTATAGAAATTTAAGAGAAAGGGTTTGTTTTGTCAAGGAAATTTTTAAGTGCTTTTATGAAACAGCTAACAAAGTTCAGATAAGAAAAAGAACTTAGTTTTCTTAAGAGGTTGAAAAATTAAAACAAAATTTTTTAAAATGCCACAGCAGTATTAAAATGTTAGTTGGAAGAAATATTTAAAATTTACAACTCAGAAAATAAAACTATTGATATGGAACAAAGATTTGAGAGATTAATGTAAGCAGAGATGAAAGCTGTAGAAAATAGATAATGAAGATCCAATATGTGGCTAATTGATATTCTTTAATAAATGCACCAAATAAATAGGATGGAAAAACCACTCAAAATAAAACAGAAAGAGTCCTAAACTGAAGAGTTATATTTGCATATCAAAAGCGCTTTCCATGTATCAAGAAATATTAATTAAAAAGCAATACACTCCCAAGCATATGCTAGTGAAATTATTTAATTTAAGGCAAAATTTAAAATTCTATAAGCATCTAGAAATGGAGGAAAAACAAATTATAAGAAAATAAAAACAGGCTGGCTTTAGATTTCTATTTTCAAATATTATATATCAAATAATGATACAAACAACAACAAAAACAACCCACATAGACAAATGTTGACAAACATGATAGATTATAGGAAATAGCAAAAAAGCAAAATAGAAAACGAGGATACAAAATAAGATGGCAAAATAATACCAAACATATCTGATATGACAACAAATTAACATGGAGTGATCCAATCTATTATTTTTAAAAATTTCTGCTTGCTTCCATTTCATTTAGTTCTTTTTCTGGAGATTTCTTCTGTTCTTTCATTTGTGACATGTTTCTTTGTCTCCCCATTTTGGCTGCTTCCCTGGGTTTGTTTCCATGTATTAGGTAGAGCAGCTATGTCTCCTGGAATTGGTAGAGTGGCCTCATTTGTAGATGTCTTGTAGGGCTCAGTGGCTTAGGCTACCTCATTACCTGAGCTGTACCTTCTAGGTATACCACAGTGTGTGCTGTGTGCACAGTCCTGTAGTTGAGCCTTGTTTGCTATTGGTATCACTGGAAGGAAATGACCCCCTAGCCAATTGGTTGTGAGGATCAGCTGCAAATACAGTGCAAAAGCTGCTATGCAGGACACATCCCTATGGAGTAGGACTTGCTTCAGTGGGGCTTTGGTGCTCAACCAGTCCACCCCTTGAGTATATCACTTGTGGATGTGGTAGAGTTGTAATATGGCATGGTCTGAATCTATCCACTGGGTGCACTGGAGCTGGGGCCTCCCAGGAATTTAAAGACAAAGAGAGAATCTTAAAAGCAGCAAGAGAAAACCAGTTAGTTACCCACAAGGGAGCACCAATACGACTGTCAGTTGATTTCTCAACAGAAATTTTGGAGGCCAGTAGAGAATGGCAAGACATTCAAAGTGATGAACAGCAAGGAACTACAACCAAGATTACTCTACTCAGCAAAGCTATCATTTAGAATTTAAGGTCCAATTATAGAGTTTCATGAACAAGAGAAAGCTAAAGTTTATCATAATCAAACTAGTATACAAGAAATATTAAAGGCTATTCTTTAAGAAGAAGAAAATAAAAGATAAAAAATGTGAAACAAAAATGGCAATAAATACTTATCTATCAACAATTTAAGTTAAAAATCAAAATAAACAAATAAAGAATCTAATAAACAAAATAAACTGATGAATACAATAGTACCAGAGTCATGGAAACATAGAACAGACTGACAAATTTTAGAGGAAAGGGAGGAAGGGGCCAGGAAAAAATTAACTAAAGAATATGTATATATGGATTGCCTATGGACACAGACAATAGGGTTTTGAAGGCTTGGTAGAGGAGGGCAATGAGGGGTAAAAATGGGGCACATCAGATGAGTGTATTAAAAAACTGTGGTACATCTACACAATGGAATACTATGCTGCGCTAAAAAAAGAAGGAATTCCTACCATTTGCAACAACATGGATGGAACTGTAGAGCATTATGCTAAGTGAAATAAGTCAGTCAGAGGAACATAAATATAACATGATCTTACTCATCTATGGGAAATAATGAACAACATAAACTGATGAACAAAATCAGGAGAATCCACTGCTGCCTCGCACAACAATTTCAAAACTACAACTAAAAGACAGAACGGACATCATCCAGAACCACAGGAAAGCTGGCTGAGTGGAAGTTCTACAGCTAGAAGAAAAGAGAGGGGCTAACAGAAACCCAGAGGAGCTGCAAAAAGCTGAGGTACAGAGACACGCACGCCGAGAGAGCGGGTGCCGGAGTACCTGGCTGGCTTTCTTTGGCGGGAAGGAAACGGAGACTCCCAACAGCATTGAACCCCTTATCTTATGACACTAAACCCCAGAGCCAGCCGAAACTCATATGGGATGAGTTTGGACTGTGAAAAGGGAGAGGTGCACCGAAATTTAGGGGAGTCGCAAAAGATCAGAGGTCTGGTCATGCACAGCACTGCGCGGAGGACAGACTGCTGATTGTGCCCCTGGCTTTCGCGAGGGGGAGGGAGACAGACACTCCCAACTGCGCGACTTCTGACTCCACTAAGCCCCTGTTTCAGGCGAAACCCTGGAGACCTAGACTTGTGTGGTCCTGGTGCGCAGGGGAGGTGGAAAGGCAGCAGTCTAGAGGCACTGCGGGTGCGTGTGCACAAGGACCGCTCCAGCGATTACCCAGTCACGTGAGACTCAGGGGCTGTGGAGGGGCCGACTGGAAGGCAAGGCGGTCCCTTAAGCCCTGAGACTCCACCCATCCCAAGCTCAACAGAGGCTTCTTTTGGTTTTGCAAGTCTGGTATCATAAGGCTGAATTCAACACAGAAGTTTCCCCGGCATAGTGAAAATGCTAAGACAAGGGAAGGGATCACAAACAAAAGAAATGAAGGAAAAAAAACGACTGGATATAGAGTTCAAAACCACGCTTATTAGGTTTTTCAAGAATATGCTAGAAAAGTTGAATAAACTTAGCGAGAGTCAAGAGGAGATGAAAAAGGACCAACTAGAGATGCAAAAGAGCCAACTAGATATGGAAAAGGTCCAACTAAAGATGAAAAAGGACCAACTAGAAATTAAACATACACTGACTGAAATAAAAAATATTATACAGAGACCTAACAGCAGACTAGAGGAAGGCAAGAATTAAGTCAAAAATTTGAAATATAAAGAAGCAGAAAACACTCAACTTGAAAAGCAAGAAGAAAAAAGAATCCAAAAATGTGAAGATAATGTAAGGAGCCTCTGGGACACCTTCAAGCATACCAACATCAGAATTGTGTGGGTGCCAGAGGAAGAGAGAGAGCAAGACACTGAAAACCTATTTAAAGAAATAATGATTGAAAACTTCCTACATCTGGTGAAAGAAATAGACTTACAAGTCCAGGAAGCACACAGAACCCCATATAAAAAGAATCCAAAGAGGACTACACCAAGACACATCATAATTAAAATACCAAGAGCAAAAGACAAAGAGAGAATATTAAAAGCAGCAAGAGAAAAACAGTTCATTATCTACAAGGGAGAAACCATAGATTGTCAGCTGATTTCTCAACAGAAACGATGCAGGCCAGATGGGAGTGGCAAGAAATATTCAACGTGATGAATAGCAAGAACCTACAACCAAGAATACTCTATCCAGCAAAGCTATCATTCAGAATTGAAGGGCAGATAAAGAGCTTCACAGATAAGAAAAAGCTAAAGAGTTCATCAACTCCAAACCAGTATTATATGAAATGCTGAAAGGTACTCTTTTAGAAGAGGAAGAAGAAAAAGGTAAAAGATAAAATAATTATGAACAACATATACATATCTATCAACAAGTGAATCTAAAAAATTAAGTGAATTAAAAATTTGATCAACAGAATAAACTGGTGAATATAATAGAATCAGGAGCATAGAAAGGGAGTGGACTGATAATTCTCAGGGGAAAGAGGTGAGGGGAGTGTAGGGAGAGACAGGACAAAAATCATACACCTATGGATGAGGTCAATGGGAGGGAAGTAAGGGTAGAGGGAGGGGTGGGAGCTGGGTGGAGGGGAGCTATGGAGGGGAAAAAAGAGAAACAAATTAATAAGCTGAATAATAAAGATTTAATTTAAAAAAATCAGAACTGGAGACAGAGAAGCATCATCAGACTGTCAAACTTTAGAGGGAAAGTAAGGGAAAATAGGGGTGAAGGGGGGGAAATCAACCAAAGGATTTGTATGCATGCATATAAGCCTAACCAGTGGTCACATACAACAGGGTAGGGGCATGAGTGGGGAGGGGTTTGCGAAGGTAATAGGGGGATGAAGACAAATATGCAATACCTTAATCAATAAAGAAATTTTTAAAAAGAGGGGGCACATCTGTAAAGCTCATAACAATAAAGCTATTCTTTTAAAAATCTGATTGGCTTTAAAAATATTCAAGTCTATGCAATCTATAAGAGACACGAATAAGAAAGTTTAAAAATGAAAGGAAGGCTGAACATATACCATATAAATAAAGCAAAAAATAAGACAAAGCACATTTCATTTTTTTATGAATTTAGTGTATAATCTACAATGAAAACAGGATCAAAATTAACAGTTCCTTAAATTTTCTTCCACATAAAACTGTTTTGTATAACCACAAATGAACTTATATAATATTACGTTCCACCCCCTTTGAGCACGCAGATTTTTTTTTTCATTCTTCATCATGACTGCAATCCATCCCATCATTAAATGCACTATAAACATTTATCTGTGGATTCCAAAATGGCAGATGGAGTAAATGAAAGCTATACTGACATGCTACAAGGACCAAAAGGAATTACAACTAAAATATAGAAAAAACATCCTGCATAATCAACTGAAGATTATCTGGAGAGAACCCTGATAACCAAGGATGGGAAGTGGAGACCATATATAGACTGGTAGGAAGTGTGGAGGCCAGAAAGGCCTGGCCTGGCTCCCAAAGACAGCAACTGAAGTTCCAGGAAGGATATTTCAGCTGTGTGTGTGTGGGGGGGGGGAATAGGTAGGGGGGAAGGGGTTCTCAATGAGACTTTGGGATCTAAACCCCCAGTGTAGCCCCCAGCCCAGATCACTAGAACTGAGAAATGTGCCCATATAACATTTGACTGTAAAAATCAGCAGGGTTGCTATCTTCCAGCCATAGATAGATGAAAATGCTGGCACCTTCTTATAAGGCCAACACACAAAACTTCCTGTGCAGCCAGCCACTCATGTTGGAGTCCAGCAGAGGGAGGCCAGAGTGGACTACAGTTGTGTGAACCAGAGTTGGGGGCTCTGGGTTTAGAGCTCAGAAGGCAGACATACCAGTTTATTGTGCTGAGTCATTCCTTCATACTGCAGAAGACATCTTTCTCTGCAGACCTTTACCTTCCAGGTACTTTTTGCCTGGGAAGAAAGTAATTGCCCCACCATATTGAAAAACCCCTTGCCCCACCCTATTGAAAAACCTCTCCCCACCCTGTGGATGATAGCCTGAGGCTAACCAAGACAGAATAACAATCAGATTGCAAGCAGAGCAGATCTCTGAAGATTTTGAGTCATTTCCTGATCCAATCCTGGGCAGAGGCTAGGAAAAGCAGACCTTCGTGTACATATCGGTCCTTTCCTAAGGTATCCAACCTCAGCAGAGGGAGCTACAAGTTGTGGATTATGGAAAGTGCCAAACAGGGTACTCAGGACCAATCAGAAACAGCATCTGAAAGTCCTGCACTACAGACTTGGAGTCATAGCAGATACACCTAATATATAGACACAAACCCAAATAGGCAGCCAAAAATGGGAGACAAAGAAGCATCACCCAAATGAAATAATGGCAGAAAACTTTCCTAACAGGGTCAAGAAAAAAAAATCACACAAGTTCAAGAGGCACAGAGAGTCCCAAATAAGGAGGACCCAACAGGCCCATGCCCAGACACATCACAATTAAAATGTCAAAAATTAAAGTCAAAGAGAGATCATAAAATAAAAGCAATTTGTTGCCTACAAAGCAGCTCCCATAAGGCTGTCAGTTAATTTTTCATCAAAAACTCCACAGTCCAAAAGGAAATGACATGAAGTATTCAAGATAGTGAAAAGCAAGGATCTAAAACCAATATTACTATATCTGGCAAGGCTATCATTCAAAATAGATGGTGAAATAAAGGGCTTTCCAGAACATCAAAAAGGCTAAAGGAGTTTATCACCACCAATCCAGAACTGCAAAAAATGCTAAATGGACTGCTGTAATGAAAAGAAGAAAAAGAGAGAGAGAGAAACATGGGCATAAAGAATTTTTTTTGTTTGTTTGTGTGTTTGTTTTTTAATTAAATCTTTATTATTCAGATTATTAATTTCTCTTTTTTCCCCTCCATAGCTCCCCTCCACCCAGCTCCCACCCCTCCCTCTACCCTTACTTCCCTCCCATTGACCTCATCCATAGGTGTATGATTTTTGTCCTGTCTCTCCCTACACTCCCCTCACCTCTTTCCCCTGAGAATTATCAGTCCACTCCCTTTCTATGCTCCTGATTCTATTATATTCACCAGTTTATTCTGTTGATCAAATTTTTAATTCACTTAATTTTTTAGATTCACTTGTTGATAGATATGTATATGTTGTTCATAATTATTTTATCTTTTACCTTTTTCTTCTTCCTCTTCTAAAAGAGTACCTTTCAGCATTTCATATAATACTGGTTTGGAGTTGATGAACTCTTTAGCTTTTTCTTATCTGTGAAGCTCTTTATCTGCCCTTCAATTCTGAATGATAGCTTTGCTGGATAGAGTATTCTTGGTTGTAGGTTCTTGCTATTCATCACGTTGAATATTTCTTGCCACTCCCATCTGGCCTGCATCGTTTCTGTTGAGAAATCAGCTGACAATCTATGGTTTCTCCCTTGTAGATAATGAACTGTTTTTCTCTTGCTGCTTTTAATATTCTCTCTTTGTCTTTTGCTCTTGGTATTTTAATTATGATGTGTCTTGGTGTAGTCCTCTTTGGATTCTTTTTATATGGGGTTCTGTGTGCTTCCTGGACTTGTAAGTCTATTTCTTTCACCAGATGTAGGAAGTTTTCAATCATTATTTCTTTAAATAGGTTTTCAGTGTCTTGCTCTCTCTCTTCCTCTGGCACCCACACAATTCTGATGTTGGTATGCTTGAAGGTGTCCCAGAGGCTCCTTACATTATCTTCACATTTTTGGATTCTTTTTTCTTCTTGCTTTTCAAGTTGAGTGTTTTCTGCTTCTTTATATTTCAAATTTTTGACTTAATTCTTGCCTTCCTCTAGTCTGCTGTTAGGTCTCTGTATAATATTTTTTATTTCAGTCAGTGTATGTTTAATTTCTAGTTGGTCCTTTTCCATCTCTAGTTGGTTCTTTTCCGACTCTAGTTGATTCTTTTTCATCTTCTCTCGGGTCTCGCTAACTTTATCCATCTTTTCTAGGATATTCTTGAAAAACCTTATAACTGTGGTTTTGAACTCTATATCCAGTTGTTTCTTTTCCTTTATTTCTTTTGTTTGTGATCTCTTCTTTTGTCTCAGCATTTTTGCTATGCCAAGAGAACTTCTGTGTTGGATTCAGCCTTAAGATACAAGACTTGTAAAACTGCAAAAGCCTCTCTGTTGAGCTTGGGATGGGTGGAGTCTCAGGGCTTAATGGACCGCCTTGCCTTCTAGTCAGCCCCGCCCTCCATGGCCCCTGAGTCTCATGTGGCTGGGTAATTGCTGGAGTGGTCCTTATGTGCACACACGCTCTCGCAGTGCCTCTAGACTGCTGCCTTTCTGGCTCCCCTGCGCTCCAGGACCATATGAATCTGGGTCCCCGGGGTTTCGCCCGAAACTGGGGTTTAGTGGAGTTAGAAGTGGTGCAATTGGGAGGCTCTATCTCCCACCTACTTAGGAAAGCCAGCAGCACAATCAGCAGTAGGTCTTCTGCACAGTGCTGTGCGTGCCGCCTGACTTCTGCCCTTTTGCGACTCCCCTAAATTTCCGTGTACTTCTCCCTTTTCACAGTCCACACTCCCCCTGTATGAGTTTCAGCTGGACCTGGGGTTTAGTGCTGTAGGATAAGGGGTTAAATGCCATTGGGAGTCTTTGTCTCCCTCCTGCCAGAGAAAGCCAGCCACATACTCTGGCACTCACTCTCTCCATGTGCGCGTCTCCGTACCTCAGCTTTTTGCAGCCCCTCTGGGTCTCTGTGAACCCTCTCTCTTCTTCTAGTTGTAGAATTTCCTCTCAGCCAGCTTTCCTGTGGTTCTGGATGATGTCCATTCTGTCTTTTAGTTGTAGTTTTGAAATTGTTGTGCAAGGCAGCAGTGTAGGTGTTTACCTATGCTGCCATCTTGGATTCGGCATAAAGAATTAAAGTGTCAACAAGTAAATACCTATCACTAATAACCTTAAATTCCAATGGATTAAGTGCTTCAATCTAAATACATAGAGTAGCTGAGTCAATTAGAAAAACATGACCCAAATATACATTGTCTAAAAGAGACCTAACCTTAGAACAAAAGACTCACACAGAATGAGAGTAAAAGGATAGAGGAAATTTTTCCATACAAATAGAAGAGTAAAAAAAGCTAAGGTAGAAACACTACTATCTAAGAAAATAAACTTTAAAATGAAGACCATCATGACAATAAAGTCACTACATAATACTAAAATGATTGGTCCAATAAGAGAATATAACCCTGATAAACATATATGCACCCAATATATATTAAATATATTTAAAAAAACTTTGGTGGAATTTTAAGGGAAGATTGACAGTAATCTATCTATATTAAAGGCTAAGCAACCGTCGTATCTGAAACAACCAGTGGATGACCAAACAGGCTGTGTGGTATGACCAGGCTGGCAGGGTAGTTAGTGAGGGATGACCAAATGACTGAGCAGCAGGCTGGGTGGGGTGACCAGGCTGTCAGGGGGATTAGTGAAAGGCAACCAGGCCATCAGGGAGAGGACAGTTGGGGGTGACCAGGCCAGCAGGGGGGGCAGTTAGAGGCAATCAGGCAAGGAGGCTGGTGAACAGTTAGAAGCCAGTGGTCCCAGATTGTGAAAGGGATATCTGACTGCCGGTTTAGGCCCAATCCCTGAGGGGTCCCGAATTGGAGAGGGTGCAGGTTGGGCTGAGGAAAACACCCTGCCCTTGCCCCACCATGCACAAATTTTAACACCCCATTGACTTCATTGGATAGATTTTCCAGACAAAAATTAACAAGAAAACAGTGATTCTAAATGATACATGGATCAGATGGATTTAATTATTTATAAAACATTTTATAACTAAGCTACAGAATACACATTCTTCTCGAATGCACATGAGTCATTCTCAAACATAGACAACATGATAGAACACAAAACAAGTCTGTACATGTTCAAGAAGATTGAAATCATATTAAGCATCCTCTCAGATCACAATAGAATGCAATTATAAATCAACTACAGTTAAAATACCCAAAAATATTTGAACACATGAAGGCTAAACAGCATGCTATTAAACAGTGCATGGGTTACCAAGAAGGTCAAGAAATAAATCAAAAACTTCCTGGAAACAAATGAAATGAACACACAACAACCCAAAAATCTCTGAGAAACAGCAAAAGCAGTCTGAGAGGGAAGTTCATACCCTGTTTCCCTGAAAGTGAGACATCCCCTGAAAATAAGATCTACTTCCAGTTTTGTCTCTTGCTGTAATATAAGGCATCCCCCCAAAAATAAGACCTTCCCGATAATAAGGCCTCCCCCAAACATAAGGCCTCCCCAGAATATAAGGCCCCTGAAGCTACCGTAAGGCATCTGACTCCTGATTTAAAGAGACCTTGCACTGCCTGAACAGCTCTGGCTGCACTGCAGCCAATCAGTGAGCTGGTTTGTGATGACAACTACTACCATACCATATACAGGTAATAAATTTCCTTTTTTTGTTGTTCAACAATAAATGTGAACCGTATTCTTCTTCTTGAAAAAAATAAGATATCCCCTGAAAATAAGACCTAGCACATTTGGGGGAGCAAAACTTAATATAAGACACTTATTTTCGGGAAACAGGGGTAGCATTACAGGCCTATCTCAAAAAACAAAAAATATTAATAATAAACTATTTAACCCTATAACTTAAAGAATTAGAAAGAGAACAAGAAAATCCCAGAATAAGTAGAAGGAAAGATATAATAAGGATTAGAGCAGAAATAAATGACATAGAGACCAAAAAAAAAAACAAAAACAAAAAAAAAAATCAATGACACTAAGAGCTAGTTCTTCGAAAACATAAAAAAATGATGAAAATCTAGTTAGACTCAACAAGAAACAGAAAGAGAACCTAAATAAACTAAATCAGAAACGAAAGCAGTGAAGTAACAACTGACACCACAGAAATACAAGGGATTTTAAGAAAATACTATGAGCATTTATATGCCAACAAGCTGGACAGTGTGGATGAAATGTTCAAACTCCTAGAAAAATACAATCTTCCAAAACTCAATCAGAAAGAATCAGAAAACCTGAATAGGAAAATGTCAACTGATGAAATTGACGCTATAAAAACAAAACAAACAAACAAACAAACAAAACTCATAGTATTCAAAAGCCTGGGTCTGGATGGCTTCACAGGGGAGTTTCACCAAACAACTAACACCTATACTCCTAAAACTATTCCCAAAATAATCTCAGAGGAAGGAATATTTCCAAGCTTTTTATAAGGCCAGCATTATTCTAATCCAAAAAAAAAAAAAAACAGATAAAGACACCACAATGACAGAGAATTACAGGCCAATATCCCTGATGAACATAGATGCAAAAATACTCAATAAAATATTAGCAAATCTAATCCATCAATATATTTAAAAATCATATACCATGACCAAGTAGAATTTGTTCCAGGGATTCAAGCCCAGTACAGTATTCACAAATCAACAAACATGACATATCATGGAATCAAATTAAAAGACAAAAATCATATGATCCTATCAATAGATGCAGAAAAAGCATTTGACAAAATCCAACACCCATTTTTTATAAAAATTCAGCCAAGAGAGAATAGAGGATTCATAACTCAACATAATAAAGACCATATACCACAAACCTATTCCCACCACCATACTCAATGGGCAAAAACTAAAATCATTTCTCCTAAGAACAGGAACAAGATAGCGATGTCTACTTCCACCACTCTTATTCAACATAGTATTGGAAGTTCAAGCTACAATGATCAACCCAGAAGAAAACATAAAAGGCATCCAAATTTAAAGGAGAAAATAAAACTCTCATTATTTGCAGATGACATGATACCCCAGTCTTTAGAAAACACTAAAGACTCCACCAAAATGTACTAGATTCAATAAATTAATTAGGAAATGTAGGAGGATACAAAAAGCTGTAATACATAGAATACTATGCAGCAGCAAAAAAAAAAAAAGACGGATTTCTTACCCTTTGAGACATCATAGAGAGACCTGGAGAATATTATGCTAAGCAAAATAAGCCAGTCAGAGAAAGACAAGTATCACATGATCTCACACATATTTGGAATCTAAAGAACAAACTAAACTGATGAACAAAATAGATACATAGACATAGAAGCATAGAACAGACTATGGAATCTCACAAGGGAGACGGGGGCGGTGGGTTGGAAGAGATCAACCAAAGGATTTGTATGTGTATATACATAACCCATGGACATAGACAATAGGTTGCTGAAGATCAGGGGTGGGGCAAGGGCTAGTTGGAGGGGAGGTAAAGAAGGGAAATGGGGGACATCTATAATACTGTCAACAATAAAAAAAAATTTTTTTTAAAGAAAAATCTTTCCCCAAGCTCCAAGTCATCATACACATGCCTTAGCAAACACATACAGGGCATCTTTAAAATCCTTTATAAACATTCTTGCCTTCTCTTCAGTTTCAGTTTCATCACTGCTCCCCTCTGTTCCCTAAGGCTTGACTTCTTTCCACTTCTCAGATGAGTTCCAATTATCCACAGCAAAGACTCTCCACACTTCAATGTGTATAATAATCATCTGCAATTCTAACAAGTTTGCAGGTGATGTTGGTGCTGCTAGATTGTGGACTATACTTAGAGTAGCAAGGCACTAAAATATATATTCTTTCCCCTCCTCCTAGATATTTTCTATTCATTCTTCAGGTTTCAATTTAAATATCATTTCCTCAAACTTCCCAAAATAATTAGGAACTCTTCTTCCATTTTTCCACAGCACCCAGGCCATCTGCATATTAATGGTCACATTTATAATAATTAATTCACTATCTACTTTCTCTGCTACTCTCCAAGTTCTCTGAGGGCAGAGATTGTTTCTCTTGTTTGTAGATGCTTCCCTAGTGTCTAATTCTATGCCTGCCACATAGCAGGTTCACAAAAAATATTTGCTGATCGCTTTAAGTGAATACTCAGATCTTTAGTTCTTGACATGGAATGATATTTACCATACAATAAGTTTTAAAAATCATGTTACAAAACATTATGTATGTATTCCAAATAAATATGATATATTTGCATACAGGAAATCTGGAGTTATACTTAAGAATATAAGCAATATTATCTCTGGACTGGAAGCTTTGGAGTAATTGTTTTTCTTCTTTGCATTTTCTTACATATTTTCTAAAATATTGTATTTTTATTATTATTTTGTAACCAAGTCATAAATAATATTAAACATTGAATTCTGACATTTAAACTTTAGTTTCCCAATATTGTTGAAGTTGTTGTTTTAATGTATAGAACTAAAAGTCAGTCCACATTTTTTTAAATGTGACTAGGAATTTCCCTTATAATTTGAAGTCAAGTCAAGGGTTAGGTCTGCTGACTATAGGGGTACTTGACTTGAAAAAAATCAGCAAATTTTTGTAGAGTAGCATTTTTACTAACTCTCTCTTTGTTAATGGTAGATCAACAATTTACACAAGCAATTTTACATAGACAAGTCAATAAATAGAACAAAAGTCCATACATAAATAGACTCAAAAATTCACTGAAATTGAATCTATGCAAAACTGGCATTTATAGCTAGTAAGTAAGAGTGGATTTATTGAATAAAGAATATTATGCAATTGGCTAGTCATTTGAGAAAACAATAATGCTTTTTCTTCTTATGAAGTTAATAATAGAGATTTAATTTTCTTAAAGAAAGCTATAAAATTAGTAGATGAAAATATGAGAGTATACATTTAAATTTAAGTATAAAAATGCTCTTTCTATAAATGATACCAAGACTAGAATATATTTAAAAATTGCTAATTTTTAGTATATAAAAAGTAAAACTCCTATATAGCATAAAACACCAAAAAAATACTGAAAATCAAACAGCAAAGTAAAAGGACTACAATATATGACAAATAATGAAAGTCTTTAATATAATAACATCACTTACCCATAAGAAAAAGATGAATAACAACACAATAAAATAAATTGGTAATTCTCAAAAGGAAAAAAATAGCCAAGAGACACCTAAAAGTGTGTTCACCCTAACTGGAAATTAATAAAAATAATAAAGATGTTTTCCTCATTGGATTAGAAAAAAATATATATAAAGATAAACAATTAGTAGTTTGACAGGGTGAGAGGAAATGAACAGTGTCATAATTGTTGGTAGATGTAAGTTGATAGAGTATGTATCAAAATTTTGAAAACAAAAGTTTAATAAATAACTCCACACCTAAGTATTTTCTTACTTTGCCGGTTGGTTAAGTTAGTGGATAATATGAAATAATTTAAATGTTCACAAATAACATTGAGTAAAAAAGATCTTTTTATATAATAGAACTTATATAAGTTCTTTGGTATATCTGTTCCTTGCCCCCAATCCCACATCGAGGTATGCTGGTTTGTAATTAAAAAATGATCTTTTAAATATTATGCCTAGGCCTAAAATAGCTAAAATATAATACTAAAAACATTCCTATTTTAAACTTGTTAATATTTAATATTTTTAAATATTCTGAAAACATGTAGGCAAATGGTTTTTCAGGATTCCTAACATATCTTTTGAAAGGCAAGAGACTTCAGAATATGCATTCTCAATGGGCAAGTGACATTGCTCCTAAGAGGTAAAAATTGGTGCTTTGTGAGGGAGCTGATATAAGCTTACTCTTTTTATGTATAGAACACAGATGTACAGTATATTTGGGGTATTAAAATTTAATAGGCCAATTAGGGGAAAGAATGTTTTTCTAGGCTCCTTAAGGGAGTGATGGATTTAAATAGGAGAGATGTAAAACACAAAGCATAGCAGTAAAAGTACAATTGCTGCTAAATAAATGTTGGTTGCTTCTCTTTTCTCCTCTCTTTTGTACTCTTCCCCCAAAATACTCAGAACCAAGAGAAAATATGACACAAGGAGAAATGGCTTTTCAAGAGGCAATGGCTTTTCTACATGATCTCTGGATCCCAGTGAAATCTAAGATCAAGTCCCATATCTATGATTTTCTTAGTTGCATAAGCCTGGCAAAGTTACTTGATATTTTATGAGCCTCAATTTTAACATCTGCACCCCAAAGTTGTTATGAAGAACAAATGAGAAAATGTATATGACATTCTTTGGGAATCATAAACCACTCAAGTTGCCTTATGATAGGGCACAGTTCATGCTAGTGGCAGGAATTGAAGATGCCTAGTCTGTGTTGGTACAGGGGAAAATAATGGAAAAAGACAAAACTAGAACAAATATTCCAAAATTTTATATGACCCTGAGTAACAACAGCAATCTTAAGAAGAATGAAGTTAAAGGAATCATGCTACCTTATATCAAACTATAATACAAGGTAGTAGAAACCAAACAGCATTGTCCTGGCATAAAAACAGACATATACATAATGGAACAGACTAGAGAGCCCAGAAATAAACCCAGGCCTTTACAGTTGTGAAGCAGACAAAAATATACAATGGGATAAAGGTAGTCTACTCAATAAATGGTGTTGGGACAATTATACAGATAATTGCAAAAAAAAATGACACTATACTATTTTCTTACACTAAACACAAGAATAAAATCAAATGGGTTAAAGACTTAAATGCTAGACTCAAACCACAAAATTCCTAGAAAAAAACACAGGTATTAAATCTTGGACATTTCTAATAGCAATATTTTTTCTGATGTATCTCCTCAGGCAAGGGAAACAAAACAAAACAAAAACTGGACTACATCAAGTTACAAAGCTTTTGCACAGCAAAGGAAACCATCAATAAAATGAAAAGACAATCCACTGAAGGAGAGAACATATTCATTAATAATGCATCTGGTAAGGGGTTATTATCCAAGATTTATAAAGAACTTATAAAACTCAACATCCAAAAAAAATCTAATTTTAAAATGGGCAAAGAAAGAATAGACACTTCTTCAAAGAGGACATGTAGATGGCCAATAGACATATGAAAAGATGCTCAATGTCATTACTCATCAGAGAAATGCAAATTAAAACCACAATCAGATATCACTTCACATCTGTCAAAATGGCTATCATCATTATTCAATAAACAATTAAGTGCTGGCCAGGATGTAGAAATAAAAAAGGAAACCTTGCCAAAACCGGTTTGGCTCAGTGGATAGAGAGTTGGCCTACGGACTGAAAGGTCCCAGGTTGCAGGCACATCCCCAGTAGGGGGCGTGCAGGAGGCGGCTCATCGATGTCTCTCTCTCATCGATGTTTCTAACTCTCTAGCCCTCTCTTTTCCTCTCTGCAAAAAAAATAAATAAAATATATAAAAAATAAAAATAAAATAAAAATAAAAAAAGGAAACCTTGTGTACTGTTGGGAATGCAGAGTGGTGCAGCCACTGTGGAAAAGAGTGTGGAGTTTCTTCAAAATATTGAAAATGGAACTGTCTTATGATCCAGCAATTCCACTTCTAGGAATTTATCCAAAGAAACCCAAAACACTCATTTGAAAGAACGTATGCATCCCTATTTTATTACAGCTTTATTTACAGTAGCCAAGATTTGGTAGCAGCCCAGGTATGCATGAGAAGATGAGTGGGTAAAGAAACATAAAGGAATATTATTCAGCCATAAAAAGGAGGATCTCTTACCCTTTGAGACAGCATGGAGGGACCTGGAGAGCATTATGTTAAGTTAAATAAGCCAGTCAGAGAAAGACAAGTACCATATGATTTTACCTTCAGGTGGAATCTAATGAACAAAATGAACTGAGCAAAATAGAGACAGACACATAGAGAGCAGGCTGATAGCTGTTAGAGGCATTTGCTTGAAGGATGGGGTGGAGCAATTGAGAAAAAAAGAAAAAGAATTAATGGATAGGGACAACAGTGGTTGCTGGAGGGAAGGAAGAGGAAGGTATAGAGGGATAAATGGTGATACAAAGACTCTTGACTTGAGGAGATGCACACACAATACAGCATACAGATGATGTGCTGTGGAATTGTGCACCTGAAACCTGTATAACTTTGTTAACCAGTGTCATTGCAATAAATTTAATAGAAAGGGAAGGGGAGGAACAAAAACTGTTCCTCTCTAGTGTTCAAGAACAAAATCAAGTCTTTAAGTCTAAACCTCAAAAGGCAGAATTTCTGTGCCAATTTGAATAGTTTAAAACAAAATTACCAGTGGAACTCTTACCGATTTCTTTGCTCTTCAGCTGTAGACTGATCATCGAAGAAGGTATTTCCAAATACTCCAAGTATAGTATTGTGGCCTTTCTTGCTGGCTGTATGATACACTCGAGAAGCCAGATGCAAGTCAATGGGCAGCACCCGGTCCGGGACAGTGGTGCACAGATCATGAAGGGTAGGAGTGGAGTGGTCTTTTGGAATTCTGCAACAGAGAAAAGAAAGTGGGCTTCCTTTTTCACTGTGTGGTCTTTTGGTATAAAATACATTTACACTGACAGATCAGTGTGGGATCTGAAAAGGTTGCCTAAATGATGGAGATGAGATTTAAAATGATAACAATAATTTATAACAAATTTAACATCACCATCTTAGGCCACTGACCAGATCTTCAAAGTCATACATCCTACTGCTTGCTAAAATATCAACCTGTATGTCTTACAGTTACCATAGAATCAAGAGATTTAAAAGCAAACTTATTTTCATCCCACCCCAACCCTCTTCTCTCTTGAATTCTCTAACTCAGTTTGTGACACCATATCCAGCCATCATGCATCACCCTTTTGCAACTCTGCTCAAATGCTAATGTCCCTGAAGAGGTTGAAAATACTGAACATTACCCATTAACTAGCATCAGTGGGACCCCTGGTCTAAGTTAATGTGATATCTCCCTTTCCACTATGCTAAAACTTTCCTTTTCTGCCTTTCCAAAATAGGGAAGAAGGCATGAAGAATGCTTCCTTAATCCCCACTGTCACTTGCCATCCAATTGACAAATGCTTTTTGAGCACCTACTATGTGCCAGACTCCATGCTAAGTGATTTACATTCTTTCAACAATGAGCCTGTATGGGTAGCATTATTATCCTTACATTGCAGCAGGCTTATTTTGGATAAAGCACAAAATTAGTGAGTGGCTACTAGGATCTAAACATAATGCTGCTGACTATAAACCATAATATTTTCCTATTGCTGCCTTTTCATAACCCCTGAAGTAGAAGTGGCCCTTCTCCAGTGCTACTCCATCCTCACCTCCTTACTGAAGTCATACTTTTACATTAACCAAATGGCAAGTTGTCATCAAATCACATAAACTTTAGATATTTATATCGTGTTTTCTCTGAAGCTACAGCTGATATATTCATGACCTTTCTTGCAATTGCTCTTCCTCCATGAGCTTGTTAAAGCCTGCTCTGTCTCAGCTCTATGTCTGCCTCCCAGATTCATCACAATTTGACTTAGTCACAGGCTTTTCTTTCTCCATCTTCTAAACTGGGTATGGCTTCCAAGATTGAAATTTTCTTTCTACATTGAAAAAAATCAGTTTCAGTATCTCATCTTGTTCCTCTGTATGAAGAGCTCCCAAATCTCATTTCCAGTATCACTATCTCACTCAGATTCCTCACCTTCAATATACAAAACACTGCCTCTCCTTTGCCTGCCTAGCCAATGAATAACTGAACTTCTCCCTGCACAGGGTTACTTAGCTGTGCTACTTTTCCCTCCTCACTTCCAACAGTCAAGGTCCTCATCACTTCAATCTGCATTAGCAACAGGCTAGTGCCAGTTGGGTTGATCACTGCACCCTCTGTCCTTTCTCCTCTCCAATATCGCCTGCAAAATCCTATCACATTTATCTTTAAATATTCCTTTACCTAGCATGAAGGTTCTTCGTTACTTGCTGCATTCACCTAACTTCCTTTCTCTGAGTTTCAAGGCTCTTAGGATCTGGCCCCCCTTCTAACCTAGTGGTTAAAAGTCCAGAATATAGTGAAGTCAAACTGTCCCTGTTCAATACCTGTTTTAAATTAAGCAAGTCAATTAATTTCTTTTTATATCAGTAAATTGGGAGCGACAACATTAACACATCCTGCAAAAATTACTTTATGAAAGAAAGGAAGGAATGCATTTAAAATAGTGTCTTTCACATGGCTGATGTTTGCTATTATTATTAGTTTCCAGGACAATTCACAGGACCAACAACACCTGTCAGTTCCTTCAGTTATGAATAGAATGCTGCCTGTCCTTTTGTCCATATCTAAACATCTATCAAACAATATCTCCAAGACAAACGTCTCTGCAAACTTTAATTATTTTCCTTTTTTACAAATATCTCTTTTCATACACTATCCTATTCTTTTGCCACCCATTCTGACCATTTATCTGATAGGTTAATGCAGGTCTGCCCACCAATTGCTCTACATGCCTGGATGTAGCATATCGTAATATAAAGAATATAGTGTTTGGAACTGGCAGGTCTGCATCACAGTCTCAGCTATAACATTTGCAAGCTATATCACTGACCTCTCTAAATATCTTACAAAATGAAAATAAAAATCCCTTGTACCCTAGCTGGTTTGATTCAGTGGATACAGCATCGGCCTGAGGACTGAAGGGTCCTGGGTTCATTCTGATCAAGGGCACATACCTGGGTTACGGGCTCGATCCCCAGTGCATGCAGGAGGCAGCCAATCAATGATTCTCTCTCATTATTGATGTTTCTATCTATCTTTCTCCTTTCCCTTAAAAAAAATATATATTTTTTTTTAAATCCCTAACTTTTGCCTCTGTAACAATTGATGACAGTGTTTGTTTTATTTGTATTGCTATAGTTACTTTCACTGCACAGCACCCAACTCATCGCTGGACATTACTGAATCACTAATAAAGAATGGTTTGTGTCACTTCTAAAAGAGCACAGGCACCAAAAAAGCACAGAACATGAAATGTGTACATGTTTGAGTAGAAGAGGATAAAAAGAGGTAAATCTAAAATATTTGGAAATGTCTCAAAGAGACTGGGAGTGTGAAAATGGGTGTCCAGGAAGTAGGGATCCTAAGAAAGAACTGGAAAAAAAAGGGGGGGACAAAAAGGTAAGCTCTGATGTCGAAGTCATCTACATTATCATTCTGTCTGAGACAGGTCCTGGCAAGTGGAATGTACTGGAGATTACATTACTTTTTTCCCCCCCTTTAAAAATGCAACACAACCAATCTGAATTCCTATGTTCTATCATACTCTAATTACATAGGTCTGTAAGTGAATATCCCTTGGTTATCGAGCTAAATAATGCTATATTTTCAAAAGAGGGCTCAATTGCCAAAAAGATAATTTAATTTGTGGTCTACTCACAGGTGAGTCAGGTAAAAAAAAATGTTTAAGAAAACAGAAGCAAGGAATAAAAGATTTTCAGAAATATATTTTCCAAAATTTTTTTATTATATAATTTTTAATATCAGATTTTTGTTCCTCTGTATCTCATTCTTATTTTTCTAATGGAGATTTCTAATTTCCATTTTAATGAATTAACTCAGCACTATACATATCAAAAAGATCTACAAATATTTTTGGCATGCTCAAGAAAGACTGTGTGTTTTTATAGCACACTCTCCTTAAACAGGACGATTTGTCATTCTTTGAAATACTAAGACATAAAAAAAGAAAAGGCTCTGACTCTGTGTGTGGCCATGCTACTTTGCCTAATGCACTAAATGCAAGGTTTTTTTAGTGGGGGGGGGATCAAGAAGTTTCTGCTTCATTGATAATCTGACAGTAACTATTTATTGAAGGTAAAATACCTGTTGTCCTCTGTCACTATTTGTTTTAATACATAATCTTGCTAACTAAATGAGCTGAAAGCAATGCAGATAAGCAATGGCATGTACAGGGTCACTTAAATGCCAATTTGACTCTTTCATAAACTTTGGAATTCTTTTCCCATGAGTCCATTTCCAGGTACTAAATAGTGAGTAATATCCATTTACAGAGTTTAGGCTGGCCATAAAACAGTTGTCTTCCATGCCCAGCACACCTTTCAGTGCCCCTAAGCAACAACAAAAGCTAATAATTAAAGCTTCTTTAAGCCCCCATAAACAGTTAAATGAAGAAGAGTCTAGAATAAACCAACCCATAAAAATCCAGTGGTGAAATAAGGAGAAAATATTTTCAACAAGGTGAATGGCAAAAGATAAAACCATAAATCTAAGTTGCACATTATTATTCAAAATTGTAGCTACATTCTGGTATAAAAAGTAATTCCATTTAAAATACAGTGGCGGGGGTGGGGGTAGGGGGAGGGAAATGAATTAAAAAGTCATCTAAATAACCAGTTCTATTGGCCAATGGTAACTCAGAGTTGGACTGTCTTTTATTTTATAGAAATAAAATTAACCAACATAATAAGCAATTAATCTAAATTAGACATTACAGTGATTGAAAGAAATAAAATCTAACATGTTAACATTTAATTTTCTTTAGTCTCACAAACAGCTATTTTTATTCTAGCATTGTTATTCATTAAATCAATTGCCTTGATCAAAAATAGAAAGAGAAGCGTGGAGTACAGCACACATGTCCTAACCTGTGAGAAGATTTAACTTAAATCTCATATATAAACTTCTAAAGCATTCAATTTCCTTTAAAAATCGATTTTTCAGGTATCAATGCTACTAAATAACCTCTTCAGAAAGTAAAGTTTATAAATTGAAGTTACTTTGTTTTTAATAGTTTTTGATCCTGCATGGATTTTGCACATTTTCTTAGTCGTGGAATTTCTGGTTGAGTTTTTTCTGTTCGTTTAACTTTTTTTCCTCTGATTTGCAATAATTCTGATGACATCACCTTTGAAAAATAAAAAAGTGTGCTGTTAAAAAAATTTGTCACATGAAATTAGATCTTTCTCTCATATTTTAATGGTCTATCTCATATTTAAACTCCTAATTTAAAAAATATAAATTCTAAAGGTGAGTTATATTCTTTTAAATCTCTTCCTAAAATTTTACATTCATAACCTTCCAGCAATAAAAATATTAGTACCATATTTATTTATAATATATTTTTTCCTTAAAACTAATAAAGAAGAAATACAAGATTTTTCCCTCCATTGATCTACTCTTCTTGATGATATTTTTAATGTGGGACTTCCCCTTAGTCTGTCTCTCTCTCTCTCACTCTCTCTCTCTCTCCCCCTCTTTTTTTTTTTTTTCTTACCCTTAGCCTCTTAAAGTTTGGCATGACTGATGGTTGCAAATATGCTTTCTTATATCTATTTTAAGCAATGTTTATTCATTTTCACTTCCTTACAGTTATACTGTCTTCTACTGCTTGGGGAAAATCAAATGCACACCTCTATAATTATCTTTTAATCATAATAGGTATTAACACTGTTTTCCTAGATTTCCTAGAAAACTTGCAGAATTCATAGTAATAGTGATCTAAAAATATTTTTCTCCATGGGTTACTCTGTCTTTTTTTGCAACTAGATTTAAGAAAGAAAGCAGGCTGGTTTTCCTTGGAGAAAGCAGAGATATGATTGAATAGGTAGAAGGAGGTCAGTAAAGAGGGATTATAAATTAGGTAGCCAGTTTGGGTTCAGTGCAACAGTAAGGAGAGAGCTATTGCAATTTCTTGAGTAAGAAAGTGATGACAAATAAGGAAAGCTCAGAGTACAGATCATTCCATCTTGCCACCCAGTTAATGTTTAAATTTCTAGTTTCTCCACCAAGTGGTTATTCATTCTGGCTTGAACATGATCAGGAGCAGAGGATTTGGAAGTCTTTAATACTCTTCTGTTTGTTAGAATTTATGTTTATTTATCATAGAGCCTAACTAGTCTCAATTTAAACCTCCCAATCTAGCTCTCTTCCATTTGACAGTCAAATATTTGAATACAGTTGACTACCCTAGATCTGCACCTCCCCAACCACCCAAACCCAGTAAACATCCCCCAGGCCCTTCAGCTCTACCTTACATGACATAGCTTTGAAGTACTGTGCTTTAATATCTTGAAAGTTTTCTTACAGTCTACAATTTGTCAGTATTTCTCCTGGGATTGAATACCGATATCTGAACACAGTATTTAAGGTATGATATGATCAGATCAAAAACAAAAAAAGATCATCCTCTTTTATGGTATTTGTCAATCAATGCAAACAATTATTGCATTTGCTTTCTTATCACTAAATTATAGTCTAAAACCCTGAAGTCTTTTTCACATTAAATCACATCATCCCATATCTATGCATTTAGTTTGTGGCCCCAAGGACAGAACCATTATGCACATTTATCCCAATTAAATTTCACCTGAGATCTGACTAACCAAATCTTACTAGTCACATTTTGAATGTTACCTACAGATCCAACCAATAAATCTTCCATTTTCTCATCAAAATTATTAGGATATACAATGATTGGACACAGCCATATAGCAGTCCACAGGAACTTTCATATCAAATTCTGCATCCTTTATATAACTAATTACAAATCCATCTAGCAGTTCTCCTGACTGCAGTCTTGCTTACAATCTATCTTTGGGAGACGTTCATAAGTGGATGGCTGAAGTCCAAATAATAATAACAACAACTAATGTGTATTGAGTTTTCTTGTATACCAGGCTCTTCACCATGATATTCTTGTCTTGAACTCCAACACTTTACTGGTATTCAGTCTAGGAAAAGAAATAAGGTTGATCTTCCATGGTGTGTCCCACAGAGAAACTCTGCTAGTTCCAAGTGACTGTTGCTTCCTCTTATAAGGGGTCAAACACAATCCTTTCATTTTGTTTTTTTCTCAGATATGCAACTGTATTTGTCATTGGCTTGACATCACATTTTCAAACCCTTGTAAGCCTACAGGCTCTGGCTGTGTTTACCTGCCTATTCCCAATAGGTATTTTTCTTTTTTTCTCTTTTAGAGAGAAAAGAAGGAAGAGAGAGGAAGACCGATGTGACAGAGAAACATCAATTGGTTGCCTCCGGTACACACCCCAGCCAGGGATCAAACCTACAACTTAAGTATGTACCCTAACTGGGAATCAAACCTATAATCTTTTGGTGTATGGGACGATGCTCAACCAACTCAGCCACCTGAGTTGGGCTTGTTCCCAATCTTTTAATGATTCATTAAATCACTCCATAATTTTGTCTAAGATAAATCATACTTCACAGAAACCATAAACACTACCCTTAGAAAAATAAAACTCAGATTTGCCATTGTCAGTCTCCAGGCATCTAGCACTTCCATCGCCACTGTAGCAATTGCTGACAGAGGCCCAGCAGGCTTAAATCTATTTACCTAAGCCAACAGGCTCAGATATCTAAGCTAACTCTTGAAATTTTTTTACCAACCTTGGGCTTCAAGTTTCTTTTATCAATTCTTTTTCTCTTCTTTCTAAGCTAAAGATCATTCTCCTTGTCAGATTTAAGAGAAGCAAAGTGCAAGTTTATCAGCTTCCTTTTCTCTGTCATATTTCTATTTATTTAAAACCTCACGCTTTTTCCAAAAATAAATTAAGGCAGCTCTGTCATATGTTGCAATCACATTATTCATCGAATATTTCTCTCTACTCGAAAACTAACATGAAAAAAAAAATTCTTATATTTTTAGCATTATTTACAGACCTCAACCCATCTTGGATCTTAGCCTTCTTGATATAATTGTTATAGCCACATACCACTTTTATGTCTATCTATGGATATGTATTTCTTCTTTCATCTTGTGTATATTTTTAAAACTGAATGCAATAGATCATTCATAATTGTTTTGTGAGAATTTGGGAGGTCTTGGGGCATCCTACATCTCTCTATTTTTTTTAAATAAAACTTTTTTTATTGATTTTTAAAAAGAGATAGGGGAAAAAAGAGAAAAACATTGGCCTACTGTTCCTCCTATATATGCATTCATTGGTTGCTTCTTGTATGTGCTCTGAGCAGGGATTTAATCTGCAAACTTGGAGTATTGGCACAATGCTCTAATCAACTGGGCTATCCAGCCAGGGCCACATCCCACATCACTGAAATATCCTTCTATTTAGAATATCTCTCTATATATATAGATTATATATATAATATTTAAATCTTTTTATTATATCATATATATTATTTATATATATAATATATAAATATATATTTATATATTATATATATATAATATTTTAATCTTTTTTATAGACTTTTGACTTTTTTCCTCCTAAAATGCTCAACAATCCTCTGATGGGCTCTTGTGTCAGTCATTTTTTCACAAAATCTCCATTATCTAATTTCTCCTTTTGTTAGTCATGACTTAGACCAGAATCTTAATATTCTCTATTATACTATTGAGTCTATAATAGTAGAAATGGCCAATAGAGTACATATGACCAAATTTTCTACTTTTTATCTGAAAGAGAACTTATGGTATATATGTGAGCAATAAAAGTTCTGTACTACTACTTTAACACATCTCTATGCTAGTTCTATTAGCTATGAGCTATGTGAAAAATATATATATTAGCCATGACCAGTTTGGCTCAGTGGAGAGCATCAACCTGCAAATTGAAGGGTCCTGGCTTTTTGATTCAAGGGCACGTACCTTGGTTGTGGGCACATCCCCAGGAGGAGGTGTGCAGGAGGCAGCTGATCAATATTTCTCTCTCATTGATGTTTCTAACTCTCTATCCCTCTCCCTTCCTCTCTGTAAAAAATCAATAAAATATATTTTTAAAAATATATTTTTAAAAAGTGGTCTTCTCCCACTGATATGGCCTAAAGTATATCGTTCTTCATTCCTGAAACAGAGATGCTGGAGACTAACTTGTCCAAACAAGGTGTGTGTGTGTGTGTGTGTGTGTGTGTGTGTATTTTCTCCCCAGAATTGTGATTAGGTTTGAGATTAAAAGCTTTCAAAAAAAATAGATGTTCCATTTTCCCAAATAGGCAATTTGCACATCAGGAGCCTTTTTCAGGGTGAACTCCGCCACATTCTTTGGCCCTTGCCTAGGTCATTTCTTCACACCTGCATATCCTCAACTCTCATAATTCTGTGTTTTATATAAATAGTGTTTTACCTTTATAGATACCCGTTTGGCTGTTTCTAATTCACCTGTAGACTGTTCATCTTCCAAATGTTTATTTACATCCTCTGCTTGCTGAATTTCTGAAGTTTCCTGAGGTTTAAATAACACACTTTCTGCATCTGAAGGTCCCCATTCTAATGTATCTTCTTGTTCAATTGGGAAAACACTTGATACAGTCTCAGTAATTTCCTCAGTCTCATTCTGTTGGAAAACATAAATGTATAGGAACTTTTTTTTATTGGTCCTTTTTTAAGTCATACAATGTTTTCTCTCTGATAACAAAATAATAATGAAAATGCATGATTGAAATTAAAAAGAGGTAGTAAGTTCCCTTTGAATATTTACAACGAGAAACTCAAATTGACTTAAGAAAAATATAAAGTCTGGTAAATTAATTTTTTCAGTACTTGTCTCAGGAAATATGGCTACTTCACAGTTATTATGCACCAACTCTAAGGAAATAACAAGACTCCAATCTAACCCCTCCAAATTCATACAGAATCAAGGCCTACTGAAATAGGTAATCTCTGCCCAATCTGAAGTTCTTTGGTTCTGAAAAATGAGGTTCCTTGATGCTCTTCCAGAACCCTGACTACAGGTACTCAGAGAAGAGCTGGCCCAGAGACCTCGAGAAGAACACCCTGACACCACAGCTCCATCCCAAGCCCAAATGAAAAATTCTCACAAAAATATCACTTCTACTCCTGCTTTGAGTTCCTTAAAAATGTCTCATGCTCACCATTCTTATTCCACACAATTATGGAAGTCTTAGAGCAATCAGGCAAGAGAAAGAAATAAAAGGCATCCAAATTGGACATGAAGAAGTAAAAGTATCACTTTTTGAAGATGAGATGATTCTGTATATAGAATAACCTAAATTCTCCTCCAAAAAATATTAGAAACAATACATAAATGCAGCATACTTGCAGGATACAAAATCAATGTGCAAAAATTCATTTTGCAACTGCAACAAAAAAAATAAAATACCGCCCTGACCAGTTTGGCTCAGTGGATAAAGCTTTGGCCTGCGGACTGAAGGGTCCCAGATTCGATTCCAGTCACGGGCATATACTTTGGTTGTGGGCTTATCCCCAGTAGGGGGTGTTGAGGAGGCAGTTGATCGATGTTTCCCTCTCATCAATGTTTCTTATTCTCTATCTCTCTCTCTTTCTCTCTGTAAAAAAATCAATAAAATATGTATTTTTTAAAAAGAATAAAATACCTAGGAATAAACTTAACAAAAATGTGAAAGACACATATACTGAAAACTACAAAGCATTATTAAAAGAGATTTTTTTAAATATATTTTATTGATTTTTTACAGGGATGAAGGGAGAGAGATAGTCAGAAACATTGAAGAGAGACAGACATCAATCAGCTGCCTCCTGCACGCCCCCTACTGGAGATGTGCCCACAAATAAAGTACATGCTCTTGACCAGAATTGAACCTGGGACCTTCCAGTCCACAGGCTGAGGCTCTATCCACTGAGCCAAATGGTTTTGGCTTAAAAGAGATTTTAAAAGATACAATATCCGAATTATGGGGGTATCAGAAAAAGAGAGAGAGCAAGATACTGAAAACTTGTTGGAAGAAATAATCACAGAAAACTTCCCTCCACCTGGTGAAAGAAAGATACTTACAAGTCCAGGAAGCACATGGAACCCCAAACAAAAGGAATCCTAAAAGGTCCACACCAAGACACATCATAATTAAAATGCCAAGAGAAAAGACAAAGAGAGAATATTAAAAGCAGCAAGAGAAAAACAGTTACCTACAAGGGAGCACCCATACGATTGTCAGCTGATTTCTCAACAGAAACTATGCAGGCCAGATGGGAGTGGCAAGAAATATTCAAAGTGATCAATAGCAAGAACCTACATCCAAGATTACTCTACCCAGCAAACCTATTATTCAGAATTGAAGGGCAGATAAAGAGCTTCACAGATAAGAAAAAGCTAAAGGAGTTCATCACTGCCAAATCAGTATTATATGAAATGCTGAAAGGTACTCTTTAAGAAGAGGAAGAAGAAGAAAAAGGTAAAGATAAAAATTAGGAACAACAAATATATATCTATCAACAATTTAAAAATCAAGTCAATAAAAAAATCTGATAAACAGAATAAATTGGTGAATAGAATCAGGGGCATAGAAAGGGAGTGGATTGACAATTCTCGGGGGGAAAGAGGTGTTGGGGGGAAGAGACTGGACAAAAATCATATACCTATGGATAAGGACAGTGGCGGGGGGTGGGGGAGACAAAGATAGAGGGTGGGGTGGGAACCGGGTGAAGGGGAGCTATGAGGGAAAAAAGAGGTGATGATGGAAAAGCATGGGGTATCAAACAGTGACCAATACTTTTCAAATGATTAACACATGAGGTTACAAAATCATGCAGGAGTTAAAGATTTGTTCAAAGAACAAAAAGGATCAATAGATTTTAATGTAATGATATACCATAAGTTCATTTATCTGGTTTCAGATTCCCCACTACGACTAATCTTTAAGAAACTATCACTTTTAGAGTTTAGTATATTAACAAGAGTGTCTGTAACTATGTAATAATACTAGTAAACTATGACTTCCTTTTTAATTTGAGACCAGATTTATTTAATATACTTCAAGTAAAAAAACTATATACGACAGATTTAATGCAAAAGCAGACAGGATGATCTAGCTCTATATTAAATCAGATATTAAAGAGATTTGCAAAAATTATAACACAGTCCTACCCTTCTCATTAAATTATTTTGTTTTGGATACCATTTTGTCCTTAAAAAATGTTTTATATTAATATGTAATCAGCTTTTTTAAAATAAATAAATATTTTATATTTTTATCTATTTTAATTTCTAATATAGTAAAATTGGTTGATATAATCCACAAGTAGCATGGACCTGTAAAATATAAATATTTTTAAGAGTTTAAAGGTATCCTGAGACCAAAATGTTCAAGTACTTTAAAACTTTAAAGTTTGAAAATTCTTTTTTAAAAGTTGTGACTCAGCTGTAATTTATATCTCAAGCATTTATATCATTGAAAACTCTCTGCTGTTATTTTCCAATGAGTGAATGAATAAATAAAATGAAATTATAGCAATTTTTCTCTACTATTCAATTAGTCTCTACTTAGGATATATATTAAACAGTACAGTGGTACCTCGAGATACGAGTTTAATTTGTTCCGTAACCTTGCGGCATGGGAGACTATGAGACACTCGAGTCGAGGTAAACTGGTGGGTCATGTGCAGCTGGCTGATCCGTGCAATTACTTGTATCTCAACTGTTGCTTGTATTTCAAAGCAAAAATTGCTCGCTCAATGGCTCGTATCTCAAAAACCTCGTATGTTAGGGCACTCGTATCTCGAGGTATCACTGTATTGTAATTTGTCTCTTTATATATTGCTCTTCATACAAGTTCCTCAAGGGGAAAAAGTGTCTTTTCTATTTTTGTATAGTCTATGAGTAAAACAGTGTCAGCCACATTATAGGGGGGGAAATGAACAAATACATTCCTTGATATTTTTATAATTATATAAGGAAATAATTTTCCATGATCATTCCAGGGTAGGTAAAAAAGGTAAAGGGATTAAGCAAAAACAAAACAAGACAAAAAGTCATAGACAAAGATAATAGTGTAGTAATTACCAGAAGGAAAGGGGAATAGGGAGAGGTTGAAGAAAGTAAAGGGAGGATAAACTGTGATGGAAGGAGATTTGACTTCAGGTGGTGAACACACAACATACCGATGATGTATAATTTAATAACCAGTGTCACCCCAATAAATTCAATAAAAAATAAATGCTGATTATTTCAATTCAAAAAAATAAATATCTACTATATTTAAAATGGTGGATACTTTAAAAAAAGATATTCCATTAAAAATGCTCCTTTGTGAAAAGAAAATAAGTTGCATCAAAGAACTGAGGCCTGTGGAGCTGAAATGTCCACATTGATGCCACAGTGCTCTGCGGCAGGGTGCCAGGACCACATGGAAAGGGCAGGCACTCTTGGGATAAGAGCCTGTTGGCCACTGCTTCCCACTTAAATCTTACCCAGCAAACTTCTAGAGTCTAAGGAACAAGTAGCATGGACAGATAGAATTCTGCTGTCTGGCACAGAGTAGGCACCCAAAAAATGTTCTTGGAATGAAAGATACTACAGAGGTATCATGGCCAGTTGTCAAATTAAAAGATATTTTACCTCTAGAGAAGTGGTAAGGGAAACCAAGATGGTGGCATAGATAAACACCTGTATTTGCTTCCTCCCACAACCACATCAAAATTAGAACTAAAATACAGAACAACTATCACCCAGAACTGTGGGAAAGCTGGCTCAGTGGAAGTAGCAAGAACCTACAACCAAGAATATTCTACCCAGCAAAGCTATAATTTAATATTGAAGGTCAGATAAAGAGCTTCACAAACAAGAAAAAGCTAAAGGAGTTCATTACCATCAATCCAGTATTACTAGTATATGAAATGCTGAAGGGTATTCTTTAAGAAGAGGAAGAAGAAGAAAAAGGTAAAGATAAAAATTATGAACAACAAATACATATCTATCAACAAGTGAATCTAAAAATTAAATGAATAAAAAATCTGATGAACAGAATAAACTGGTGAATGGAATAGAATCAGGGTTATAGAAATAGAACAGACTGATGGTTCTCAGAGGGAAGGAGGTGTGAGGGGTGCAGGAAAAGATTAGACGAAGATCTTATATGCATTTATGTAGTACCTATGGACAGAGACAATAGTGTGGCAAGAGCCTGGGGTGGGGTGGGAACCAGGTGGTGGGGAGCTACAGGGAGAAAAAAAAGGGACATCTGTAATAATCTCAACAATAAATATTTTTTTTAATGGTAAGCTTCATTTTTAAAAGCCAGTGGATACAAGAGGTCCAGTGATTGCTCATAAATGTCAAAGCTGAAGGTATTATAAATATCCAGAAAATTACAAATAAATCAATATTTTTATTCAAATCTTTATTTTATATCAAGATGATATCTAAGCCAGGAACCTGAAAATTGGCCTTTTTCATAATTTTCTTCAATATGGTATCTTTCCTTATACTTTACATAAGTATGTAGTGAATGATATTGTCATTTATTTTATTAGTGAAGATTTCTATTTTTCTAAACCTAACTAATATCATGTTTTCAGTTTATTATACCTGTTAGAAACTTAGAGGTCAGAAGTTTTCATATCGACCTGTAAATGTAGAGAAACCTAGAGAAACTATACTAGAAGACAGTGGTAAGCCCGTAGCATATATGGTAAGGCTTCAAAATTGATTTATCATATTAATGCCACACATATCATATTAATATTTATCATATTAATGCTTGGTTCTGAGGCAGATGATGATACTACAAGGGGAAAAGACATGGTCTAGACCCAGAAGCATCTTGATTTTCAGTAATTCAACCATTTAAAATAACTCTAAAATTAAAGGATCAATGGCTTTTGTGAAAAGATTACAGACACTTTCTGAACATAACATACAAGGCTAAAAATAAAGTTTGATCTGAATGTTTATGCATGTGGAATCACATTTTCAGGAACTAACTTTAAGAGCTGTCTATTCAACACTGTATAAATCTTTTGCAAAAAAAAATGATCATCACACCACCATTGTTTTGCATAAATGTGGATCTCTATATTCAGAGAGACATTTCCCATTCATATGGAATATGTTCTAGACTGCTTTGAATTCCATAAGTATTTTGATGATGATGGAGGAAAAGGAGCTTTATTTATGAAACAAACTTCTGACACCAACTGTCCATATTATTCTACAAAGTTATCCCCTTGTCAATATTTTTCAAAATTCTTCTAACTCAATAAAAAATAATGTGATACATTCATAGAAACTAATACTCTTTCTTTCTTTCTTTCTTTCTTTCTTTCTTTCTTTCTTTCTTTCTTTCTTTCTTTCTTTCTTTCTTTCTTTCTTTTTCTTTTTGTGCCCTTGACTGGAATCAAACCCGGGACACTTAAGTCCACAGGCTGATGCTCTATCCACTGAGCTAAACCAGTGAGGGTTAGAAGCTAATACTTTTAATTAATTCTCCAACTATCTTCTGGGATCTGAATGTCTCTAGACCAAAAGAACTGTTAAAATCTTTCCCTTCTGAAAAATGTTTGGGACCTTAGCTCAGAAGGTTATGATAGGCAGCAACAGTGATCCAAAATATCCAAGATTCATAATGTGGTACTGGATTAGATGTGCTTATGGTCAAACACACCTCTAAAACACATTAAAGGAGATTTTTAAAAAACTCCCTAGAAAAACATTCAAGTAATAGGAGGCAGACTATTACTTTAATATAGGCAAGGAGGATTTTTATTAAAGAAGATATTTACCAGTTGAGGTTCCTCAATACTTATCTGTAATGCTTGCTCTGTTTGTACTTGAGATGATCTATGCCAGTACATTTTTCCCATTAAAGAAATATCCTTGAAGGAAAAAAAGAAATAATTAAAATAATGTCAATTTTAAAAATAATCAAGGCATATTACTCAATGCAGCAAAATGCTAGTCAATATAGTTCAGTAAATGAGGACTATATAAAAGAGAAATACAAGCAAGTCAATATTATGCATGAAATGAGAAATACAAAAATATATATATAATAAAACATGTTATCTATTATTCCAATGTTATGGCTTTTAAAATCATTGATCTCTATAGATATATCATCAGATTGAATAAGACAATTAGTTAATATTAAGTCAGATACTGTAAATCACTGCTATTAAATGTTTATACAAGAAAGATAAAATCAAAGCTAAAATTTAATCTAAATAAGAGCAAGAAATAATGTGAATATACTTAAATGTTAATAGGTATAACTGTTAGTGTCATTTTTGTCATTACTAATGCTAAATGCTATATTATACTCTCTACATAGCTGAAATGGTAAGAAGATAGCACAGCACAATATCTAACAATAGATAGGAATGAAGACACCCAACTTCTACCCAAACTGTTAAGTCACAGACTAGGCATCAACAGAAGTTATTTTGTTTCCCTTCACTTCAGTTTTGTCTTTGTACATGACTTTTTAAAGACTCTTTCTCCCTTAGCCTTTTAACAATGTCAATAGCAATATCTGAACATTCTTTGTGCTTTAAAACTCTGCTTCCCTACCTTTTCTTTGCTTCATTACAAAATAAATCTATCTGAGACCACTGATTCTACTCTACCCTCTTGTCCTATCTAATAAAAAAGTAATATGCAAATTGACCATCACTACAACACATAAGATGGCTACCCCATGTGGTCAAAGATGGCTGCACCAATGTGGACACAAGATGGTCACCAGAAGATGGCCAGAAGAGGAGGGCAATTAGGGGTGATCAGGCCAGCAGAGAAGGGAAGTTGGAGGTGACCAGGCCTACAGAAAGGGGCAGTTAGGGGAGACTCAGGCCTTCAGCAGAGGGCAGTTAGGGATGACCAGGCTTGCAGGGAAGGACAGTTAGAGGTGACCAGGCCTGCAGGGGAGGACAGTTAGGGGCAATCAGGCTGGCAGGGAGGTAAGGGGGTGATCAGGCTGGCAGCAGAAGCAGTTAGGGGCAATCAGGAAGGCAGACAAGTGAGCAATTGGAGCCAGCAGTCCTGGATTGTGAGAGGGATCTTCAACTGCCCATTTAGGCTCGATCCTACTGGGATTGGGCCTACACAGGCAGTCAGACATCCCTCGAGGGGTCCCAGATTGGAGAGGGTGCAGACTGGGCTGAGGGACACACACACCCATGCACAAATTTCATGCACCAGGCCTCTAGTCATAAATAACTGGACATGTAAGAATACCTCTTTTAGGGTTGGACAACAGCAATGCAAGACTATGATGACTAAGAATATGAATGCCAAAAAAAAGTTAAGAGTTAAATTACCCCAGATTTCTGCTTTACACAATTTCCAGAACATAACACAATAAAGGAGAAATCATACAGTGCCTTACTGAATTGAAGAGACAGAAATTAGAGTATTTGTTAGTCACAATATGGAGAAAGAGGTTTTGGAAATTTGTCTTTGACTCTTGGGCTGAATATTATTTTTCTCATGCAATGGTGAAATCCATGAGTCCATACAAAGAAAAACTGCCAATTGTCAGGGAGGGGTGGGGGCAGGAACAATTGTCAAAAAGCTGTAAGCCACAATTCCCAGAGTTCACATAAGCTGGGAATCATTAGCTCTTCCACAAGACAAACAGAGAACATGGTACATTAATCATAAATCGCAGAATGATCATACATTAGTAGCATGGTACATTAATCATAAATCGCAGAATGATCATACATTAGATCTATACTAATAGAAGGGTAATATGCTAATTACACTGGGTCAACCAAACATCTTCCAGACGTCTGACTTCCTTCTGGACAGTTAGGGGGTGACCAAGCGAGGAGAGGGGCAGTTAGGGGTAGACCAGACCAGAAGGGGGGCAGTTAGAGGGCGATCAGGCCCGTGGGGGGAAGGGAGTTAAGGATCAACCAGGCCAGCAGGGGGATAGTTATGGGGCAGCCAGGCTAGCAGGAGGCAGTTAGGGGGTGATCAGGCCAGCAAGCAGAGGCAGTTAGGGGTAATAAGGTAGGCAGGTAAAGTGGTTAGGGGCAATCAGGAAGGCAGGCAGGCAAGTGGTTAGGAGCCAGTGGTCCCAAATTGCAAGAGAGATGTCCAACTGCCAGGTTAAACCCCATCCCACAGTCGGACATCCTCTGAGGGGTCCCAGATTGGAAAGGGTGCAGGCCAGGCTCATGCACAAATTTCATGCACCAGACCTCTAATTTTAAATACAGTGGTACCTCGAGATACGAGTTTAATTCGTTCCATAACCTTGAGGCGTGGGAAACTACGAGACGCTCGAGTCGCAGTAAACTGGTGGGTCGTGTGCAGCTGGCAGATCCGCGCGATTACTCCTATCTCAAATGTTGCTCGTATTTCAAAGCAAAAAAATGGCTCGCTCGACGGCTCATATCTCAAAAATCTCGTATGTTAGGGCACTCGTATCTTGAGGTACCACTGTAATACTTCAAAAGATACAGGTGATCTTCAGGTAGCTTAACTGCCTATCAGATTAAACTCTAACACTTTTTTAAATGAAAACAACCAAATTCAGTATTATAATTTTCATCATACAATCAGAAGTTATCAATTATGGAAAAATCTTAAATATACAATATACAACCAAAAGAAAAATAAGTAGGGAAAAAAAAACAGATAAGAGAGATACTGAAATGAGAAGCTACTGATGTTTGGGACCTTAGCTGAGAAGGTCCATGATAGGCAGCAACAATAATCCAAAATATCCAAGACTCCCAATGTGGTACTGGATTAGGTGTGTTTATGGTTAAACACACCTCTAAAACACATTAAAGGAGATTTTTAAAAAACTTCCTAACATTCAAGCAACAAGAGACAAACTATTATTTTAATATAGGCAAGGAGGATTTTTATTAAAGAAAATATTTACCATTTGAGGTTCCTTGGCACTTATCTGTAATCCTTGCTCTTTTTGCACTTGAGATGATCTGTGCCAGTACATTTTTCCCATTAAAGAAATATCCTTGAAGGAAAAAAAGAAATAATTAAAATAATGTCAATTTTAAAAGTCAAGGCATATAAGACAAATACTATATATATATAATGAAAAGATAATCATAAAGAGGATTAAGTGTATAAAATAAAAATCAAATGGAACATTTACAAAAAAACATACAAATTTCTGAGAAAAAAAGAATTAATTGGTTGGCATTAGAAGAAGACATTACAGAAGAAAATATCAGTTCTTCAAGACATAGGAATAGAAGCTATACAAAATGAATTCCAGAGAGATATAAAAACTGAAACAAATATTCAATCTAAAATACATTTTAATTACAGTTACAGTAAGAGGGTGTGGAGAGAGCAGAAAATATTTGTACACAAAATGGCCCAAAAGTTCCAAATTTTATGGCAACTATAAACCTCCTAATGCAAGAAGCCCATGACCTCTTAGCAGAAACACACAAATACATTGTGCCGAGCACATTATAATCAAAGCTAGAGGCCTGCTACATGAAATTCATGCATGGGTGGGGTCCCTAGGCCTGGCCAATGATCAGGGCCTTTGGAGCCAGGCTGATGAGGGCTGGCCGGAGAGGAGGCGACAGTCACCAGGCTGGTTCCCTGCCTCCCCCTCTCCTTCTTCTCTCACCTCCATGGGTGGTGGGCTGATTGAGGCCTGCCAGTCAGGGGAAGGAATGGGGCATGGGAGGTTGACCACCAGCTTCGAGGAGGGAGCCATCCCTGGGAAAGGGACCACGTCTGCCACCACCCACCCTGATTCCCTGTCCCAGCCCAGGGCCCAACCCTGATTGGGCAATCAGGGTCTGCAGGCTCGGGGGAGGAATCGTGGGAGGTTGGCCAGTCAGGGGAAGTTGGCTGTAGAAGCACACTGACCTCCAGAGGGCAGCTCCTGCATTAAGCATTTGTCCCCTGGTGCTCAGTGCGTGTCATAGAGACCATTTGTTCTGATCATCCCATTCATTCTGGTCGCTTAGGCATATATATATATATATATATAAAATAAAAACCAGCAATAAAGAAAAATATCTTATAAGGATCCAGGGAAACATTAAGTATAAATAAACAAAGAATTACCAGTGACTGATTACCACAAATTAATGCTACAGGCTTTTTGTCAAAACTCTAGAAGCCAAAAGACAAGGAAGCAACATATTCTAGAATATTTGCACTGAAAAAACACAACTGCCCACATAGAATTCTATAAGCAGCAAAATATCTTTCAAAATCAAAGGTGAACTACTTTTTCAGTAAACAAAAAGTGAAAATATCAATCATCATCAAACCTGCATTACAAAAGATATTAAAGAAAATTATTCAAGCAGATGGAAAATTATATCAGATTACAATTTGAATGTTCACAATGGAAATACAGTAGTACCTCGAGATACGAGTTTAATTCATTCCGTAACCTTGCTCCTATATCAAGTTGCTCGTATCTCAAAGCAAATTTCCTCATTGAAATCAATTGAAATGCCGTTAATCTATTCCAGCCCCCAAAATGCCACCCCAGTTGTTCTTGTTACGTGTTTTTGAATAAGAAAAATGTATTTATAAATGACAAATATTGTATAAAAACATAATAAAAGAGAATGTAAAGGAATAAACTGGTTTTATTAAGTGTATTTACCTACTCGTTACACTCTTAATGCTACACTTTATCCCTAAACTGAATGTAACTTAACTAATCTTCACTGAACTTAATTGCTACTGGTCTTTGCATTTTTGGCCGATTTCAAAAAAAACGTGTCCAATGAAGTTTGCTTCTTCCTCCCTTTCAGAATGTTTCTGAAATGGGTGAGGCAAGTTTCATTGACCAGCTCCGATGCACGACCAGTAGCAACTTTTTCGGGGTGTTTCTTTTCCACTAAGTGTGACACCCTCTCCCACATTTCTAAGATCTCCTTTATCTCACTTGTAGAGATCTCCTCCACCTCTGGCTCCTCCTCGAAACCAATTTCTTGGAGAACCTCCGCATATTGCTGAGACTGCAACTCTTGTAACTCCTCCGAGGTGAGTTCCAGAGAGTGCTCTTCGACGAGCTCATTCACGTCTCTCTCATCCACCTCCAGGCCCATGGATTTTCCCAGAGACACTATCTCCTCCTCCACTGGCACCTCAGGTTCCAATCCTTCGAAGGTCCTTTCGGCTATGGCCTCAGGCCACAGCTTCTTCCATGCAGAGGTCAAAGTCCTCATTGTAACAGCCAGCCAGGCCTGATCAATAATTCTGAGGCATATCACGATGTTAAAGTGGTTCTTCCAGAACTCTCGAAGGGTGAGGTTTGTGTTCTCCGTCACCTCAAAGCAGCGCCGGAACAGGTGCTTGATGAACAGCTTTTTAAAATTAGAAATCACCTCCTGATCGATGGGCTGCAGAATAGGAGTGGTGTTGGGAGGTAGGTAAGCAACCTTTATAAACTTGAACTCTTGTAGGTGTTCATCTTTGAGGTTTGGTGGGTGAGCAGGAGCACTGTCGAGGATGAGGAGGGCTTGCATTGTTAGGTTGTTTTCCTGTAGATATTTCTTAACAGAAGGGCCGAAAACCAGGTTTACCCACTCCACAAAGAACTGCCTGGTGACCCATGCCTTTGGGTTTGCCCTCCACATAACTTGCAGTTTATCTTTTAAAATCTTATGTGACTTAAAGACTCTGGGGTTTTCCGAATGGTATACGAGCAGAGGCTTGATTTTGCAGTTGCCACTCGCATTGGCACACAGTGCGAGAGTTAGCCTATCCTTCATGGATTTGTGGCCTGGCATCGCCTTCTCCTCTGCCGTTATATAAGTCCTATTCGGCATCTTCTTCCAGAAAAACCCTGTCTCGTCACAGTTGAAGACTTGCTGGGGGATATATCCTTTGGCTTCTATCAGTTCGGAAAAAGTTTGAGGTAATCCTCAGCTGCCTTCACATCCGAACTTACTGCCTCACCAAGCCTGATGATGGAGGGAATGCCGGACCTTTTCCTGAAGTTATCAAACCAGCCTCTACTGGCTTTAAATGAGTCTTTCGATACTTCGTCCATGGAAGTGCTCGGGGTCTGCTCCAGCAAATCATCGTAAATCGCTCCCGCCTTCTCGCATGTGATGCCCTGTGTTAATGTATCTCCTTTAAGCTGCTTCTCCATCACCCACACCATCAGTAGATTCTCCATCTTTTCATGGAGAGAGCTACAGAGCTTAGAAATTATTGTAACGCCCTTAGCTGGCGTTGTACCCTTTATGGACTCCTTCTGTTTAAGCACAGTGCATATCGTTGAAGTACTACGCCCGTACTGCCTCGCCAAGTCAGCCACTCGCACACCTTGCTCATATTTTTCTATGATTTCACGCTTTAATTCAATAGACATCATCCTCTTCTGAGCACTGACCTTTCCACTCGCTTTCTTCGGACCCATGGTTATAAAAAGAAATGTGATAAAGTATGTAAATGCACAAAAGATGCTTTGACAAGGAGGTAAACAAGCACACTGACTAAGGCGTGGGAAACTATGAGATGCTTGAGTCTCGGTAAACTGGTGGGTCGTGTGCAGCCAGCCAATCCCCGCGATTACTCGTATCTCAAATGTTGCTCGTATTTCAAAGCAAAAAATCGCTTGATGGCTCGTATCTCAAAAATCTCATATGTTAGGGCACACGTATCTCGAGGTACCACTGTAAATGGTAAAATGATAAAAATGTGGGTAAAGACTTTTTTGCTTTTTAATTATTTCTTTAAATATATTTAATTGTTTAAATACAAAATAATATATTGAGATTTATAACATATATATTTGAAGTATGCATTAATAAAAGCACAATAATGGAAAAAAGGAAAAAATATATTGCTATACATGTGAAATGGTGTATCATTTCTTGGTATAAGTTAAATAGGCATATTATAAATCATATAGCAGTCACTAAAATAATAAAACAAAGAGATAAATAAGCAAATCATATGGAATATCATAAAATGCTTAAAAAATAATAAAAGATGACTGGTAAAGAGAAAAAAATATGACAAAATCCAAATAACATAATAAGTGTAAACCAATTCATATTCATAATTACATGTACATGTTTCTAAATATTTCAATTGAAAGACAGATTTTCAAACTGCAGAAAAAAAACAAGTTCTTATGTATGATTTCTAAAAGAAAAATAGTTTCAGTATAAGAACATAAATATGTTAAAGTAGAAGGCTGAAAGAAGATATAACATGCAAACACTAATCATAAAAAACTGGAAAGGCTATAATTATATCAGACATGGTAGACATCAAAACAAGAAATATTAGCAGAAGAAAGAAGATTACTTCATAATAAAAGTGTCAAGTTCCTCAGAAGACATAAAAGTATACACTAATGACAAAACTTCAAAGGGCATAAAACAAAAAAACTAACAGAACTGAGAATAAAAGTAGAATATTTCATTATTAGAGTTGGAAATTTCAAATCAAGACTATTTTGCTCCAGAGACGTTACAAATATACTAGCCAGACAGTTCATGTGAAATGGGGAAGTCTGCAAAATATTTTTTACAATCTTTTAGGTTAAAAATATATAACTAAAATATAAAAAGATAACAATAATAAACACCAAATTCAGCATATTGTTCACATCTGAGGAGGGAGCAAATTATTGGAAAGAATAACAAAGAAATCCTGTATTTTCCTTGCAATCTATTTATTTAAACAATCTGAAGGCTATATGAAAAATATTAAATTTTGAAGAATCTGAGTGATGCATACTTTTTCTACAGTTGAAATATTTAATAATATAAACACTTTAAAGAAATTTCACAACAGATTTTATGTGGGTAACAACAATGTCAAAGATAAATAAAAATGTATTTTTAAAAAATATTATAGTTTGGCTCATTGATGAACATAAATGCAAAAATCCCAATTAAAATATTTAAAAATGAAATTAATCAATATATTTATTTAAAAAATACAACTTTTTTCAATTAGTTTATGTTCAATATTATTTTGTATTACATTTAAATATACAGCATAGTGGTTAAAAAAGCATATATTTTGCAAAGTGTTTCCCCCAAGATTTCCAGTACCCACTGGGCACCACACATAGTTATTACAATATTGTTGACTATAATCCCTATGTATAAAAACAATACATCTTGACCAAGGAAATTTTTCCCAGGAATGCATTGCTAGCTTATGAGATCAACAGATTAGCATGATATTTTATATGATCATTGCAATAACTACTGAAGAAAATAAATAAAATTCAATACCTATTTCTGAGTAAAAAAATAACTAGAAATAGAAGAAAACTTTCTTAACACCACAAGAGATATTTGCAGATTCCTGCACCAAACACTAATTCATAATAAAATGTTATACAGTTCAGACCCAATCTAACAAGAAAATAAAATAAGTAATAAAAATAACATAAAAGGACCAAAATGTTACTATTAATAAATTATGTGATCATAGATTTGGTGAAAAAAAATAAAATCAACTGAAAAATTATCACACCAAAGTAAAAGTACTAAACATAGTTAATAAATTCAACAAATAAAATTTCAGACCAGAAATAACTAGTTAAGATTCCATTCTTAATGACCTACTAATATAAGCAATAAACTGAATTAATCTTAAAAACACATTGAGCAGCAGAAGTCAGGTTAAAATGGCATCAGGATGCCCAAAATTATATTCTCCTAACTACCCAATAAAATAAGTATAAAAACAAAAATATATGAAAATTTCAAGTATTTGTTTAGTAAGTCCAATGCCTGGGCTTCTTCAAGAATAGCTTCTATTAGTTGTTGTTTTTTTCTGTTTACTTTTATATCTCATAATTTATTATTAAAAGACTTATAACAACCCAGGGAGCACTTAGTCAATAAAAATGAATAAATTTCAAAAGAAATAATGAGGTTTTTAGTGTTTTAACTTGCCCTATTCTCATACTCTGCTGTCTAGTTAAACAGTACACTTGAAAAATAAAGATAACAATAAAATAAATATTTTAATGACTTGCAGCCATGTGAATATAGGCTAATTACTTAGGGTTGGTCTCAACCTATTAATAGTGATGCTATCTGCTAGAAATACCTATGGACACTCACCTGGACTGATACTATTCCTGGTAAACCCCCACAGACATTTCCCTGACTGAGCCAATGTTGTAACTAGACCAGATCTTTCATTCTTGTTATGATTTAAAGATGCACCTCAACAATCTTTAGAAAATTTTGAAAAGGTTTATTACTTACAAGTCTGGATGGTACACACATGCCCAGGGCCACAAAACAAGCTGAGAGAGAGAGAGAGAGAGAGAGAGAGAGAGAGAGAGAGAGAGAGAGAGAGAGAGAGAGCATAATTGAGTTTTGCCTTAATTGGGGTTGAGGCTGTGGTGCCCAGGATTCAAAGGATGCATTCTTTATTGCAAATAAGGGTGGAAAATAAGTTGTGGAAATGACAGAAAAAGAAAATGAAGTAAGTTAAATGATCAATTATTGAGAGATCAAGAAGATGGCAGCCGATGGGAAGGCAGACTGCAAGATAGTGAGTGAGTGAGAGGACAAAGGGAGAATGTGTGGTCAAAAGGGAAGTGTTCGTTGGTGAGTTGAGGGACAACTATACTCCAGAGGACTGTGGGGGACTGCTGGATGAGGTTCCCTGATCAGGTAGCCTCCACTGCTGCTGGGATCCCTCCCAGAGTGACCAGCTCTGACACGGAAACCACACCATCTTGAAGGGGAGAGAGGCTGTTATCAGAAGCCTGAAAATCCTAGGAATCTACAACTATGGCACCCAGAGAACAGCTGTGAACCTGAGAACACCGGATCACAAGTGGCGCGAGCACGCGGATTCAGAGGAGCTCTGCGTCTCCTCATGGAAAGGTCAAATTTCGCTAGGATAAGGTGAGGTCTGTGGTATGGGAAGGAGAAAGAAATGCTCATACAGGAACTGGAGAACCCAGGGAACTCTTCACCCAGAAAGGTCCATGGCCATTGGGGCTGGTATGATCCAAAATGTGGAAAAGGATATGCAGAGCTGCTACCAGAAGGGAACTCTAAAAAGCAATCCATAGCTGAACTGGGTGCAAAAGGACAGCCTAAAAATTTTAAAAGTGTATTGGCTGCTTAAACCCAAGGAAAGAAAATACTGCACAGACTTGTGTCACAGCACCAGAGTTTGCACAAGTACTCTGGCTCTTTTTTTCTCTTGTTTTTTCTCTCTCTCTTTAAATCCTTGCTTTTGATTACTAAGCCCAATACATAGGATCACCCAATTGGGGAATAACAATCAGAGAACAACCTCTGGGGTAGCCCATTTCCCCAAATCGGTATTAAGTACCACAGGAAAACAAAATCTAAACACTAGCAAGAGAAGACCTATAAATCTGGAGGTCAATCCAGAAACACTGACAACCAGGAGTTGAATCACAAATTGACTCTTGTGTAAACACAAATAAAGGAGTATAATAAATAAAGACATACTATCTGCTTGAAAATCAAGACTTTGGCCTTCAACACTGAGGAGCAGTGGAACGCAGGGAACTTCAATACTGTCCTGACTAGGAAAGAAACTTACCAAACAGAATAGTAGAGGAAGTGAATGACCTTCACTACTACACTTTTTTTTTTCATCTTTTACTTAAGAAATTAAATGTGTTTTCTTTTTTTCTCACTTGATTTTACCTTTTTAATTATTGCATTTTTATTTTTAACCAGTATTATTACTACTATTATTTTATCCTTTTTTAAAATGTGTCATTTTATTTTCGCTTTATTTTACTTTGGGATTAGTGTTCTACATTCTATTTTCATCTTTCCATTAGCATCATTTTATTCTATCTCAACTTTACCTTTATGCCAACACTCTCTTCCTCACTTTTCTACTTTTGTTGTCCTGTTTCTCTTACCTTATGCCTGCTTTAGATTTTCCCTATTCCTTCTTTTTACCTTCCTGTTAAAATTTCACCCTACTTATATATCTAATTTCCAATCCCCTGCACTAAGTCCATATAAACATCCCTCTTCTCTTTCTTCACTATCAAAATTTTTTTCTCTGTTCTTTTGTTGTTGTTTGCTTCATTGTTCAATATATTGTTTTTTTATGCTTGTGTGTGAGATTGTTTCACTTTTTTCTTTTTTTCTATTGTTTTATTGCTTCTGTTACCCCTCATCCCACTTGCTATTAGTTGTTGTTTGTAGTTCACATTCATCTCTAGGTATTGATTGCTAGCATTTGTTGGGATTAGTGGCTACTCTATTGGAATTTTCTCCACATATGGCTTTTTCCCCTCTTCTTTCTTATTCCCTTTCTTTTATCTCTTGTTTTTTTTTTCCTTTTTTCAATTTCATTTTTACACTCCTTTTTTCCCTCTTCCTCTTTCTTTCTTATCCTCTAATTCACTTTTCTCTAGTGGTCACCTTTATTTGGGACTAATAGTATTGTGAATACATTTTTGTTCAGTGCCTTGTGTATTGTGCCTTGTGTTGCACTTTGCCTTTAAAAGAGAACTACATAACCAGACACCCAGAGAAGAGAGACCTTGGGGAGACAAAGAAACAACCTGCATATGAAAGAAAAGCAAGCATAACCAGAAAAGGAAGTAAACAAAATGGAGGCAAGTAACCTATCAGAAAAATAATTCAGAGAAATGGTCATAAGGTAGATGTAAAGAATGAAAGACAAATTCAACAATATGTATAAGAACCAAGAGGAAATGAAGAAGAAAATAAAGAAATGAAAACTGACATCACTGGTGTAAAGAACTCAATAAAAAGCATTAACAGTAGACTTAAAGAAGCAGAGGATTGCATTAGTGAGCTAGAAAACAAAGTAGGAAAAAATACTCAAGTAGAGCAGCTTTGAGAAAAAATAAAATAAAAAACAGAAGGAGAACTGAAGGAAACTTTGGGAACAACATGAAATGAAACAACATCTGCATAATAAGGGTGCCAGAAGGAGAGGAAACTGTGCAAGGAATAGAAAACAGTTTGAAAGAATAATGACAGAAATTTTCCTGATATAGGGAAGAAAAAACCCACACAAATCCAAGAAGCTCACAGAGTCTCAAGCAAAATGAACCCCAAAAGACTGATGTCAAGGCACATTATAATTAAATTGGCAAATACCAACGACAAAGTAAGAATCTTAAAAGCAGCCAGACAGAGACAGAAAGTTACTTACAAAGGAACCCCCATCAGACTAGCAACTGATTTCTCAACAGAAACTCATCAGGCCAGAAGGGAATGGAATGAAATATACAAAGTCATACAAAGGAAGGGTCTGAATCCAAGAATACTGTACCCAGCAGGGCTTTCAATCAAAATTGAAAGTGAAATCAGGATCTTCACAGACAAAAAAGGACTAAGGGAATATATTACCACCAAACCAGCAATTCAAGAAATGTTAAAGGGTCTGCTGTAAAAAAAAAAAAAATAGGAAGCAAAGAAGGAACACAGAAATAAAGACTAACAATGGCAAAAAAAACAAGTACCTATCAATATCTTTAAATGTAAATGTATTAAATGCTCTAATCAAAAGACATAGGGTAACAGATTGGATGAGAAAACATGACCCATATATCTGTTGTCTACAGGAAACGCACCTCAGAAAAAAAGACGCACACAGACTGATGGTGAAAGGATGGAAAAAGGTCTCTCAGGCAAATGGAAATTAAAAAAAAAAAGCTGGGGTAGAAATACTTATATCTGACAAATTAGATATCAAAGTGAAGGACATAAAAAGAGATAAGAAAGGCCACTTCATAATACTAAATGGAGAAATCCAACAAGAAGAATTAACTCTTGTAAACATATACTCAATTTATACAGGAGCACTCAAATACATTAAAAAAAAAAACTTCTGGAGTATATCAAGGAAAGACTGACAGCAATACAATCATAGTAGGGGACTTTAATATCCCACTATCACCATTGGACAAATCCTAAATGATTCACTAGACCAGATGGAATTAATTGACATCTTCCAAACATTTCATCCCAAAGCCACAGAATACATATTCTTCTCAAGTGCACATGGGTCATTTTTAAGATAGACCATATATTAGGTCACAGGCAAAGTATCTTCAAATTCAAGAAGATAGAAGTCATATCAAGCACCTTCTCAGATCACAGTGCCAAAAAACTGGAAATAAACTACAATGAAAACAATCCAAAAATATCAAATACCTGGAGACTAAATAGCATGCTATTAAACAATGACTCGGTTAAAAGAGAGATCAAAGAAGAAATAAAAAACATCATGGCAACAAATGACAATGAAAACACAACATTCCAAAATTTATGGAACACAGTGAAATCAGTCTTGAGAGGGTAGTTCATAGCTCAACAAACCTACTACATAACAACAACAACAAAAAAAAACAAGAAACAATGGTAATAAGTTATCTAACCCTTCAACTCAAAGAGTTAAAAAAAAGAGCAACAAGAAAAGCCCCGTGTAAGCAGAAGGAAGGAAATAATAAAGACCCAAGTGGATATAAATAACAGAAAGAAAAAAAAAGATCAAGAAAACCAAGAGCTGGTTCTTTGAAAGGATAAATAAAATTGATGAAGCTCTAACCAGTCTTACCAAGAAGCAAAGAAAGGGAACCCAAATAAACATAATCAGACATGAAAGAGGAGAAATAACAGAACCCACAGAAATACAATGATTGTTAAAATATACTATGAACAATTATATTCCAACAAACTGGACATCCTGGAGGAAATGGATATATTGCTAGAAAAATACAACCTTCCAAAACTCAATCAGGAAGAATCTAAACATCTCAATAGGCCAATGACTATGGAAGAAATTGAAGAAGGCATCAAAAAGCTTCCAGCAAACAAAACCCCGGGGCCAGACAGCTTCACAGGGGAGTTTTACCAAACATTCAAGGAAGAACTAAAAATTATCCTCCTCAGACTATTTCAAAAAATTCAAAAGGAAGGAACATTTCCAAGCTCATTCTATGAAGCCAGTATCACTCTACTACCAAAACGAGATAATGACAATGCAATGAAAAAGAATTACAGGCCAATATCCCTCATAACATAGATGCCAAAATCCTCCACTAAATTCTAGTAAATTGGATCCAGCAGTACATCAGAAAGATCATACACCATGACCAACTAAGATTTATCCCAGGGATGCAAGGATGGAACAATGTCCACAAATCAATAAATCTGATATATCACATAAACAAATTGAGATATAAAAATAACATAGTTATATCCATTGATGTAGAAAAAAGCATTTGACAAAAGCCAACACCCATTTTTGACCAAAACTCTCAGCAAGGTGGCAATAGAAGGTTCATACCTCAACATCATAAAAGCCATATATGACAAACCCACAGCCAACATCATACTCAATGGACAAAAACTAAAACCATTTCCTCTAAGAACAGGAATAAGACAGGGATGCCCACTCTCACCACTCCTGTTCCACATAGTACTAGAATTACTAGCCACAGTGATCAGATAAGAAGAAATAAAAGGCAACCAAATTGGAAAAGAAGTAAAACTGTTCTTATCTGCAAATGACATGATATTATACATAAAACCCCTAAAGTCTCCATCAAAAAACTATTAGACTTAAAAAATGAATTTGGGGAGAATCCAAGATGGTGGCATAGGTAAACACCTACACTGCTGCCTCACACAATTTCAAAACTACAACTAAAAGATAGAACGGACATTATCCAGAACCACAGGAAAGCTGGCTGAGAGGAAATTCTAAAACTAGAAGAAAAGAGAGTGGCTCACAGAGGTCCAGAGGAGCTGCAAAAGGCTGAGGTACGGAGACCGCGCGTGGAGAGAGCGGGTGCTGGAGTTCCTGGCTGCCTTTCTCTGGCGGAGGTGGGGGGGGAGGTGCGACGAAGACCCTCAACAGCATTGAACCCCTTATCCTAGGACACTAAACCTCAGATCCAGCCGAAACTTATACGGGGGGAGTTTGGATTGTGAAAAGGGAGAAGTGCACAGAGATTTAGGGGAGTCGCAGAGGATCAGAGGTCTGGTGGTGCACACGATACTGCGCGCGGAGGACGGACTGCTGATTGTGCCGCTGGCTTTCATGAGTGGGTGGGAGACAGACCCTCCCAGATGCGTCACTTCTAACTCCACTAAACCCCAGTTTGGGGCGAAACCCTGGGGACCCAGACTCCTGTGGTCCCAGAGCACAGGGGAGCAGAAGGGGCAGCAGCCTAGAGGCACCACGAGAGAAAGCGCACTCACGCACACAGGGACCGATCCAACGATTACCTAGTCACATGAGACTCTGGGGCCATGGAGGGCGGGGCCAACTGGAAGGCAAGGCGGTCCATTAAGCCCTGAGACTCCACCCATCCCAAGCTCAACAGAGAGGCTTTTGCAGTTTTGCAAGTCTGGTATCATAAGGCTGAATCCAACACAGAAGTTCTCCTGGCATAGTGAAAATGCCAAGACAAGGGAAGGGATCACAAACAAAAGAGATGGAGGAAAATAAATGACTGGATATAGAGTTCAAAACCACACTTATAAGGTTTTTCAAGAATATCCTAGAAAAGTTGGATAAAGTTAGCGAGACCCAAGAGGAGATGAAAAAGAACCAACTGGAGATAAAAAACAACCAACTAGAGATGGAAAAGGACTAACTAGAAATTAAACATACACTGACTAAAATAAAAAATATTATACAGAGACCTAACAGCAGACTAGAGGAAGGCAAAAATCAAGTCAAAAATTTGAAATATAAAGAATCAGAAAACACTCAACTGGAAAAGCAAGAAGAGAAAAGAATCCAAAATTGTGAAGATAATGTAAGGAGCCTCTGGGACAGCTTCAAGTGTACCAACATGAGAATTGTGGGGGTGCCCAGAAGAAGAAAGAGAGCAAGATACTGAAAAACTATTTAAAGAAATAATGACTGAAAACTTCCCACATCTGGTAAAAAAAAATAGACTTACAAGTCCAGGAAGCACACAGAACCCCATATAAAAGGAATCCAAAGAGGACCACACCAAGACACATCATAATTAAAATACCAAGAGCAAAAATCAAAAAGAGAATATTAAAAGCAGCAAGAGAAAAACAGTTAGTTACCTACAAGGGAGCACCCATACGACTGTCAGCTGATTTCTCAACAGAAACAATGCAGGCCAGACGGGAGTGGCAAGAAATATTCAATGTGATGAATAGCAAGAACCTACAACCAAGAATACTCTATCCAGCAAAGCTATCATTCAGAACTGAAGGTCAGATAAAGAGTTTCACAGATAAGAAAAAGCTAAAGGAGTTCATCAACTCCAAACCAGTATTATATGAAATGCTGAAAGGTACTCTTTTATTTATTTATTTATTTATATATTTATTTATTTATTTATTTAATATATTTTATTGATCTTTCACAGAGAGGAAGGGAGAGGGATAGAAAGTCAGAAACATCGATGAGAGAGAGACATCGATCAGCCGCCTCCTGCACACCCCACACTGGAGATGTGCCCGCAACCAAGGTACATGCCCCCGACCAGAATCGAACCTGGGACCTTTCAGTCCGCAGGTCGACGCTCCTCTGCTGAGCCAAACCGGTCTCGGCAAAGGTACTCTTTTAGAAGAGGAAGAAGAAAAAGGTAAAAGATAAAAAATTATGAATAACAAATAAGTACCTATCAACAAGTAAATCTAAAAATTCAGTGAATTAAAGATTTGATCAACAGGATAAACTGGTGAATACAATAGAATCAGGAGCACAGAAAGGGAGTAGACTGATAATTCTCAGAGGGAAAGAGGTGAGGGGTGTACAGGGAGAGACTGGACAAAAATCATACACCTATGGATGAGGTCAACAGGAGGGAGGTAAGGGTAGAGGGAAGGGTAGGAGCCGGGTGGAGGGGAGCTATGGAGGGGAAAAAAGAAAAACAAATGTAATAATCTTAATAATAAAGATTTAATTTAAAAAAATGAATTTGGCAACGCAGCAGGATACAAAATTAATGCCAAGAAATCTATGACATTTCTATACACCAATAGTGAAATTACAGAAAGAGAGACTAAAAAAGCAATCCCATTTCCAAAAAAAATTAAGATACTTAGGAATAAACTTAACTAAGGAGGTAAAAATACCTATATGCAGAAAACTATAGGACACTGAAAAAAGAGATAGAGGAAATATAAACAGATAGAAGAACATCATGTTCATTGATTGGTAGAATCAACATCATTAAAATGTCCATTCTATCCAAAGCAATCTATAAATTCAATGCACTCCCCATTAAAATACCAACAACACATTTCACAAGTCTACAAAGTACTCTCCAAAAATTCATCTGGAATAAGAAAAAGACCTGGAATAGCCACAGCAATCCTGAGAAAGAAGAATAAAGTAGGTGGGATCTCAATACCAGATTTCAAGCTGTATTACAAAGTCACTGTTCTCAAAACAGCCTGGTACTGGCATAAGAAAAGACATATAGATCAAAATGGAATAGAATAGAGAACCCAGATATCAACCCAAACTACTATGCTCAATTAATATTTGATAAAGGGGCATGAACATACAATGGAGTCAAGACAGTCTCTTCAATAAATGGTGTTGGGAAAATTGGACAGATACATGCAAGAAAATGAAACTAGACCACCTACTTACACAATACACAAAAATAGACTCAAAATGGATAAAGGACTTAAACATAAAACAGGAAACCATAAAAATACTATAGAAATCCACAGACAGAGATATCTCAGACACATGCCTAAGCAATTTCTTCACTGATACTGCTACTAGGGCAATGGAAACTACAGAGAAAATAAACAAATGGCTATATCAAAATAAAAAGCCTTTGCACAACAAAAGAAACCATTAACAAAATAACAAGAAAGCCCACTGCATGGAAGAACATATTTGCAAATGTTTTTACTGACAAAAGTTTAATCTCAACATTTACAGGGAACTCATACAACTTAACAAAAGGAAGATAAATAATCAAATAAAAAAATGAGTCACAGACCTAAACAGACAGTTTTTGAAGAAGGACAGAAAGAAAGCCAGGAGACATGAAAATATGCTCAAAGTCACTAATTATCCAAGAGATGCAAATCAAAACAACAATGTGGTATCATCTCATACCTGTCAGAATGACTATCATCAACAAATCAACAAAGGACAATTGCTGATGAGGATGCAGAGAAAAAGGAACCCTAGTGCACTGCTGGTGGGAATGCAGACTATCAGCCACTGTGGAGAACAGTATGTAGTTTCCTCAAAAAACTAAAAATGGGACTCCCGTTTTAGCCAGCAATCCCACTCTTAGGAATATATCCTGAGAAACTAGAAACACCAATCAGAAAAGATTTATGCACCTCTATGTTTATAGCAGCACAATTTACAATAGCTACAATTTGGAAACAGCCTAGGTGCCCATCAGCAGATGAATGGATCAGAAAACTATGGTATATCTACCCAATGGAATACTACACTGTTAAAAAATAAGGAATTCTTACCATTTGGATAGACCTGGAGAGCATTATGTTAAGTGAAATAAGCAAGGAAATGAAAGAAAAATACCACATGGTCTCACTTATTTATGGAAAATAAAGAACATTATAACCTGATGAAGAAATAGATAGATACAGAGACAGTAAAACATCAAACAGACTGTCAAATTACAGTAGAAGGCTGGGAGTTTGGGGGAGGGGTGGAAAGCGTTCAACCAAAGGACTTGTATGCATGCATATAAGCACAACCAATGGACACAAAACACTGTGGGGGTGGGATGAGGGCATGCAACAGAGGAAGGGGAGGTTGAGGGAAGGTCAATGGGGGGAAAAAAGGAGATATATGTACTACCATATGTAATACTTTAAACAATAAAAAAAAGGTCTCTGATCTAGGTACACCAGAGCTTTCCCAAAAGGGGCATTCCCTGGGTGTAGCAACTTTGCTCTGTATCTAGTTTGTAACCAGCAATATGTTGATTCAGTATACTTGTCTTTGAAGTGAAGGTCCAGGTAATCCAAAGCTTAATGTATAGCATTTACATTACAATAAAAATTAACAAAGCTAATTGTCAAGTGCTTAAAATACATTGATATGCATGCCAAAGGCTGTGCACATGCTCAGAAAAGTTATATGAACCCTAATTTTTCATCTTTGGCTAACCTTGAGGATCTAGGAAACCTGGAAGTGAGGGCTAACATAGAATTGTAATTGCCTGCTTGAGCACTGAAGGTGTGTCCTAACACACATACACATACACACACACACACACACACACACACACACACACACACCCTTAGCAAAAGCTGAGAGACATTGGTTCCAGACACTCATGGAAATCTATATTCAATCAATACCTGACCACTAAGCTAACTAAGAAGATACTTCACTGGACACCCAGTAAGTAATACGGACTTTACAAAATTAGTTACAAGTCACAAATTTTTTTAAAATGACAACAATAAAATCGAGAACAAAAGCAAACAGTAACAATAACAAAACGTGAGACAAAAAGAGGCACTGATTTCCACAACTATCACATTATATTAACTATCTAGTTGACAATAAAAAATATGATATATGCAAACAAATAAGAACTGATGGCTAGGATCAAGAAAATGGCAGTTGAATAGGTGGACCTTTTGTGCACCTCCAGGGGCCAGACTGGAAATAAAATTAAAGTGGGAAATATACACCCAGAATTACCAATTGAGGTACAGCTGACGCCAAAAGAAATCAAGGCTCAACTACAACAGCACATTGCACACAGCCCACACAAAGGCACTCCTAGAGTGCCCAGTTCAAGTGAGTGGGAAAGCTGAGCCACTAGGCCCTATAGGACACCTAATACACATGGCCACTCTACCAATTCCAGGAGACATAGCAGCTGTACCTAATACATGGAAACAAACACAGTGAAGCAGCCAAAATACAGAGACAGAGGAATGTGTTGAAATGAAAGAACTAAATGAAATGAAAGCAAGCAAACTACCAGATACACAGTACAAAACAATGGTTATAAGAATGCTGAAGGAACTTAATGAAAACTTCAAATAACTTAGAGAGAACATCAACAACATAAAAAAGAACCCATCAAAAATGAAGCATACACTAACTGAAATGAAGAATAGTTTAAAGGAAATCAATGATAGAAGACATTGGGAATCAAATCAGAGATTTGGAATATGAGGAAACAAAAAACACCTAATCAGAAGAGCAAAAAGAGAAAAGAATTCAAAAATATGAAGATAGTGTAAGGAGCCTCTAGGACAACTTCAAACGGTGTCCACATCATGGGGGTGCCAGAAAGAGAAGAGAGGAAGCAAGAAATTGAAAGCCTATTTGAAAAAATAATGACAGAAAACTTCCTCTACCTGTTGAAAGAAATAGACTTACAAGTCCAGGAAGCATAAAGATGAGCCCCAAGAGGCTCACACCAAGACACATCATAATTAAAATGCCAAAGGTTAAAGACAAAGAGAGAATCTTTAAAGCAGCAAGAGAAAAGCAGTTAGTTACCTACAAGGGAACACCCGTATGACTGTCAGCTGATTTCTCAACAGAAAATTCGTAGACTAGAAAGGAGTGGCAAAGATATTCAAAATGATGAAAAGCAAGGACCTACAACCAAGATTACTCTACTCAACAAAATTATCATTTAGAATTGAAGGCCAGACAAAGAATTTTATATATATATATGGCTAAGTGTCCATCTGATCAGTCACTATGACATGCACTGGTCATGCACAAGAGCTGCTGTTACATGCACTGGCCATTTACAGAGAAATGGCACCATGGACCTGGAGCCCACAAAGCAATATTTGGCTTCTCCCAAGTGGGACACAAGCTCTGCCACCACTCCAGAGCAAAATCGCATCAAATTGTAGCCAGCACTGCTGAGACCCTAATGCCAGGCTTCTTCTCCCTAGTAACCAGCCTCCTTGAAGTTTCTTCAGCCCAGGAACACAACTTGCTTTATAGCCAGGTGCAAACATTTCACACTTTAACCAAAAGTCTGTGAAGCATTTTCTTGTGCTTCATCTCATTATCACAGAAGTCCTGGATTACGTACTTAGGAGACTCGGTGGAATCCTATTTTGTTTTCATTAGCCAAAAAAAAGAGATTTAGAAAGCCTAGAAACTTGACCAGATTGCAAAGAAGTAAGAAATGGTGTGTGCCGCGCCGGCACGGCCAAGGGTGAACCTGAGTGGGGCAGCTGAAAGGCTTAGAAAAGACAGACAAGAGAATGAAAGCTGGGTTTCAGTGGGATGCTGCTTCCTAAGAGACAGCATCAGCAACCACAAGCCGTGTCTTTATTTTATAACAGATGCCATGAGGCAAAGTAAGGATGTGATCAAGATGTTTACAACATTCTTGTGGATTTCAATCCTACTCAACTACATGCACCTGAACTCTATCAAGCCTACATCACTCAGGAAGGCGGGGCTATGTGTTCAGACCATAGGTTCAAGCTTACAACTATAGCTGTTGGTTATAATTGTGCTGGAAGGGCTCTCCCCTCCAAGCTGGGACTTGCACATGGCCATGAGAGGACTGTGCATTCTCATTAGTCCAAGGCTTGAACCTGTCCAAAACACTGTAGCTGTGCCCCATAATGGTGGACCTTGAAAATGACTTCAGTTTTTTTCACTTGCACAGAATGTAGTCAAACACTGTTACAGTTAAATATTTTACCCTTTGTTCTCCCTGCATGATCTACAATAATAATCTGCTTCATGTTGATACTTATTGCTATGTTGCTGACAATTACCTGAAAAAGAAGTTGGGGTGTGTCGCTGGGCTGAAAAAAGTTCAGCTAATCAGAAAGCAGGTCTAATTAAGCAAGTTTTTTATATATTTATAAAAGGCTAACTTGATTCTCACATGCACAATACATATAAATCTCTCACTGGCGCCAACCGCATGCATGTGTTTCCATCTGTCATTGTTGATTGTGAATTTGGCTGACATTTCTATTATAGGGAAAGAGCAAATAGCGATATTAAAATATTTCTTCTAATTAATTTCCTTTCAATGTGCATGAATTCGTGCACTGGGCCTGTCTATGATACTAGATGGGTACTTAAAATATTGGGGGAACATTTTGTAACCTATATGATTATCTATTCACTGTGGTGTATACCTGAAATCAATACAAAATAATGTTGAATGCAAACTGTAATTGAAAATATAAAACAATTTAAAAAATTCCCACTGGAAAAAGAAAGGACAACCTATTGAATGTCAAAAAAATATTCACCAATGATACATCTGATAAGGAATTAATATCCAAATGTGTTATGAACTCAGGCAACTCAACACCAAAAAAAATTAATCCAATTGAAAAATGTGCAGATGACCTGTATGGACATTTCTCCAAAGAGGATATGCAGGTAGACAATAGACATAGGAAAGATGCTCAGTGTTACTAATAATCAGAATTGCAAATTAAAACCACAATGAGTTATCACCTCACACCTGTCAGGTGGCTATCATCAATAAATCAACAAACAAGTGTCTGTGAGAATGTGGAGAACAGGAACCCTTGTACACTGTTGGTGGGAATGCAGACAGTGTAGCCACTATGGCAAACGGTATAGAGGTTCCTCAAAAATTAAAAATCAAATTGCTTTTTGACCCAGCAATTCCACTTCTGAGTATATATCCAAAGAAACCCAAAACACTGGTTTGAAAAAAATATATGCACACCTATGTTCATTGCAGCATTATTTACAATAGTCAAGCTATGGAAACAGCCCCTGTGTCCATCATTAGACTAGTGGATAAAAAAGTGGTACATATACAATGGAATATTACTTGGCCATAAAAAATGAAATCTTACCATTTACAACAGCATGGATGGATTTAGAGAGTATTATACTAAGTGAAATAAGTCAGGCAGAGAAAGACAAATACCATATGGTTTTACTTATATGTGGAATCTAAAGAGCAAAAATAAACAAAATAGAAACAGACTCATAGATACAGAGAATAGATTGATGGATGCCAGAGTGGAGGAGTGGATGAAAAGGAGAAGGGAATAAGAAGTATATGTTGATAATCACAAACTAGTCATGGTGATGTACAGTACAGTATATGGAATATGGTTAATAATCTATATAAATATAAATGCCTAAGCAACTAACTAACCAAACAACGAAATGACTGGTAGACCACCGGGGGACAGACGCTCAATGTAGGGATTTCTCCCTGGTGGTCAGTGTGCTCCCACAGCAGGAGTGCTGCTCAGATGACCTACCCATCCAATTCAGTGCCTACCAGTCCAGTGGCAGCCACTCACTTCCTCAGTAGTTCTGTAGGTCCAATCTCTGGAGAACAGGCCAGTCACCAATGGACCAGCACAACTGGCATGATCCTGACAGCACTGCCAGCTTCCTGGAAGTCAGCCTTAAGCTGGTGAACAAATTAGTACACAGGTGGGGTCCCTCGATGGAGCCTGCCAGGGATTGGGCCGCTTCCCCTCCCTAGACGCTCCGCAAGGAAGAAACAATATAAAAGTGGCCGTCAGGTGGCTCCTGACAAACAGCATGAATGTCAGTTTGATTAATCTGGATCCCAGGTCACCAATTGCATCCCACTGCCCACCTGGAGGGAATTCCAACCCCTCCCAAACCCCTCTTGGAGGGCGCCAGATGCAGGGCTCACAGCTGGTGAATGCCACTGAAGCCAGCATGAGCCTCTCCTAATCAGGACTGACTGGGCGAGAGCTGATGGCAGGTGCAGTGGGGCTGGGCTGAGTGGGAGCAGTAGGCAGGAGCAGCAGGTGGCATTGGACTGACAGTTTCAGCCCAATCCCTGGCAGGTTCCATCGAGGGACCCCACCTGTGTACTAATTTGTTCACCAGGCCTCTAGTTGAAAAATAAAATCAACATTGTCTACCTGAAGATAGCATTAGATCCTACAGGTTAAGGTCTCAGTCCTATAAGCTGTGCTCCAACCATTTCAGACACCAGTCACAGGCCCAGGTTGTCACCTGTGCTTCTGACCTACCAGGTATAGATTGGATTTTGACACAAACCCCTCTTTGGGTTTAATTAATTTGTAAGAGCAACTTATATAACTCAGAGAAAAATTTTATTTACAAGATCATCAGTTTATTATAAAAGGATATAACTCAGGAACAAGGAGATGGAAGAGATGCATAGGGTAAGTTGTGTGGGAAGGGGTGAGGGGCTTCCATCCCCTCTCTGAGTGTCTCTTTTCCCAAATCTCCATGTGTTCACTAACCCAAAAACTCTCAGAACTTGCCCTTTTGGATTTTTATGGAAGCTCCATTACATAGGCATGTTTAATTATATCACTGGCCATTCTTAATTGATCTCAATCTCCTGGATTTACAAAGATGTGGGAGCTGGGACTGGAAGTTTCAACCCTCTGATCACATGGTTTATTCCCCAGTAATCAGTTCCAGCCTTAGGTTACTTAGGGACTTTCCAACAGCACCTCTGCAACTAAAGACACCTTTATACGTGTCTTCTTATCACTTAGGAAATTCCAAGCGTTTTAGGAGCTGTGCCAGGAGTGGGACTGTGGACGAAAGGGGCCACATGCTGACCTGACAAGCTCAGGGGAGGCCTGCATGCCAGTCTTGAAAACTCAGAGACCTAAAGTCAAAGAATTTTCAGAGAAAGGATGGTCTGAAATTATACTTTAACTAAACACAGTTATGGTGGGCAGTTACATCCTAGGCCGGTATCCTCACTGACAAGGTCAACCTTAGCCTTAACTGAGCCTGTCTTTTCACACCTATGATAACATACCCTTGAAATGTCTGGGTTACTTGTAACTTCCCTTTTCTGGAGCCCCTTAGGGCACAACCTAAGGTGCCTGGGCACCAGGACAGATACCACAAATTCCTTCACTGGTATCATATTAATTGTTCCTGCACCCACCGGTATGTGTTTATCATTTCATTTTTTATCCAACCCTAGGGGTTTCCCCATTTTGCTTTCTCTCCACTCTCTAATATATCACCAATAGATTTCATGTAACCCTTCTACATCTCTTCCTTTGATTGCAATGTATAAAAATAGACAAGAAACTGCCATTCTCTAGAGCACTATCCTAATCCTTTGAGATATTGCTTCCCAGCAGTTGTCAACAGTTTGGCTCAAATAAACTCACAAAAATTCTTCCAGGTTTGAATGTTTTTTTACGTTAATAGGACAAAGACCAATATCATATATATATATATATATATATATATATATATATATATATGCATATATCATTATAAATAATAATTAATTTATGCCCCGGGCCTGGTCTTTTTAAAAACATAAGCCAGCCAGTGTGGCACACAGTGGGGTGGGAGCTCCTTGCAAGCAGGGGTTTTGTTGTGTGCACAGAGGTTAGGGCTCTGGAGAAGACTTACAGCCTCACTCTTCCAAGTGTGGTCCAATGTCCAGGGGCGCAGGTCCCACCCCAGACTAGCTAAAACAGAACCTGCATGTTAAACATGCTCCACATGATTCATGGTGTGGACTCTGAGAAAAAGCATTCATGTGATGTGAACCTTCAACTCTGGCTTCCTGAACTATACCCCGCTTGTTTATGGGTCTGAGTCAACCACTACAGGAAGCCCTGGTTTTCCACCAGTGGACTGAGACCTGCAAGTCTGATCAGAACTGCACAAATTGTACCCTTATTTATATAAAACGACCTAACTGGGAATATGACTGGGAACTCTCCTTATAAAAGGTGGCCTCCCCTTTATCTTGGCAGAACACAATTTAGTTTGCTACCTGAATGTGTATCTTCTGAGCTCCTTTTGCTCAAATAAAAGTTTATTATTCTTGAGAGAGAAAAAAAAGAAAAGAAAAATCACTATAGGATAAGAGAAAGAGGACAACACCTTGAAATCTCAAAAGAATCAGTTTTAATAAACTGTGTTATGTGCTCAAAAAATGCAAGAAGATATTAATTCTATCAAAACATACAGAAATCCATGAAGTGTAAAGAGAATTAGGTGAAACAACAGTAAGAGAAAAGTGAAACTTAAGCTGAATAAAATAGGAAGCTTTGAAGGAAAATAAGTTGCAATGGTAGTATTAAAATATTTAAATGTTAGCTGAGACCGGTTCGTCTCAATGGATAGAGCGTCGGCTTGCGGACTGAAGGGTCCCAAGTTTGATTCCGGTCGGGGGCATGTACCTTGCTTGCGGGCACATCTCCACTGTGGGGTGTGCAGGAGGCGGCTGATCAATGTCTCTCTCTCTCATCGATGTTTCTGACTTTCTATCTCTCTCCCTTCCTCTCTGTAAAAAATCAATAAAATATATTTTTAAAAAATATTTAAATGTTAAATTTATATATTAAAAAGCAGAGTTTTTAATATGATAGTGAAAATGAATTTAGAAGGTAGAAGACAAATGATGAGGTCTTCCAAAATATAGAGAAAAATGAGCAAAGAGAGGCAATGAAAAAACAACAATAAAACCAAAGAGAGAAAATAGAGACAAGGTGGGGATAACTGATGCTTCTGAAGACAAAAGCAAATGAAATATAAAAAAAGTCAGTAACTTGAAAAAAAAAAGATATAACTGATTCAAAAGTAAAAGAACGTATAGATAAGTTGAAAATGGTTTTCATTTTAATGTTCCATGTGGAAAAAAATCAGTTATATTAAAAGCATTCCTACATATGTTCTGTGAAATATTTAACTAGAAATAGAGCAGATGTCTCTGTCTGTACCCAGAGATAGATATTCTGACATATTCTGGAAGCAAATGATGACCTGGAGGGAAGAACTCCCAAAGGTCAATCTGAGCAAGAAATGCTGCATTTAACATTAGGAATGCATTAATTTATAAGTCAAATTTAAAAACACATACATATAATCATCTCAGTGGTAGTTTCAAGTGCAAATCATATGGGAAGCAGTATAAGTTGGTTGAGCACACAGGCTCTACTGTCAGACTGCTTGGCTTCAAATCTTGATTCAATCACTTTAGGGTAGCCCTATCAATTATTTAATCTCTCTAGGATTGAGTTTTATAAAATAGGTATAATAACAGTATATACCTCACGTGTTTATTGAGAGGAGTAAATGAGATAATACATGAAAACAGAAAATAGCTTGTATATAATAGCTATTATTATTTGCATTAAGATAAAAAAAACAAAATAAGGATGCCTATTGTTACCATCATAATTTGACATTATACTGGCAATTCTAGATACAAAACAGAAATAGAGCATATAATCAAAAAATGAATTAAATGAATTACTATGATTTGAAGAGGATAAAAAAAAGAAAAATACTCTGGCAAACTATTAGAAATAAGATTATTTAGATACAAATCAATTCACAAAAACCAAACTGAAAAAATGAGAAAAGCAACAAAAATTATAAACTACTAAAATAGTGGCTTAAGAACTGTGAGGAAAACTAAAAAATTAGTGATATATAAAAATTACCTTGAATCAGAAATCTTGTACTTAGGACTCAAATGAAAATCAGAGATAATTTTTTTTATTAAAAATACAATATATGTTAAAAAATAACATGTTAATTCTATCTTGTCTCCATAACTGACTCAGAAACTATAATTAGTGTTATATTTCTATATCTTTCAAAGAGCTGGCACAGTGGTGAACAACTTTTTCAATATTTGAACATTTATAAAGCCTTGAGCAGTGCAATTTCACAATCCTGGATGCATTTTTCATATATTTCACAAAGAAGTTAGTGAATGTCAGAGTTGGAAAGAAACTGAAAAATCAGTAGAGTCTGAAGGAAACACAAATTTCACAGACACTAAATCAGAGCTTTGTAGTATTCAAAACAGAATGCATGCTCTTTCCCTAAACTACTTCAAACAGATGGGCCAAAAACAGAAGCCAGTGTTCCCTGGCCTCTTAGGCAGGCCCAGTATTTTTTAATCACCTTTAAGAGAAGAGGTGGAGAGAGCAACTTCCCCACACTCTGTCCTCATGGACTCCAAGTGGTCCCCAAAGGAAGCTGGCTGCCCTTATTCAGGTGCACTGCCTTTAAATAACTTACTACAGCCAGAACCAGTTTGGCTCAGTGGATAGAGCGTCGGCCTGCGGACTAAAAGGTCCTGGGTTTGATTCCGGTCATGGCATGTATCTTGGTTGCGAGCACATCTCCAGTGTGGGGCATGCAGGAGGCAGCTGGTCGATGTCTCTCTCTCATCGATGTTTCTAGCTCTCTGTCTCTCTCCCTTCCTCTCTGTGAAAAATCAATAAAATATATTTTAAAAAATAACTTACTACAAAGTTCAAGTTTCAGAAAGAAGGAAAGAAAAGACATTTTCTATGGCCATAAACTTGTCCACACAGGCTACTTTCTTAAGAAAGGGCCCTGATTTACACTGACTTCCTCTTGCATCCCCCAGGCAAAAGCCTGCAGGCATTGGCCTGTAGAATCCTGCTCAGAGGCACAAAAAACATGCCAGGGCTGCTCTGCATTCATTCTTAACCACATTTGATTTAAAAAAAAAAAAAAACCTAAATTAAACATTTTATATGATAGTTCTGGGTGGCTGAAGCCTGCATTCATTAAACTGTCAGTTTTGAAAAATATTATTTGGGAGAAAAATCCAACCAGAACTTCACTAGCTACCACATAAATCTAAACATCAAAATTGCTACAGACACTATCTATAACTAAGTATATATACTACCTATTTTTTTCTCTACAACAAAGTCCTAATAGGATATAGCCTATTATTTAAGCCTGTTCAAAAAACAAAATATTTCCAGAATCACAGAGTTTCAAGTAGATTTCCACTTTTTATATCACTTTTTGATGGATGCCCTATACCATAAAACTACACAGTGTTTTTTTAAAATATATATATATATTTTATTAAGAGCAAGGGAAAGGGATAGAGAATTAGAAACATTGATGAAAGAGAAACATCAATCAGCTGCCTCCTGTACACTCACCACTGGGGATGTGCCTGCAATTAAGGTACATGCCCTTGACCAGAATCGAACCTGTGGCCCTTCAGTCCGCAGGCCAATATGCTCTCCACTGAGCCAAACCGGTTAGAGCTACATAGTGCTTTTAAAAAAATAATAATAATGAAACATTTATGAAAAGCTTGTTTAATACAGGTTGTCTAAATCAGATGCAATCAGTAAAATATTTCCAAAATATGATCCAGCCAATGATCAGGCTTGAACTCCTTTACTCCATGACATTCGTACAAGGGAACACAACACAAAATCTGTTTGTTTTTTCCCTTTCAGAAACCTATAGTTATTTTTAAATTAATATGCTTGCTTCTAGGGTATAGCATCTGCTGTTCAGATATGACATTCCTCTGAAATAGGCACTGACTACTTAGTGAATCATACATGACCAACTAAGTGAGCAACACCATGCTATAGTGCTTCAGGACTAGGAATCCAAGAGAAATAGAAGGCTAGGTTATTTTCCTCAAGAAGAGTAGAATATAATTAGAAAGATGAAAATAACAGAGTAGAAATAACAATTTTTTAAATGCAGCACAATGTATTCAATCAAGCATAATAATTATGCACATGCTCCAAGTTTATTAGTATTTCAGCTTATACAGAGAGATGAAGACAAGAGTATAAATAACAGAAAATGCACTGGTTTCAATTATGCCATTGAGAAATAAATTTGGGGAAGAAAATAAGCATGTGTCTACATTATTTTTTTTTAATATTTTATTGATTTCAGAGAGGGAAAGAGAGATAGAAACATCAATGATGAGAGAGAATCATTGATCGGCTGCCTCCTTCATGCTCTTCACTGGGGATCAACCCCACAACCCAGGCTTGTGCCTTTGACCGGGAATCAAAATGTGACCTTCCTGATTCCTAGGTGACCACTCAACCACTGAGCCATGCCAGCTGAGCATGTGCCTGAATTATTTAATATTAAAGGTCGTAAATCTCTTTTGTTTTTTAGTACCAGAAATCTATAAATAAACTAAAATTTTCAAGATATAAACTGAGGCTCTAACTGGTTTGGCTCAGTGGATAGAGCATCAGCCTGCAGACTGAAGGGTCCCAGGTCTGATTCCAGTCAAGGTCATGTACCTTGGTTGCAGGCACATCCCCAGTAGGGGGTGTGCAGGAAGAAGCTGATTTATGTTTCTCTCTCATCTGTGTTTCTAACTCTCTATCCCTCTCCCTTCCTCTCTGTAAAAATCAATAAAATATATTCTTTAAAGAAGATACAAACTGAAGAAGGATAAGTAAACATAGTTGTTGCTGTTTCTCAAATGACATTAAATTTTGTTTTTGTTGCTCCAACTCAAATAATAAGTTCAATTTTCTTAAATGTTTTCTATTATAAAAACACTCAAGATATTTTAATAAAAATAAAACTTAATATGCAGATAATATTCAGCAAAAACATTTGTAGTACCATTTTCAGATCTTATTACAAAAAGGCTCTGGTATTCATTGTCCAAGTTGGTCCCAGGAATTTCTACCTCCTGGTATTCATGCCCCTGAACAGTCCCTCCATGTGGTAGGCCACTGGGGTTTCCTGCCAACAGCCAGCCTACATTGCCAGTTGTGACTAAGGCAGAACCTCCATCCCAATCATGTCTTTAAATAGCAGCATTCCCCCCGAAAAGATCTTGACCACAACCCCCTGAGGTTCTCGAGCCAGAATCAGACAGCTAAGTTGCAGCTGGACTCCTGACCCACAGAAACTGTATGAAATAATAAATATCATTGTCTTAAACTAAGTTTGAGAGTAATTTGTTACAAAGAAATAATTAAAATGGGCTCCAAAGATATAACTCTGGTTCTTCAGATATTTGTAGCATTTCCTAAAGAACCTAAGATCTCAAAATCATATAACAATTATTATTTATTTAGGAAAGTATATGTTTTCTTCTTTATTATCTAATATTGCATATTTTTTCTTAGCCTTTTTAAAAATATGCCTTTTTTTTTCAGAAAACCCATTGAAAAGTGAAGCATTTTGTGCTAAGTCTATGAAGAAAAAAAAGTATGTGAATGTATAATGAGTGATGCTTAATACTCCTTTCTTTGTCCCATATCCATCTCATATATTACAAAATATTTTAACATTTCATTACAACTTCAAAATACACATCCCATGCACTGTTACTACAGTATTTGTGAAAACTACACAACTACAAAGAATTAAAGGGCTTCCTAGCGGTAAGATGTGTTGCAAATCCACACCAAGAATATGATTAGTTGTCCTATTATTTAAAAAAAAAAAAACTAATTCTGTAAGTACCCCAAATAACACAAATCTATAACTAACAGCACCTAATCTATCTATCTATAATAATAAATATGTAATATGCTAATTAGACTGGATGTCCTTACAGATAAACTTCTGGACAAAGCTGGGCCTGCGAGGGAAGTCCAGGTCCTGGATACCAGAGGGAAGCCAGTGCCCGGCAGCCAGGGAAAGGAAGGCCTACAATTGCATGAATTTCATGCATCAGGCCTCTAGTGATTATATATAAGACAATGCATACACCTTCCTCAGATCAGATGAAGAAGGACTGATGAAAAGCATCCACTAAGGAGCATTTACACTCAGCCTTTAGTTATCTCTTCTCTATACTAAATTCTAGCTGCTTCAAACTTTTCTCATATGGATCTGGAAGTGGAAATAAATTTTCTAAAGCTTATGGATTAATCTCATACATGATTTCATAACATAAACAAATACCTCAATAAGAAAATTCAGATCTCCAAGAGCAAGCATTTTTTTGTTTATATTATTCGATAAATATTTATTTACCAAGTGACTAGGAAGTCCAAGGAATTTTGTGGGGAGGCATGAGGCATACAAGGGCAAAAGATAAATAATCTTGCCTCCAGATTGTTTGTAGTCTTACAAGGCAGACTCATATTCATTTTATCCATCCAAATAAAAATAAAGAAATGAGTAAGACTCTATTCTGATCACTTATGTATTCACAATCTAGTTAAACATATATATATTGGTGTGTACGTAAGTAATAATGCACATCGGAGGAAAGGCAGAAAGTACATTTGTAACATGGAGTTGGATGAGAAGGGGCAGATGAAATAGATTTAGAATAGAAAGCAAGTACTTCCTTAAAATGGGCCATAGAGAAAGGAACTAAATGTGCCCAGTGGATACAAAAGTCATTCCACATGAGGACTCTTTGGGAAGATTTTCAGGCCTTTTCTCATCCCTGGGGCAGGCACACACATGCTCTCAATGCAGATAAGCATGTTGAGGGTGGAAGGAATCTTCACATTGGAACTCAGATATATTTGAACGTATCTGGCAAAGTCTGATGGGACAGATGTCCCAAAATCTCATTTGCATGAGTATGGAGAGTCACCTGGGAGGAGGGGAACAAAGAACAGAGCTAGTATGATTGATAGAACCCCAGGAGTAAGTCTTGGTCTTCTGAGAGAGGAGACAATTCTCTCTCTGAGATTCGTCTCCTGATTTAGCCCAATAGGACTCAAGTCTGATTCACAGTAGGTACAAGTTGGGCTGAGGAGAGGGATCGTGTGGAGGGGGCACCAGAAAATGAGGATGTGTTCTATAAGTAGACAAAGAAATAATTAATTAACACTGTCCCAGTAAGAGATGAAGAATAATCCTCCTCCCCGAATCTAATCCCACTGCCCTAGCCAGGTCTGATTTATCCAATACACTCAGTAGGTACAGTGCCTAGGGCCCATGATTCTTTAAGGACCTACAAAAATGTTTTTAATTCTTTTAAAAAATATACAGTATATAATAATGATTAACATGTAATAATGAATATAGCCTGAATTGTATTTCTCTTTATACCAACACAAACATAAAAGTTTTTAATATTTTTATGACACAAGGGGCTCCTAAGGCAAATGTGCCTAGAGCCCACAGAAGTCATAATGTAGCCCAGGTGCCATCACAGTATAACTTTGCAAACCTGAAAGCCCTGCGGTACAGGATGGGGTTAGGTAATTGTCCTTCTCCTATGCCCTCAGAAGATATAATACTAGTAAATAAAAGGTTGAAACAGAGGAAGTATTTAGCAAATTGAGAGCAAACATGTCTGGAGGATATCTTCTGTATTTCCTCTCCTCTGTTCTCCTAAGGGAGCCCCTGCCCCCTGACAAGGCATTCCACCAGCAGTATGATAAGAGACTCACCATCTGAAAAAAAGAAATCTCCCCCATGGCCTCAGCAGATGCTCTGCATGCACTGGAAAATTAAAACTATTGGAAATATACTTCAAATCAGCAGCTTTCAAATTTTTAAAACCAGGATGCTTTTGTCAAACAAATTCATACTTGGAGGTCCAGCACACAAAGCAGATCCATAGAGAATGCTTCAGTTAGGTGAGGGCTGATGGAGAGTGCCCCAAGGGCCACTGCCCTGCAGACTTACTCTCCCCGAGCCCCTCCATGAACCCTGGAAATCTGCTCTTGCTAAGTTACAATGTAATGTACATCATCTTTTTTAATGTTTTTTTTCAGTTTTACTGAGATATAATTTACATATATCATTGTATAAGTTTAAGGTGTATAACATAACATATATATATATATATGTAATGACTACAACTCTGAGTTTACTTAAAATCACTTCCTCACATAATGCTGCAATGAAGATGGGTGTACAGATACATCTTCAATATAGTGATTTCATTTTCTTTGGATATACACTTAGAAGTTCTAGATTGTATGCTAGTTACATTTCTAATTTTTGAGGAACCTCTATACTGTTTTCCATAGTTGCTGAACTAATTTATATTCCCAACAGCAGTATACAAGGGCTTCCTTTCTCCAGATCCTCACCAATTCTTCTTATCTATTGTGTTTTTTATAATGGACATTCTAACAGGTGTAAGATATCTAATTGTGATTTTGATTAGCATTTTTCTGAAAATTGGTGATGCTGAGAACCTTTTCATGTTCCTCTGGCTATTTGAATATCTTCTTTCAAAACATGACTATTCAAGTATTTTACTCATTTAATTGGATAATTTAGTATTATTATTATTATACCAGAGGCACAGTGCATGAAAGTCGTGCATGGGGAGTGTATCCCTCAGCTCAGCCTGCACCCTCACCAATCTGGAACCCCTTGAGGGAGGACTGACTTCTCGTTTAGGCTTGATCCAGGATGGGGCCTAAAAGAGCAGTCAGACATCCCTCTCACAATTCAGGACAGCTGGCTCCCAACTGCTCACCTGCCTGCCAGCCTGATCACCCCCTAACCATTCCCCTGCCAGCTGATTGATGCCTAACTGTTCCCCTTGCAGCCTGATTGCCCCTAACTTCCCTCACCTACAGGCCTGGTCACCCCAAACTGCCCTTCCTTGCAGGCTTGATCACCTCCCAATTGCCCTCTCTTGCTGACCTAATCACCCACAACTGCCCTCCTCTTCAGACATGATCCCTCCCAACTGCCTTCCCCTGCTGGCCATCTTGTGACAGACATCTTGTGTCCAAATGGGGGCAGCCATCTTGTGTGTTGGAGTGATGGTCAATTTTTATTAGATTGGATTTAATTATCTGAGTCCCTTAAATACTTCAGATAGTCACCCCTTAAAAGATATGTGGTTTGCAAATACTTTCTCCTAATCCATAAATTGCCATTTAATAGTTTTTATTATTTTTTGAGATGCAAAGAAGTCTTGTTTTCTATATGGGATAAATCTAAGATATATTAAAATTAGGGAGAAACCAAGATGATGGCATAAGTGAACACCTAAACTGCTGCCTTGCACAACAATTTCAAAATTACAGCTAAAAGACAGAATGGACACCTCAAAAAAGCTGGCTGAGTGAAAATTCTACAACTAGAAGTAAAGAGAGGGACTCACGAAGACTCAGAGGAGCTGTAAAAAGCTGAGGTACAGAGACATGCTCATGGAAAGGACGGGCGAAGGAGGGTCTGGCAGGCTTCCTATAGTGGGAGGGAGATGGAAAATCCTGACTGCACTGAACCCTAGATCCAGGCGAGACTCATACGGGGGAGTCTGGACTGTTGTGAAAAGGAAGGAGTGCATGGAAACTTAGGGGAGCCATGAAAGACAGAGGTCTGGAGGTGTGCGAAAGTGTGCACAAAAGTGCGCACACAGAGGGATGAGTGCTAAATGTGCCACTGGCTTTCTCTAACGGGACGAAAACAGAACCTCACAACAGTACTGAAATTCAAGTCCAACTGCACTGAACTTCAGTTTCGGGCAAGACCCTGGGGACCCAGACTCATACGGGTCCCTAGAGGGCACAGAAATTCAGCGGAACCGGAATATCTTCTTTCAAAACATGACTATTCAAGTATTTTACTCATTTAATTGGATAATTTAGTATTACTATTATTATACTGGAAGCTCACGTGCATGCAAAAGGCAGAGGTCTGGAGGCAAGTGTGCATGTGCAGACACAGCTGATCTTTACAACCAATTGGCTTGAAAGTCAATTCCCCCCAGTGATACCAACAACAATCAAGAATTAACTACAACAAAATTGTACACACAGTTCACAAAGTGGTGCACCAAGAGTGTCTACCTCAGGTAACTAGGGAGGCAGAGCTACTGGGCCACATAGGACATCTAGCACACAAAGCTACTCTACCAACTCAGGGAAGCAGCAAAATATGTGCAACAAAAGGACAGATCACAAACGAAAGAAATGGAGGAAAACAAATGACTGGATATAGAGTTCAAAACCACGGTTATAAGGTTTTTCAAGAATTTCCTAGAAAAGATGGATAAATTTAGCAAGACCCAAGAGGAAAAGGAAAAGGACCAACTAGAGATGAAAAAGGACCAACTAGAAATTAAACATACACTGACTGAAATAAAAAATATTATACAGAGACCTAACAGCAGACCAGAGGAACACAAGAACCAAGTCAAAGATTTGAAATTCAAAGAAGCAAAATATACTCCACTAGAAAAGAAAAAAGAAAAAAGAATCCAAAAATGTGAAGATAGTAAAGGGACCTCTGGGACAACTTCAAGCGTACCAACATCAGAATTATGGGGGTGCCAGAAGAAGAGAGAGAGCAAGATACTGAAAACCTATTTGAAGAAATAATGACTGAAAACTTCCCACATCTGGTGAAAGAAATAGACTTACAAGTCCAGGAAGCACACAGAACTCCAAACAAAAGGAATCCAAAGAGGACCACACCAAGACACATCATAATTAAAATACCAAGAGCAAAAAACAAAGAGAGAATATTAAAAGCAGCAAGAGAAAAACAGTTCATTACCTACAAGGGAGCACCCATATGATTGTCAGCTGATTTCTCAACAGAAACTATGGGAGTGGCAAGAAATATTCAAAGTGATGAATGGCAAGAACCTACAAGCATGATTACTCTACCCAGAAAAGCTATCATTCAGAATTGAAGGGCAGATAAAGAGCTTCACAGATAAGAACTATGGGAGGAAAAAATAGGAACAATTTTAATAATCTGAACAATAAAGATTTATTTAAATAAACAAATAAATATATAAATAAATGAAAGATATATTAAAATTACCCTATTGCCCTAACCAATTTGGATCAGTGAATAGAGTATCAGCCTGTGGAATGATGGGTACCAGGTTTGATTCCAGTCAAAAGCATGTACCTTGGTTGTAGGCACATTCCCAGTAGAGGGTGTACAGGAGGCAGCTGATTGATGTTTCTCTCTCATCGATATTTTAAACTCTCTATCCTTCTCCTTTCCTCTCTCTGTAAGAAAATTAATAAAATATATATATTTTAAAATTATCCTATAATAAAAACAATAATTCAGGTGTGGTTATTGCAATTTTTAAGCCTCATATCTGAAAATATACAACCAGCTCCTTACATCTCACTGATAAATGAAAAATGAAATAATGTAATAACAGAAGTCCTTAGGAACTTTCCGAACCTAAGTAAATAGAAGACCAGGCCAGTGTTAGAGGAAGTAGTAATGCTTATTGTGGCTGCAAAAGTCAGGAGAACCAATGGTATCCATTCAAAAAGTCACAAAAAATGAGAAAATAATAAGATAACTCTAGAGCAAAATTTTAATATCATATCATTCCAATAGAATATACATATGGCTTTGCATAATTACTATATATCATCTTTCCCTGGTTTTATTTGCTATATTAAAGAGATTCTTTAAAAAAAAAAAGAATTTCTGAGAGAAACCAAGATGGTGGCATAGGTGAACAACTAAACTGCTGCCTCGCACAACAATTTCAAAAATTACAAAAGACAGAACGGACACTATCCACTATCCAAAACCACAGGAAAGCTGGCTGAGTGAAAATTCTACAACTAGAAGTAAATAGAGGGGCTCACAAAGACTCAGAGGAGCTGCAAAAAGCTCAGGTACAGAGTCGCGCATGTGGAGAGGACAGGCGGCGGTGGGTCTGGCTGGCTTCCTAGTGGGAGAGAGATGGAAAATCCTGACTGCACTGAACTCCATTTCTGACTGCACTCAATCCCAGTTCCGGGTGAGACTCATACGGGGGGAGTCTGGACTGTCATGAAAAGGGAAGAGTGCAAAGAAACTTAGGGGTGCCACGAAAGGCAGAGGTCTGGAGGCATGCGCAAAGAGGACTGACTGTTAATTGTGCTGTTGGCTTTCTTTAGCAGGAGAAAAACAAAACCTCCCAACTGCACTGAAATACAGGTCCAAATGCACTGAACCCAGTTTCAGGTGAGACCCAGGGGACCCAGACTCATAAGGGTTCCTAGAGCGCACAGAAACTCAGGGGAGCCAGAAAGGCAGAGGTCTGGAGGCTGGTGCACTTGCGAAAGGCAGAGATTTGGAGGCACACACGCTTGCACACAAAGAGCTGCAGCGATTACCCAGGTGCATTGAGACCCAGGGGCTGCTGTGTAGGGCAGGGCTGACAGGAAGCCAAGGCTGTCTGCTCAGCACTGAGACCTCACCACATCCAAACCCAGCACAGAAGCTGTTGCAATCTTGCAAGTCTTAAGGTTGAGACTAGCAGAGAAGTTCTCTGGGCGCAGACACAGCTGATCCTCATAACCAATTGGCTTGAAAGTCAATTCCCCCCAGTGATATCAACAACAATTAAGAATTAACTACAAGAACTACACACAGTTCACAAAGGGGTGCACAAAGAGTATCCACCTCAGGTAACTGGGGAGGCAGAGCTACTGGGCCATAGAGGACACTTACAACACAAAGCTACTCTACCAACTCAGGGAAGCAGCAAAATATGTGGCGACAAAGAAACAAATCACAAACAAAAGAAATGGAGGAAAACAAATGACTGGATATAGAGTTCAAAACCACAGTTATAAGATTTCTTAAGAATTTCCTAGAAAAAAATGGATAAATTTAGCGAGACTTAAGAGGAGATAAAAAAGGACCAACTAGAAATTAAACATACACTGACTGAAATAAAAAATATTATACAGAGACCTAACAGCAGACTAGAGGAATACAAGAACCAAATCAAAGATTTGAAATACAAAGAAGCAGAAAACATTCGACTGGAAAAGCAAAAATAAAAAAGAATCCAAAAATGTGAAGATAGTTTAAGGAGCCTCTGGAACAACTTCAAGCATACCAACATCAGAATTATGGGGGTGCCAGAAGAAGAGAGAAAGATACTGAAAACCTATTTGAAGAAATAATGACTGAAAACTTCCCACATCTGGTGAAAGAAATAGACTTACAAGTCCAGGAAGCACACAGAACCCCAAACAAAAGGAATCCAAAGGTGACCACACCAAGACACATCATAATTAAAATACCAAGAGTAAAAGACAAAGAGAGAATATTAAAAGCAGCAAGAGAAAAGCAGTTCATTACCTACAAGGGAGCACCCATATGACTGTCAGCTGATTTCTCAATAGAAACTATGCAGGCCAGATGGGAGTGGCAAGAAATATTCAAAGTGATAAATGGCAAGATCCTACAACCAAGATTACTCTACCCAACAAAGCTATCATTCAGAATTAAAGGGCAGATAAAGAGCTTCACAGATAAGAAAAAACTAAAGGAGTTCATCAACACCAAAACAGTATTGTATGAAATGCTAAAAGGTATTCTTTAAGAAGAGGAAGAAGAAAATGGTAAAGATAAAAATTATGAACAACAAATACATATCTATCAACAAGTGAATCTAAAAATCAAGTGAAATGAAAATCTGATAAACAGAATAAACTGGTGAATATAATAGAATTAGGGGCATAGAAAGGGAGTAGACTGATAATTCTCAGGGGGAAAGAGGTGAGGGGAGTGCAGGGAGAGACTGGACAAAAATCATACACCTATAGATGAGGACAATGGGGGGTAGGTAAGGGCAGAGGGTGGGGTGGGAGCCAGGTAGAGGGAGCTATGGGGGGGGAAAGAGGAACAATTGTAATAATCTGAACAATAAAGATTTATTTAAAAAAAAAGAAAGAAAAAGAATTTCTTAGGGTGGCCTCTAAGCAACCTTCAGCTTTTAATGTAGATTACCTTTATATTTAGAACTCATTTTATTTGCAAGTTGCTTTGTAACCATATATTCATGTAGCTATCAATATTCAACTATGTCTACTTTGAGTATGGAAAGTAAGTCTGGTGTGTGCATGAGAAGACAAGCTTAACTGGGCTGCTGCTTAAATCATCTCAGTTCCTGCTACAACCTCAGAAGATGAGCATCTCACCTAAGGAGTGATTCTGATTTAAGGAGAAGTACAGCCCTAAACATTAACCAGCCTGGATATCTTGGGCTCAGCTCAGGTCCCTTGGACATGTTTGGAGACAGTGTAGTCATTTTACATGGCCCCCTTTCCTTTGAGATTTTCAAGGGTAATTTGACTGTTTATAATTTTCAATTTGAGTGCTGATTTGGGAATCCAAGCCTCTCATAAAATTCCACATTAACTTTCATCATGGCAATTTTTTGACTTTCAGACAACCAATAGTGGCATAAGTGCCACTGTTTTTTCACACTTTGTTCCATGTAATTACTATGAACATTCCTTTACCTTTCCCCCACAACCCTACAACCCCTCTCCCCTCTGACAGCTGTCAGTCTGTTCTCTGTTTCTATTAGTCTGTTTCTATTTTGTTTGTTCATTTATTTTGTTCATTAGATTCCACATATAAGTGAAATAATATGATACTTGTCGTTTTCTGACTGGCTTACTTCACTATAGTGATTTCCAGAGGGAAAAGGAAGTGGGGAAGTAGAAGAGGGTAAAATGGGAATAAATGGTTATAAAAAGAGACTTGACTTGGGGCGGTGAACACACAATACAATATACAAGTGATGTATTATAGAATTGTACACCTGAAACCTATATAATTTTATTAACCAATGTCACCCTAATAAATTCAATTTAAAAAATCATGAACATCATGTCTGAAAATAATTGATGTAACTAATAAAGAAAAAAGTTTTTATTTGATAATATGACTAAGAGAATTAAGGATTTGGATTAACACTTGAAATTAATTCCTAGAGAACCAAGATTGGCAGCATAGGTAAACGTAGTACTCGCCACCTGCCACAACCACATCAAAATTACAACTAAAATACAGAATAACCATTATTCAGAACCACCTGAAAGCTGGATGAATTTAAGTTCTACAACTACAGAAGTAAAGTAAAAAGCACCCAGAACCTGTTAGGAGGGGCAGAGGCATAGAACAGGCTGGTTTAACACCCACATATGTTGTTTTTTTTTTCAATCCAGAGAGATACCTAGGCTTCAGAGGCCTCCCATGAGGAGCAAGGGGTCCCAGCTTCAGACCAGACCTACAGCTTCGTGCTCCAAAGCCTGAAGTCTTCCTTGTTCTGGATATTATTCAGTTTCTCTATTTAGATAAACATAATTGTCAGCTAATATTTTACCATAAATATTTATCTTTATAGTATCAAAATTTAAGATTAATAATGGCTACTATTCTTGCTTTTCTAGTCTTTATGTTAAAACCTCCTCCAGGCTGTTACACTACAAGCAAGTGGTTTAAAAGCTGGAGGCAGGAAAAGTGAGGGTCAGTGGCTGTTAAGCAGCCAGAACAATTCATTCATAATATTCTCAAACCCATCCACAGAGAAATGAAGTCATACATTTAGTATGAATTTAGAAATTACTTAAAGAACAATTGGTAAATGGAAAAACATATATAATCTCCAGGTTAACATTAGGAGATTGCAGTCAATTGTAAAATCTAGCATCGTTACCTGTGGATTAGAAAACAAAATTTTTCAATGACTCAAGTACCTGACTTACTCATGTTTCTGGGAGTACTATTATTTAAACTAATTGATTTTTGTCTAGTTCCAACTATACATATTCTCTTAAATTCATGAGATTAAATAAAAAGGAGAAAAAATATTTATTCATGGATGACAATTCTGTTATAACTTCTCTTTTCTTAAAGTTATGTTTAATATCTTTTCAATAAAAAGAGTATCTCTAAAAAAGCATTTATAGAAAGAATTACCTTAAACATGCTTTATAATAAGATATTGCTTTAAATAAAAACTCTTCTAATTGGGAACAAATATATTAAAGAAGTTTACTTTGGACATGACTTAATAGGCAGTAAGAACCTCAAAATGTATTCTACAAGATGGCTATTTATTCTTATGTCTCACTATTGTAATATGTTTAGTAAGTCACCAGTATATAAACAAATAAGTAAAATATACATTGAAAACAGTAAACATTGATAAGCTGATGAGAATGTCTTATAAATATTTTCCTATTATTTTATCAAAAAGGTAGCCACAATTTATAAAAATGAAGCCCAGAAGCAAAACAAGTCCTATTAGAAAACTCACAAACATTAAGAAATTGGAGGTGTCAGTCTCCAAAGGTGAAGGTGCAAGTGGGGCTGACAATAGCCTTCCTGGATCTCCTTCCATACAGCCAAAAACTCTCACACCAAAGCAGAAAATGGAAAGTGTCGAAAATAAAATATGCTCACAGGAATGAGTACTTGAATATAAAGAAAGTTCCTCTGTGTTTGATCCTCTTCTAAATATCAATATTTTTACTCCTCCCCCTCGCCTGCCATACACAGGTTTTATGTTTTTGATCTCACATTTTATATAGTTTTATCTTGTGTATCCCTTAACTAACCATTGTAATCTGTAATTTTTACTGCTTTTGTTTTTTAACCTTCAAACAAAAAACAACAACAATCCAATTAAAAAGTAGGCAGAAGTTGGGAAGATGAGTTTTCCGCTGGTCTGGAAAACTCTTTATCTCTCATTGGATTCTGAATGAAACTTTGCAAGGTAGAGTATTCCTAGCTGAAATTTTGTTTTCTTTCAGCACTTTGAATATATTCTAATAACTCATATTTTCCAGTGCTGGGAAATTCTCTTTTGTTTTAATACTCTCTTTCTGGAATTCCTAGTATTGGGATGTTGGTCCTCAATATTGGATGTTGGTGTAATGGAAACATACCTCAATATAATAAAGGCCATATAAGACAAGCCTACAACTAACATTGTACTCACTGGTGAAAAACTAAAAGCCTTTCTCCTAAAATCGGCAACAAGATGAGGATGCCCACTCTCTTCACTCTTTTTCAACATATTATTGAAAGTCCTAGCCACAACAATTACGCAAGAAAAAGAAATCAAAGGCATCCATATTTAAACAAGTAAAATTGTCACTATTTGCAGATGACATGATATTACACACATACGCTGAAGACTCAATTAAAAAAAACATGTTTGAACAAGTAAACAAATTCAGTAAAGTTGCAAGATACAATAGCAGCATGCAAAAAATCTGCTGCATTTATATACTCCCAGAATGAATTATCAGAAAGAGAACAATTCCATTTACAATTGCATCAAAAAGAATAATAGCTAGAAATAAATTTAACCAAGGAGGTAAAAGACCCCTATAAAATATTAATACAAAATTTTGAAAAAGACACAAATATATAGAAAGATATTCTGCTAATAGATTGGAAGAATTAATATTGTGGAAAGTTCATATTATCCAATGCTATCTACAGATTGAGTGCAACCCCTATGAAAATGCCAAAGGCACTTTTCAAAAAAATAGAATGAATAATCCTAAAATTTTTACAGAACTACAAAATAATTCTAAATATCCAAAGCAATCTTGATAAAGAAGAACAAAACTGGAGGCATCATGTGCCCTGATTTCAAACTATACTACAAGGCCATAGTAATTTAAAGGATATGGTATTGGCATAAAAGCAGGTACATAGATTAGTCAAACAGAAGAGAGAGCCCAGAAATAAACTCAAACATACATGGTCAATTAATTTACAACAAAAGAACCAAGACTATACAATGGAAGAAAGAGAGTCTCTCCAATAAATAGTGCTGGGAAAACTGAACACCCATGAATAAAAGAAGGAAGCTCAATCACTATCTTACATATACAAACATTAACTCAAAATAGATTAAAGATTCAAACATATGCCTTGAACCCATAAAACTCCTAGAAGAAGACATAAGTGATAAGCTCCTTCTCATAAGTGTTGTTAACAATGTTTTGAATCTGACACCAAAAACAAAAGCCACAAACACAAATTAAATGTGTGACTACATCATACTAAAAAGCTTCTGAGCAGCAAAGGAAATCATCAATGAAATGAAAAGGCAATTTACTGATGGATGAAAATATTTTCAAATCATGGATATCTGATAAGGAGCTAATATAAAAAATACATTAAGAACTCTTGCAGATGGTTGAAAAAATGGCGGCAGAATAGACGGACGCGTCTGGAGCTTTGTCGCTGGGCAGAGGAAGAGAGAGCAGCTGAGAGTCGCACTGGGAGTGTTTGTTGGCAAGTTAAAGAGTCAGTTATCCTCCAGGAGAAGGCGGGGAACGGCTGGACAGGGCTCTGCTGGCCAGGCAGCCCCACTGCCATGGGGTTTTTGTCTGCCGGAGCCACCAGCGGGAACGCGGAGACCGCGCCATCTTGCAGAGGGAGGTGGAAGTCTGTAGCGGTCTGAAAGCTGCAGCTGAAGCACCCACCGAACAGCCAGGGACCCAGAACACCGCTCTCCAATCGACGCAGACACAGGGTGGATTCAGAGATCCACAAGGCACACGGAAAGGTCAGATTTTACCTGGGATAAGGTGAGGTCTCCTGTCCCGCAGAACAGAGACGCGCAAACTGTGGGAACCAGGCTGCGGGAAAGCTGTTTCTTGAGAGGTCCGAGGATGTGGGGCAGGGCGTGATCCCTAAGTGTGGATGCAAACTCTCCGAGCTGTTGACAGAGAGGAGCTCTGGAAAATGACTTGTTTTTATCTGAGGCAGAAGGACAGCCTGGGAGTTATTACAGTGTCCCGGCTGCAAAATCCCCACAAACCAGTTTTGAGAACTACAGAGTAGCAGGATCTGAGCACAGCCTAGAGAGATCCTGTGCTTTGTCTCAGAGGTCAATTCCAAAACACTGCCACCTAGTGGATGACACACAAATTGACTCTCAAATAACCACAAAAGAATAAAGAGATTAAAACACCAGCAGTGGAACACAGGGAACTGCAATACCTTCCCTACTGGGAAACAGGAGTGCCAAGCAGAATAATAGTGGAAGTGAATGACCATTCTATTTTTTTTTTCTTTTGTCTTTTTTTCTTTTTCTTTTTTTCTTTTATTATTTTTTTTTATTTTTCATTTTTACATATTTTAATTAAAAACTATTTTTTTATTTCCGCCTCAATTAATTTTACCTTTTTAATTATTACATTTTTGTTTTCAAATAGTATTATTACTACTAGTATTTTACCTTTTTGGAAAAAAACAAGTGTCATTTTGTTTTCTCTTTATTTTACTTCGGGATTAGAGTTCTACATTCCATTTTCATCTTCCCTTTAGCATAATTTTACTCCATCTGAACTCTACCTTTATGCCAAAAATTTCCTCCTAACTTTCCCCATTTTGTTGTCTTGTTTCTCTTTCCCTTTTCCAAATTTAGATTCTCCCTATTCTTTCTCTTTACATGGTTAAAATTTCACCCCACTTATATATCTAATTTCAAATCCTCTACTACAAGTCCATACAAACCTCTCTCTTCTTGTCTAGGCAAAAAGTTGTTTTTTCTCTATGTCCTTTTGTTGGTATTTGCCTGAACAGTGATTATATCGATATTTTGTACTTTTTCGTGAGATTGTTTTAGCTTATTCTACTTGTTTTATTTTGCTTTTTGCTTGCTTTGTTATTTCCCTCCCTCAAAGAAAAAGTTATTTGTAGTTTGTATTAATCTCTAGGTACTGGTTGCTGGCCTTTATTGGGATTAGTGACTGTTCCATTGGAGTTTTCTCCTGACATCTATATTTTGTTCCCCTTTTCTCTCTTATCCGCTTTCTTTTCTCTCTTTGTTCCTCTTTCTCTTTTTCTTTTCTTCTTCTCCTTTTTTTAATTTTTATTTTATTTTATTTTTTGTTCATTTATTTATTTATTTCTCCCTCTCCCAATTTGATTTTGGCATTTCTTTCCTTTCTTTTTCCCTCACTTTCCTCTTCTTCTTTCTCTACTTACCCCCAATTTGTCTTCCATTGGTGGTCACCTTATTGATGATTATTAACATCGTGAACACTTTTCTGTTCAGTACCTTGTGTGCTATACCAGGTCATGTTGTAGTTTGTGCCTTTGAATCAACATGGGAGAGAGAACTACATAACCTGACACCTAGAGAAGAAAGACGATGGGCAAGAAAAGAAACAGCCCACATAAAACAGATAGGCAGGTATCACCAGAAAAGGAAGTAAACAAAATAGAAGCAGAAATAAGCCTGCCAGAGAAAGAGTTCAGAGAAATGATCATAAGGTGGATGAAAAGAATGGAAGACAAATTCGAAATATGAGTAAGAGCCAAGAGGAAATGAAGAAGAATCAAGAAGAAATGCAAGAAGAAATAAATATGACATCACTGCTTCAAAGAACTCAATAGAAAGCATCAAAAGTAGACTAAAAGAAGCAGAGGACTGCATCAGTGAGCTAGAAGACACAGTAGGAAAAAATACTCAAGTACAGCAGTTTCTAGGGAAAAAAATTAAAAAGCAAGAGGAGAGCCTAAGGTAACTTTGGAATAACACGAAACAAAACAACATCCACATAATTGGGGTTCCAGAAAGAGTGGAAACTGAACAAGGATTAGAGAACCTGTTTGAAGAAATAATGACAGAAAATTTCCCCAATATAGGAAAGAAAAAACCCACAGAAATCCAAGAAGCTCACAGAGTCCCAAGGAAAATGAACCCCACAAAATCAACACTAAGGCACATTATAATTAAATTGGCAAACACTGATGACAAAGAAAGAATCTTAAAAGCAGCCAGGGAGAAACAGAAAATTACCTACAAAGAAACCCCCATAAGACTGGCTACTGATTTTTCAACAGAAACTCATCAGGCCAGAAGGCAATGGAATGAAATATACAAAGTCATGCAAAGGAAGGGTCTGAATCCAAGAATACTATACCCTGCAAGGCTTTCGATCAAAATTGAAGGTGAAATCAGAAGCTTCACAGACAAAAAAGGACTAAGGGAATATATTACCACCAAAGCAGCAATGCAAGAAATGTTAAAGGGTCTGCTATAATAAAAAGAAATAGGAAGGGAAGAAGGAACTCTGAGCTAAAGACTAAATATGGTGACAGATAAAAACGTATCAATAATAACGTTAAATGTAAATGGGTTAAATGCTCCAATCAAGAGACATAGGGTAACTGACTGGATAACAAAACTTGATCCACATATCTGCTGTCTACAAGAAACCCACCTCAGGAAAAGAGATGCACACAGATTGAGAGTGAAGGGATGGAAGATAGTATTTCAGGCAAATGGAAATGAAAAAACACTGGGGTTGCAATTCTTATATCTGACAAATTAGATCTCAAAGTGAAGGACATAACAAGAGATAAAGAAGGCCACTTCATAATACTAAAGGGAACAATCCAACAAGAAGAAATAACTCTGGTAAACATATACGCACCCAATATAGGAGCACCTAAATACATAAAAAAAAAAACTCCTGGAGGGTATTAAGAGAGAGATTGACAGCAATACAATCATAGTAGGAGACTTTAATACCCCACTGTCACCACTGGACAAATCCTCTAAACAAAAGATCAGCAAAGAAACATCAATCCTAAATGACTCACTAGACCAGATGGAATTAATTGACATCTTCAGAACATTTCACCCCAAAGTCACAGAATATACTTTCTTCTCCAGTGCACATGGGTCATTTTCAAAGATAGATCATATGTTGGGTCATAAGAAAAGTCTCTTCAAATTTAAGAAGATAGAAATAATATCAAGCATTTTCTCAGACCACAGTGGCATAAAACTGGAAATCAACTATAATAAAAACAATAGAAAGAAATCAAACACATGGAGTCTAAACAGCATGCTATTAAACAATGACAGGGTAACCAGAGAGATCAAGGAAGAAATAAAAAACATCATGGCAACAAATGACAATGACAATACAACAATACAAAATTTATGGGACACAGTGAAAGCAGTTTTGAGAGAGAAGTTCATAGCCCTACAAGCCTACTGCAAAAAACAGGAAACAATTGTAATAAATTTCCTATCCCTACAACTCAAAGAGCTAGAACAAGAGCAACAAGAAAAGCCCAGTGTACGCAGAAGGAAGGAAATAGTGAAGATCAGAGTGGAGATAAATAACTTGGAGACCAAAGAAACAATTCAAAAGATCAACAAAACCAAGAGCTGGTTCTTTGAAAGGATGAACAAGATTGATGGACCTCTAGCCAGGCTCACCAAGAAGCAAAGAGAGAAGACCCCAATAAACAAAATCAGAAATGAAAGAGAAAAAATAACAACAGACTCTGCAGAAATAAAAAGGATTGTTAAAAAATAATATGAACAACTCTATTCCAATAAATTGGACAACCTGCAAGAAATGGACATTTTCCGAGAAAAATATAACCTTCCAAACTCAACGAGGAGGAATCTAAACATCTCAATAGTCCAATAACTATGGAAGAAATTGAAGCAGACATCAAAAAGCTTCCAGCAAATAAAAGCCCAGGACCAGATGGCTACACAGGAGAGTTTTACCAAACATTCAAGGAAGAATTAAAACCTATCCTCCTCAGACTATTCAAAAACATTCAAGAAGAAGGAACACTTCCAAACAACTTCTATGAAGCCAGCATCACCCTAATACCAAAACCAGATAAAGACAACACAATGAAAGAGAATTATAGGCCAATATCTCTCATGAACATAGATGCCAAAATCCTCAACAGAATTCTAGCAAATCGGATCCAACAGTATATCACAAAGATCATACACCATGACCACGTAGAATTTATCCCAGGAATGCAGGGATGGTACAATATCTGCAAATCAATAAATGTAATACATCACATAAACAAATTGAGAGATAAAAATCACATAGTCATATCAATTAATGCAGAAAAAGCGTTTGACAGAATGCAACACCCTTTCTTGATAAAAACTCTCAGCAAAGTGGGAATAAATGGATCATACCTCAACATCATAAAAGCCATATATGATAAACCCATAGCTAACATCATACTCAATGGGTAAAAACTAAAACCATTTCCTCTAAGAACAGGAACAAGACAGGGATGCCAACTCTCACCTCTCCTGTTCAACATAGTACTGGAAGTATTAGCCATTGCTATTAGACAAGAAGGAGAAATAAAAGGCATCCAAATTGGAAAAGAAGAAGTAAAGCTGTCCTTATTTGCAGATGACATGATACTGTATATAAAAAACCCAAAGGACTCCATTCCAAAACTAATTGACTTAATGAATTTGGCAATGTAGCAGGATACAAAATTAATGCTAAGAAGTCTGCCGCATTTCTATACACTAATAGTGAAATTACAGAAAGAGAGACTAAAAAAGCAATCCCATTTACCATCACACCAAAAAAGTTAAGATACCTAGGAATAAACCTAACTAAAGAGGTAAAAGACCTATATCTAGAAAACTACAGGACACTGAAAAAAGAGACAGAGGAAGATGTTAACAGATGGAAGAGCATACCATGCTCATGGATTGGGAGAATCAATATCATTAAAATGTCCATGCTACCCAAAGCAATCTATAGATTCAATGCACTATCCATTAAAATACCAACGACATATTTCACAGACCTAGAAAGAATGCTTCACAGATTCATCTGGAACAAAAAAGACCACGAATAGCCACAGCAATTCTGAGAAAGAAGAATAAAGTAGATGGGATCTCAATACCAGATTTAAAGCTATATTACAAAGCAACTCTTCTCAAAAGAGCCTGTTACTGGCACACGAACAGACATATAGACCAATGGAATAGAATAGAGAACCCAGATATCCACCCAGACCACTATGCTCAACTAATATTTGACAAAGGAGGAAAGAACATAAAATGGAGCCAAGATAGCCTCTTCAATAAATGGTGTTGGGAATATTGGACGGATACATGCAAAAAAAATGAAACTGGACCATCAACTTATACCAAATACAAAAATAAACTCAAAATGGATACAGGACTTAAACATTAAAAGGGAAACCATAAAAATACTAGAGGAATCCACAGGCAGCACAATCTCTGACATATGCGAAAGAACTTCTTCACTGATACTGCTCCAAAGGCAATGGAAGCTAAAGAAAAAATAAACAAATGGGTCTACATCAAAATAAAAAGCTTTTGCACAGCAAAAGAAACCATCAACAAAACAACAAGAAAGACCACTTTATGGGAGAACATATTTGCAAATGTTATCACTGATAAAGGTTTAATCTCCAAAATCTACAGTCAACTTATACAACTTAATAAAAGGAAGATAAACGATCCAATTAAAAAATGGGCAACGGACCTAAATAGAACCTTTTCGAAAGACGACAGAAGGAAGGCCAAGAGACACATGAAAACATGTTCAAAGTCACTAATCATCCAAGAGATGGCAAATCAAAACGACAATGCGATACCATCTTACACCTGTCAGAATGGCAATCATCAACAAATCAATAAACAACAAGTGTTAGCGAGGATGCAGAGAAAAAGGAACCCTTGTGCACTGTTGGTGGGAATGCAGACTGGTTCAGCCACCGAGGAGAACAGCATGGAGTTTCCTCAAAAAACTAAAAATGGATCTCCCATTTGACCCTGTAATCCCACTCTTAGCAATTTATCCTAAGAAATCACAAGCACCAATCAGAAAGAATTTATGCATCCCTATGTTCATAGCAGCACAATTTACAATAGCTACAATTTGGAAACAGCCTAGGTGCTCATCAGCAGATGAGTGGATCAGAAAACTGTGGTACATCTACACAATGGAATTCTATGCTGCCATTAAGAAGAAGGAATTCTTACCATTTGCAGCAACCTGGTTGAAACTGGAGAGCCTTATGCTTAGTGAAATAAGCCAGTCAATGAAGGAGAAGCATCACATGATCTCACTCATTTGTGGATAATAAAGAACATTATAAACTGATGAACAAAAGGATAGATACAGAGGCAGTAAAGCATCAAACAGACTGTGAAATTACAGCAGGAAGATTAAGGTTAGGTGAGGTAGATAAGAGATTAATCAAAGGACTTGTCTGCATGCATATAAGCATAACCAATGAACATAGACACTGGGGGGTTCGGGTATGCCTTGGAAGAAGGGGGGCAATGGGGAGCTATGTATAAAAAATTAATTAAAAATATAAATAAATAAATAAATAAATAAATAAATAAATAAATAGTAAAAAAAAAACTCATGCAACTCAATAGCAAAAATAACAAAAACAAAAAAACAAACAAAAGAAACAACAATCCAATTAAAAAGTAGGCAGAAGTTGGGAAGATGGGTGAAAAAGTGGAAAGGGTTACAAATTCCCCTTTATAAAAGCAGTCATGGGATGTACAGTACAGCATAAAGAATATAATCAATAATATTGTAATAACTATGCCTGGTTTCATTTAGGTAGACTTACAAAGTGATTGCATTATCCTATACAGTGGTACCTCGAGATAGGGGTGCCCTAACATAAGAGAGTTTTGAGATACGAGCTGTCGAACAAGCGATTTTTGCTTTGAAATATGAGCAACAGTTGAGATACAAGTAATCGCGCAGATCGGCCGGCTGCACACGACCCACCAGTTCACCGAGACTCGAGCATCTCATAGTTTTCCACACCTCAAGGTTACAGAACGAATTAAACTCGTATCTCAGGTACCACTGTATAATAATAGGCTAATATGCAAATCAACCAAATGGTGGAACAACAGGTAACTATGATGCACACTGACCACTAGGGGCAGACACTCAATGTAGGTGCTGCCCCTTGATGGTTAGTGCACTCCTATAAAGAGAGTACCACTCAGTCACAAGTTGGGCTCACAGCTGGTGAGTGCAGTGGTGGTGGTTGGAACCTCTCCTGCCTCCACAGTAAGGCTAAGGATGTCTGACTGCAGCTTAGCAGGAAGCGGGCCTAAGCCGTCAGTGGGACATCCACCAAGGGCTCCCGGACAGGATGGACTGAGGGGACCTTCCCCCACCTCCCCACTCCAAGTGCACAAATGTCATGCACTGAGCCTCTAGTAACTTATATAAATGCCTAATCACGATCTTGTTCACCTGAAACTAATATAATATTATCTGTCAACTGTAATTAAAAATTTTTTATTATTTTTAAAAAATGGGCAGGCCCAGCCAGTGGCTGAGCATAACCCATGAATCAAGAGGTCACCAATTTGATTTCAGCTCATAGCACATGCCTGGGTTGCAGGCTCGATCCCTAGTTGTGAGGAGGGAAGGAGGATGCAGGAGGCAACTGATCATGTTTCTCTGTCATTGATGTTTCTATCTCTATTTCTCTCCCTTCTTTGCTCTAAAATCAATAAGAACACATATTTTTTAAATGGGCAAAGATATGAACAGACATTTTTCAAAAGAAGACATATAGATGGCCAACAAGTACATGAAAAGAAGCTCAACATTCTTTCTTTAGGAAAATGCAAATCAAAACCTCAATGAGTTATTGCTTCACATTAGAGTGGATATTATAAAAAATAACAATAGCAAGTGTTGGCAAGGATGTGGAGAAAGGGGAACACTGTGCATTTTGGGGAGAAAATGTAAATCAATGTAACCACTATGAAAAACAGTATGGAGGTTCCTCAAAAAATCAAAGATAAAACTATTATGTGATCACAATTGTACTTCCGGAAATTTATCCAAAGAAAACAAAAACACTACCTCAAAAAGATATATGCATCCCCATATTCACTACATTATTCACAATAGCTAAGATATAAAAACAACTTGCGTGTCTATCAATGACTAAATATACAAAGAAATTGTGAGATATATTCAGCCTTACAAAAAGAATAAAATCTTGCTATTTGGAGCATTATGGATGGATCTCAAGGGGATTTTGCTAAATGAAATAAAGCAGAGAAAGACAAATATCATTTGATCTCTCTTACATGTAGAATCTAAAAAACAAAACATAAAACAAGCTTATAGATACAGGGAACAGATTGGTGGTTGCCAGAGATAGTATTGGGAGGTAAAAAAAAAAATGTGTGTGAGCTATTTTTTCTTTTTTTTTTTCTTTTTTTAGTTTAAATAAATTGTTTAAAAAACAGAAGGAAAGGGGATCCCCCACAAATAAATAAATAAGGGACCGTGTCAAGTCATGTCAAGTCAAATCCCAGAAAACTAAGGTAAAAAGTTTTTTGAGCAGGAGCAAAGGTCATTAAAAAGGAATATAAACAAGAACATCATTAGATTTCTCATTTGCAACCACAGATGTTAGAAGATAATGGCATAAATGCTTCCAAAATTTTGAATACATGATTTCCAACCTAGTATTCTATGACTAGCCAACTTATTTTTTAAGTGAAGATAAAATAATAAAATTTTCAGAGGTGAGATCATAAAAAAAAAAAAGTACTTCTCAGTTATCCTTTCCTGATAGTAAATCAAGAATAAAGAAAATTTGGGATCCATCAATAGATGAAGGCAAATGCCAGGGCCACAGCTAAGTAGTGGCTCAGAGAACACTTAAATTTGATTGTACCAGGAAATCAAAGAGCTCCAAGAGGAACATCTTTAAAAAAGAACAGGAAAGGCCTGACCGGCGTGACTCAGTGGTTGAGCATTGACTTATGAACCAGGAGGTCACACTCTCAGTCAGGCCATATGCCCAGTGTGTGGGCTCAATCCCCAATGTGAGATGTGCAGGAAGAAGCCAATCAATGATTCTATCTCATCATAGATGTTTACATCTCTCTCTCCCTCTCCCTTCCTTTCTGAAATAAATAAAAATATATATATTTCAAAAAGAACATGAGGGATTCTGAATGTGTTCATGGGGCATTTACAGTTGTATCAAACAAAGAGCTTAGGGATAAATTAGTGACAAATAAATAGGAAACAAAGTATTTTTTATATATTTTATTGATTTTTTAAAAAAATATATTTTATTGATTTTTTACAGAGAGGAAGGGAGAGGGACAGAGAGTTAGAAACATCAATGAGAGAGAAACATTGATCAGCCGCCTCCTGCACATCCCCCACTGGGGATGTACCCACAACCAAGGTACGTGCCCCTGACCGGAATCAAACCCAGGACCCTTCAGTCCGAAGGCTGACGCTCTATCCACTGAGCCAAACTGGTCTTGCAGAAAACAAAGTATTTGAGGAGGGAATCATCAACTGTAGGAACAAATACTTACTCAAGAAAGGAAATGTTACCTGTGATATTTTCCTAAATATAATATTTCAAAATCCAAAATTATTATATTGAGAAGATAGGAGAGTGTATGCAACATCAATGGGGGTAAGTGGTAGTGAAAGCACTAAATTGAATCATCATATTCCGCAATAGGAAATCAATAGATGCTATCTACTATGGAGAAAAATTAGCATAAAAAATGATTCAGAACTACAAAGATATATACAAGATTAAATAGCTAAAAAGTTGGAAAACTGTTGTCTATAGGGAGTAGGAATGGGAGGCATGAACAGGTTTGACAAGAAACTGTTGTTATAAGTCTAGTACCGTGGTCGGCTCGAAATCACATGCGGCTCCTTGGCCTCTTGAGTGTGGCTTTTCCATAAAATACCACGGCCTGAGAGAGTCTATTTTGAAGAAGTGGTGTTAGAAGTTTAAGTTTAAGAAATTTGGCTCTCAAAAGAAATTTCAACCGTTGTACTATTGATATTTGGCTCTGTTGACTAATGAGTTTGCTGACCACTGGCCTAGTAGTACTATATGACTTTTTAAACTGTATTTATGCATTACTTACACCAAGATAACAATTAAATTTAAAATAAAACAGAAAATAAACAACAACCTTAAATCCATTTCTTGTAACTTCAGTCTCTCTCCCACCCTCCTATGTTTTTCCCCTCAGCATATAAACATCCTTTTAAAGAAAATCCTGTATAACTTCTTACAGCTATTGTCCAAGTTCTTTTCTTTCAATCATAGACAGTCTTACTGCAAATTATTCTCTACTCAGGTCCTCACTATCACTCCTCAATCTGCTGCAATGGATTACGTTGAACCATATTAAATTGCTGATCTGGTCATTTTTTACCTATAGAAACAGCAATTTCATATGGTTAAAACCAATGGCTCTCTGTCATCACCACTATCAAATTTGGAGCCTGTCACTGAAATATCTCTTGCTGTCTGTTTCATTGTGACCTGCTGTCCAACCACCTGCCCTGTCTTAATTCAGGCACTCCCCTGTCTTTTTGGACTAAGGCTTTAGTCTCCTATCTCTTGCTTCCAACTAGTCCATGTTGGCACTGCAACCAGAATGATAATTCTAAAACGTTCAATATATCATGTCACTCCCCTACTCAAAATCCTACAGCAGTATCTCGATGCTATCAGAATCAAACTTAAACTCCTCCCCATGGCCACAACTGGCCACTGCCTGCCTTCCCAGCTTCATCTCCCTTCAGTCTCTGGACCCACCCCCTGCTTGACCACAACCTTACTACACTCTATACCTAAGTCAGATGAAACAACTCACATGCAGAAATGTTCCACATATGATCATATCTATCCAATATAATAAAGAGGTAATATGAAAATTGACAGTCACTCCAACACACAAGATGGCCGCCCCCTTGTGGTCAAAGATGGCTGCCCTCTGTGGACACCAAATGGCCAACAGGGGAAGGCAGTAGGGAGGGACCAGGTCTTCAAGGGAGGACAGTTTGGAGGGAAAAAGCCTGCAGGGGAGGGCGATGGACGAGACCAGGCATGCAGAAGATGGCAGTTAGGGGAAACCAGGCCAATAGGGGAAGTCAGTTAGGGCTGACCAGCTGGCAAGGGAAGGAAGTTAGGGGTGATTCAGGCAGCAGGGGAGGGCAGTTGGGGGAACCAGGCTGGCAGGAGAGGGCAGTTAGGGGTAACCAAGCCAGTAGGGGAGGACAGTTAAGGGCAATCGGGCCAGCAAGGGAGGGTAGTTAGGAGCAATTGGGCCAGTAGGAGAGCAGTTAGGTGTCAAACAGGCTGGCAGGGAAGTGATTAGGGACAATCAGGCAGGCAGGCGAGTGGTTGGGAGCCAGTAGTCCTGGATTGTGAGAGGGATGTCTGATGGCCTTAGGCCTGATCCTGGTGGGATTGGGCCTAAATGGGCAGTCTGACACCCTTCAAGGGGTCCCAGATTGGAGAAGGTGTAGGCTGGGCTGAGGGACACCCAAATTTCATGTACAAATTTCATGCACCGGGCCTCTAGTAGTATATATAAAAGGCTAATATGCAAAGTGTCCCCTTGGGAGCTCAACCAGGAGATCGGGAGTTTGGTCACTCACTATGAAGTGTGCTGATCACCAGGGGGTGGCATCGAATGAAGGAAGGCCCTGGCTGGCAGCTGGCAGCCAGGGAAGGAAGGTCCCGGCCTGAAGGCGGCCAGGCCTAGGGACCCTACCCATGCACACTGGGCCTCCAGTATATAAATATGGAACTAGATACATGATATATTTAATTATATAACTCTAATATTTTTCACCTTGAAGGCACTTGATAAAAAATTTTTATGAAAGGAAAATTTAGTGTTTCCATAAATGACCCAAAAGGGAATCATGATGAAAAATATATAAATACTCAATTTCTTCTGAGAGCCAAGTGAATATTGAAAAGGTGGACTATGTTTGTTTGAATATTCAAGTATATACTGATAAGAAACTAAGAACTTCTTAATTGTATTGGAAGAGGGAAGAGAGGAAAGAATGAAGAGAAAACAGCAGTGTGAAAAGGGGAGGGTCTGAAAAAAAGAGCTTCATTTAACATTACAATGTAACAAGTAAATGAAGAACATTTGTAAACATTACAATTAATGTTTGTGAGGAAGCTCACAAACTTTCCCATAGGAAAGCTGCTGAGGCCCTCTCTGTGTGCAGGAAATTGTTCTCCATTTTCCAAACAGTGATAAAACAAAGACCTTATGGTTACCCTAAAGAATATATGCAGTAGGTATCAGTACTTCTACTTGTTTTCTGGGGAAGAAGTGCATAACTACATTTCAAAAGTTGTCCAACCAGTTCTCAAACTAGCACCCTCTCCAACAAAAGTTTCATTAGGTTTGGAGTTTTGTTTAAACTGATAGCTATGTTCAAAAATCCCCCAAGGTCAGCAGTATAGTTTGCATGGTAAATGATCAGATTGCCCAAAGGTATTCTGCGGTTCTACAGTTATGTTTTTATTCTGATTTGCAACATACCTAGTTAATAGTTCTATGCTAAAAATATAGCTTTTTCTAATGCAAAATATTTTACAGTATCTCTGAATCAAACAAAAAAAAAGGAGGAAAGCAGTTATTCCTCACCTGCTCACATCCTGCAACCTCACGGATCTAGCAGAGACAGGATGCAGGATGTAAGCCAAAAAGGCCTTAGAGCAGGCAAAAGAGATGTCAGCAAAGGCCTATGCAGAGGCAGCTCACAAACTTTCCCGTAGGAAAGCTGCTGAGGCCCTCCCTCAGAGACTGTTTACTCTCACTTTACAAACAACATTACCAGGCTTATTAATCTAGTTTCGAAACCTAAGGCAGAATACAAATAAGATATTAGAAAGAGAGCTGTGGAAGAGGAGCACCTGACAGTGTACTTACTTGTAAATACTGACTGCAAAACAGGGGCAGTCCACCTAGTGGGAAGGAGGAAACAAAAAATATAAAAAGGAAACAAAAAAAGTCAAAGCACAGCTGAATATAGGGTGTGAGGCAAACACTTCATTTACCCAGTAAGACCTTGAGCATCATTATACCATAGCACAGTCTATGGAACCAACATCCAAAATGGTGCCCTCTGTCCCTAAGCAAAAGGTCAATGTAGCACCTCCACTAGGACATACCTGAGCCCAGGGATGCGTATAGAAGGACAAACAAGTTACACTTGTTTTTACAAAGGGAAAAGCATAACAGATTCTAGACAATGTTTCCACTGAAAAAGTAAATATTAAAAAGGGCATATTTGACCTTAAAGGACTGAATCCATAATTATTAAGAAATTTCAGCAATTAAAATTATCCATTTGCTAAGAACCCTCATGCTGGCAATTACAATGTATTTAAAAATCTAGGTAAACTATGTGTTGTGTTATAAAAGCTAAAATCCATGTTTCAAATAACTGTCAGACAATATTTAACAACAAAGAACAGAAGCGTAGTAAGTAGGTTACCCAGAGTTTGGTCTCTGTTTCACCACTAAGTGTTTGTAGCCATGGAAAATCAGTTACTTCTCTGAGATTCTCTCTTCACCTGTTAAATGAAGGGTCTGAAGAGATCCCTTCACATACCCAATATCCTTCTCCCTTTACCCAACTGGCCCCTCCTGGGCCCAAAACCTCAAATAAAAGGTGTTATTGCATAATATAAGATAAAAACAAGGGTCTTTCCCTGGCTTTCAGGTTTCAAAAATCTAGGGAGCTTGTGGAACAAAAGAACAGAGGATGATGACAATCAACTTGAGAGAAAACAAGATGAGTTTTTTTTACAGTAATAGTTCCTCTCTCTGCAGCCAGAAAACAATGGAATTCTTGGGTTAGAGGAAGTTGGCAGGAAAGTGATGATATGGGCTCACACGCGGCACCCCAGGACTAAGCCCAAAGAACACAAGTTCTGAGAATATTTCCTATGGAGAAGCCAGGAAGCAGCAAGATCCAAGAGAAGAAATGGCCGTATGAGAGTGTTTAGGCAAATGGACTTTTACATAATCTCGCAGAGTTTACCTGGCCCCAGCATGGCTTGAGAACAGCAAAATGACTTCTGTATGCCCAAGAGTTGCAAACACAGATGGGTGATCTGGGGAAACTGAGGAGCCTTGGACATGTGAACAGGGGTCAGCTCAGCAAAGACCTGTGTGGACTGACAATGGAGGGAAGATCTGTCCAGCAAATGTTGTCTTTCACCAGGAGAAGTCCAAATACTTCTGCCTACTACATCTTGGTATTAGAGTTGCCATAAAAAAAACACAACACAGTCAAGCACTGATGGAAAAAATCCCAATATATAAAAACCCAGGGTCTGTAACATCCAAAACGATCGAAGCTCGACTAAACATCAGGATAGGTAGCTGAGGGAGCAGGAGCTGATCAATCAGTGGTAGCAGAGACTGGTAATTGATGACTAGTGAGTGGTGACTGGTGAGAGGGTGAAAGGCAAACCTCTTGGTCCCTCCTCTTGGCCCTCAGACTCCAATAAATCCATGGCAGAGGCAGGGCGGAAATGAGGACTGGCTCCCTTAGTCCTGCAGCGTCAATCTCAAGAGGACAGGCGAGGCACCAACAGATGAGTGCTGCCAGCATTATCCTGACAGTGCTGCCAGCCTCCTGGAAATCGGCCCCTCTCTTGGACTGGCTCCCTTAGTAGTCCTGCAGGTTCAATCTCAAGAAGGCACCAACAGACCAGCACTGCCAGCCTGCTGGAACTTGGCCTCAGGCACTGCAGCCACTTCCCCGCCCTAGATGCTCCATAAGGAAGAAAAGATATCACCAGCAGCACCAGGGGCTACTAGCGGTGACTGCTCCGCCCTAACTGCCCTCCCCTGCAGGCCTGCTCCCCCCCCCCAACTACTCTCCCTTGCAAACCTGGGTCCCCCCTACCGCCCTTCCCTGCAGGCTCAGTCACCCCCAACTTCCCTCCTCTGCCGGCCTGGTCACCCCTAACTGCCATCCCCTGCTGGCCTGATCGCCTACAACTGCCTTCCCTTGCAGGCCTGGTTCCTTCCAGCTGCCCTTCCCTGCTGGCCATCTTGTGGTGGCCATCTTGTGTCCACATGGGGGCAGGATCTTTGACCACATGGGGCAACCATCTGTGTGTTAGAGTGATGGTCAATCTGCATATTACTCTTTTATTAAATAGGATAGAGGCCTAGTGCATGGGTGGGGGCCAGCTGGTTGGCCTTGAAGGGTGTCCTAGATCAGGTTGGGGGTTCCCTTGGGGCAGGAAGCGGCCTGGGCAAGGGGCCTGTGGTGGTTTGCAGACTGGCCACACCCCCGGTGACTCAGGTGGAGGCCCTAGTGTTCGGGATTTATTTATCTTTTACAATTGAAACTTTGCAGCCTGGAGTGGAGTCAAGCCTTCTGCTCACTCCATGGTGGCAGCCATTTCTGCTGGAATTTATTTATCTTCTATAATTGACACTTTGTATCCTTAAGCTGAGGCCAAGGCAGGCCAGGGCTGCAGAAGCTTGGCTTTCTCCATCGCCAGCGGCAACCCTAGCCTCCTGCTCTCTCCAGCTCGGTGGCTGCCGCCATTTTTGTTGGGATTTATCTTCTATAATTGAAACTTTGTAGCCTGGAATAGATGGCCAGGGAAACTCAAGCCTCCCTTCTGCTCTCTTCATGGACACAGCCATCTTGGTTGGGTTAATTTGCATACTCGTTCCTGACTGGCTGGTGGGCATGGTTGGTGGGCATGACTTGACAGTGTAATAGAATGATGGTTAATTTGCATATTACTCTTTATTAGATAGGATAATAGATTAAGGAGGAAAAGTATGATTATCCCAATGGAAGCAGAAAAAATATTCAACAAAATTCAACACTCATTCATAATAAAAATTCTTGGAGAAACCAAGATGGCAGCAAACTGCTGCCTCGCACAACAATTTCAAAACTACAACTAAAAGAATGGACATCATTTAGAACCATAGGAAAGTTGGCTGAGTGGAAATTCTAAAACTAGAAGGAAAGGGAGGGGCTCACAGAGACTCAGAGGAGCTGAAAAAAGCTGAGGTATGGAGACACACATGTGGAGAGAGCGGGTGCCAGAGTGCCTGGCTGGCTTCCTCTGGCAGGAGGGAGATGGAGACTCCCAACTGCACTGAACCCCTTATCCTAAGGCATTGAACCCCAGTTCTGGGCAAGACTCATACGGAAGGAGTCTGGAATGTGAAAAGGGAGGAGTGCACAGAAATTTAGGGGAGCAGCAAAAGGGCATAGGTCTGGGGGCACGCACACCACTGCATGCAGAAGATGAATTGCTGATTGTGCCGCTGGCTTTCTCTAGTGGGTGTGAGACAGAGCCTCCCAACTGTGCCACTTCTAACAGTACTGAACCCCAGTTTCGGGCAAGACCCTGGTTACCCAAACTCTAACAGGGCCCAGAGCACAAGAAAACTGGAAAAGTAGAGTTCTAGAGGCACGCGCACAGTGCACACAGGGACAGTTGCAGGGATTACCGAGAGACAGTTGAGACCCAGGGGCCAAGTAGGGCAGAGCTGACTAGAAGCCAAGACTGTCTACTAAGCCTTGAGGCTCCACTCCATCCAAGCTCAACAGAGAGGCTTTTGCAGTTTTGCAAGTCTTGTATCATAAGGCTGAATCCAACACAGAAGTTCTCTTGGTATAGCAAAAATGTGGAGACAAAGGAAAAGATCACAAATGAAAGAAATGGAGGAAAACAAATGACTGGATATAGAGATCAAAACCATAGTTATAAGGTTTTTCAAGAATTTCCTAGAAAAGGTGGATAAATTTAGTGAGACCCAAGAGGAGATAAAAAAGGACCAACTAGAAATTAAACATACACTGACTAAAATAAAAAATATTATACAGAGACCTAACAGCAGACTAGAGGAACACAAGATCCAAGTCAAAAATTTGAAATATAAAGAATCAGAAAACATTCAACTGGAAAAGCAAGAAGAAAAAAGAATCCAAAAATCTGAAGAGCATAAGGAGCCTCTGGGACAACTTCAAGCATACCAACATCAGAATTATGGGGGTGCCAGAAGAAGAGAGAGAGCAAGACACTGAAAACCTATTTAAAGAAATAATGACTGAAAACTTCCCACATCTGGTGAAAGAATTAGACTTACAAGTCCAGGAAGCACACAGAACCCCAAACAAAAGGAATCCAAAGGTGACCACACCAAGACACATCATAATTAAAATACCAAGAGCAAAAGACAAAGAGAGAATATTAAAAGCAGCAAGAGTAAAACAGTGAATTACCTACAAGGGAGCACCCCTACGATTGTTAGTTGATTTCTCACAGAAACTATGCAGGCCAGACGGGAGTGGCAAGAAATATTCAATGTGATGAATAGAAAGAACCTACAACCAAGAATACTTTACCCAGCAAAGCTATCATTCAGAATTGAAGGGTAGATCAAGAGCTTCACAGATAAGAAAAAGCTAAAGGAGTTCATCAACTCCAAACCAGTATTATATGAAATGCTGAAAGGTACTCTTTTAGAAGAGGAAGAAGAAAAAGGTAAAAGCTCAAAAATTATGAACAACAAATATCTATCAACAAGTGAACCTAAAAATCAAGTGAATTAAAAATCTGATGAACAGAATAAGCTGGTGAATATAAAAGAATCAGGAGCATAGAAAGGGAGTGGACTGACAATTCTCAGGGGGAAAGTGGTTAGAGGGGTGCAGGGAGAGACTGGACAAAAATCATACACCTATGGATGAGGACAACGAGGTGGGAGGTAAGGGCAGTGGGAGGGGTGAGAGTTGGGTGGAGGGAAGCTATGGGCGTGGGGGAAGAGAGAAACAAATATAATAATCTGAACAATAAAGATTTATTAAATTTTTTATAAAAGAAAAAAAACAAGAGAAATACCAAGTGAAAAACCTAACAACACATCTTAAAAAAATAGAAAAAAAAAAAGCAACAAAAAGTCAGCAGAAGAAAGGAAATAACAAAAATTAGAGCAGCCCTAACTGGTTTGGCTCAGTGGATAGAGCCTTGGCTTACAGACTGAAGGGACCCAGGATCTCTTCCAGTCAAGGGCATGTACCTTGGTTGCAGGCACATCCCCAGTAGGAGGCATGCAGGAAGTAACTGATCGATCTTTCTCTCTCATTGATGTTTCTATCTATCCCTCTCCTTCCTCTCTATAAAGTCAATAAAATATATTTTAAAAATAAATTAGAGCAGAATTAAATAAAATAAAGACTACAAAAAAATTAATAAATCAAAGAGATGATTCTTTGAAAAGATTAATAAAATTGATAAACCTCTGACTAGATTCACTAAGAAAAAAGGGAAAAGACCCATGTAAACAAAGTAATAAATGAGAGAGAAGTTATCACAAACATAACAGATATACAAAGGATCATGCTAGAATATTGTGAAAGACTAAATGTCACCAAATTCAATAACCTAAAAGAAATGGATAAGTTCCTAGAAATATATAACCTTCCTAGACTAAATCAAATCCAAATAGACCAATCAGCAGTGGGAAAGTGAAGAAAGCATCAATAACCTTCCAAAAAAGAAAAGTCCAGTCTAACCAGCATGGGTCAGTGGTTAAGCAATGACTTATGAACCAGGAGGTCAGGGTTAGATTCCCAGTCAGGGCACCTGCTCAGGTTGCAGGCTCAATCCCCAGTGTGAGGCATGTAGGAGGCAGCCAGCCAGTAATTCTTTCTCATCATTGATGTTTCTATCTCTCTTTCCCTTCTGCTCTGAAATCAGTAAAAATATGTTTATAAATAAATAAACAAATAAAATTAATTCCAGGACAAGATGATTCCCCAGTGAATTTTACCAATTGTTCAAAGATTTAAAATCTATCCTTCTCAAAGTCTTCCAAAAAACTGAAGAAGAGTCAATATTTCCTAACACATTTTATGAGGCCAACATAACCCCGATACCAATACCTAGCAAAGATATCACAAAACAAGAAAACTATAGACTAATATCTCTGGTGAATACAGATGCAAAACTCTTAAACAGATTACTAGCAAATTGAATACAATAGTACATCAAAAATAATACATCATAATCAAGTGGCTTCCATTCAAGGGGCACAAGGATGGTTCAACATACTCAAGTAATACACCACATTAACAAAAGAAAGGATAAAAATCATATGATCTTAACAATAGGTGCAGAAAAAGCATTTGATAAGATACAACATTGTGTTATAATTAAAATACTCAATAAAATAGGAATAGAAGAAAGGTACCTCAACATAAATAACAAAGGCCATATATGATGAATCCTCAGAAAACATCATACTCAATGGTGAAAAACTGAAAGCTTTTCATCTAAGATCAGAAACAAGACAAAAATGTCCACTTTCATCACTCTTATTCAACACTAGAGGCCCAGAACACGAATTCATGCACTGGTGGAGTCCAGCCAGCCCACCCCAATGGGGACCATTGGGAGCTGGCCAGCTGGGGTGAGGGGCAGCAGGTGGTTTGCTGGCTATCCCCATCCCCAATTAGGGTGAAGGTGTCCGCTCCAGGGCGGGGCTGCCAGGGCGAGGGGCCACCAGTGTTCCAGTCATTCCACCATTCAATTGATTTGCATATTACCCTTTCATTATATAGGATAATGCTGGAAATTCTAGCTAGAGCAATAGGGTAAGAAAAAGAAATAAAGGGCATCCAAACAGGGAAGGAAGAATTTAAACTGTCATTGTTTGTGGATCACATGATTCTGTATTTAGAAGACTCTAAAGACTCCACCAAAAAACTATTAGAAATAATAAACAAATACAGTCAAATAGCAGAATACAAAATCATTGTGCAAAAATCCACTGCCTTCCTATACCATTTGCAACAGCATAGATGGATCTGGAGAGTATTATACTAATAAGCCAGTCAGTGACAGATAAATATTACATAATCTCACTCATTTATGGATAATAAAGAACAATACAAACTGTTGAACAGCGGCAAAGAAGCATTGCACAGACTGTCAAACTACAGCAGAAATGTAGGGGAGAGTTAGGGAGATAAGAGATAAACCAAAGGACTGTTATGCATGCATATAAGCACAACCAACAGACGCAAGACACGGGGACGGAGGAACAAGGACAAGTGCCAGGGATTAGGGGAGGCCAGAGGGAGGTCAATGGGAAAAAAAAAAAAAGACATATGTACTACTATTTGTAATACCTTAAACAATAAAATTTAAAAAATAAAACTTCAGAAAAAGAAATGGAATAAAAACAAAACAATTTTGCAATTTCAAACAAAAGAATAAATTAGGAAAAAAATTAACAAAGAATGTGAAAGACTTTTATACTAAAAATTACAATGCATTATTAAAAGAGATTGAAAAAGACACAACAAAGTGGAAAAAAGTCCCATGTCCATGGATTGGAGGAATCAACATAGTTAAGGTGGCCATATTACCCAAAGCAATGTACAGACTTAATGTAATCCCCATCAAAACCCCAATGCCATTTTTTAAAGAAATAGAACAAGAAAGCATCAGATTTGTATGGAACTACAAAGACCCAAAATAGCCAAAACAATCCTGAGAAAAAAGAACCAAGTTGGAGGTATCATGCTACTTGATTTCAAATTATACTACAGAGCTACAATAATCAAACAGCATGTTGCTGGCAGAGAAATAGACACACAGATCAATGGAATAGAGTTCAGAGCCCAGCTCTAAAATTACATGTATATGGACAGATAATTTTTAACAAAGGAGCCAGAAACACATAATGGAGTAATGATAGTCTCTTCAATAAATGGTGTTGGGAAAACTAGAAAGCCACATTTAAATGAATGAGACTGGATTACAGTTTGTCCCCATGTATAAACGTTAAATCACAATGGATCAAAAACCTAAATATAAGGCCCAAAACCAAGTTACAGAGAAGAAAATATAGATACCAAATTTATGGACCTTAGTCATAGAGAACATTTTATGAACTTGACCCCAAAGGCAAGGGAAGTAAAGGAAAAAAAATGAATGGGACTATATCTAACTAAAAGCTTCTGCACAGCAAGAGAAACTGACAACAAAACAGAGGCAGCTAACCAGATGAGAGCTGATGCTTACAAACAGTAGCTCCGACAAAGGTTTAATTTCCAAAATATATAAAGAACTCATAAAACTCAACACCAAACAAACATACAACCCAATCAAAAAGCGGGCAGAGGACCTGAAAATACACCTCTCCCAAGACTTATGAGCATCCAATAGATATATAAAAACATGTTCAATTTCACTGGCAATTAGGAATATGCAAATCAAAACTACAATGAGATACCATCTCACACCTGTTAGAGTGGCCATTATGAACAAGACAAGCAATAACAAGTGTTGGAGAGTTTGAAGAAAAAAAAGGGAACCCTCTTTCACTGCTGGTGAGATTGTAGACTGGTAAAACCACTATGGAAAGCAGCATAGTGAGTCCTCAAAAAATTAAGAAAACCCCTAGCTCTTGGCTCAGTGAATAGAGCATCGGCCCTCTGACTGAAGTGTGCTGGGTTTGATTCTGGTCAGGGGCAGGTATGTACCTCAGTTTCAGGCATAAAAAAAAATTAAGAATAGAACTGCCATATGATTCAGAAGTCCCTTTCTTGGGTATATGCATCCCTACATTCATTGCATCATTATTTACAGTGGCCAAGACATGAAAATAACCAAAGTGTCCTGCTATAGAGGACTGCATAAAGAAGATGTGATACATATACCCAGTAGAATACTACTCAGCCATAAGAAAGGATGAAATAGTGCCATTTGCAACAACATGGATAGACCTTGAAAATATTACACTAAGTGAAATAAGTAATAAAAAGCTAAGAACCATATAATTTCATTTATATCCTATATAATAAAAGTGTAATATGCAAATTGACCCTGACGGTGGAACAACCAGAACGACTGCTCGACCAGTCACCATGAGGCACACTGACCACCTCTTGGTCCCTTTCTCTGGCCAGCAGGCTCCAAACACCCAATGGCAAACAGGGAACCAGAGATGGTGGCAGGGGACGCAGGAGGCACCAGGCCAAGGCCTCTGCCCTGCTGGTCACCCCACACACAGAAGGCAACCCATGGCAGGGGTGGGCCAGTGAGTGGGCAGGAACAGCCAACCTCTCTATCCCTTCCCCTGCCTGTCAGGCTCCAATTGCCCAATGGTGAATGGGGAACCGGGGAGGAGGGGGGGCGTGGGAGGGGAGTGGCAGTGAGGGTCAGGGCAGCTGTGGACAGCCAAGGAAGGTGGCTCTGATCGCAGGCTAGGCCTAGGGACCATACCCATGCATGAATTTTGTGCGCTGGTCTCTAGTGTAGGATATAAAACTGAAACTGGTCGACACAAACAGCAGTGTGGTGGTTGCCAGAGGGAAGGAGGTAAGGGGCAAAGAGGATCCTAATATATGATGACAGGAGAGAATCTGACTTTGGGTGCTAGGCACACAGTGCAATATACTGATCTCACAACATAGAAACCCACACCTGAAACCTATATGGTCACGTTGACCAATGTCATCTCAATAAATGTAATTTTTAAAAAATCTTCAAGATAGGTGTGTGTGTGTGTGTGTGTGTGTGTGTGTGTGTGTATGTAGCTATGACATATAGCATATGTCACAGTTATAATGTTATAGTTAAACCTTACAGTCCTCATCTTACTTGACTTTGTAGGATTTGACACAGTTATTGCATTCTTTTGGAAATACTTTATTCACTTGATTTATAAAACACCATATACCTTCTCCTGGTTACCCTCCCATACCTGGCTCCCCTTCTCAGTTTCTTTTGATCATTCTACTTCTTCTGTCTGCCTCTAAACAATGGTGTGTCCCTAGGTTTTTAGTCCAGCTATATTCTTCTTCTTGATCAGCTCTTCTAGATTAATAATTTCAAATACCATCTGATCACTAATGATTGGTTCCCAATCTTTTTACCCCTAATCTTCCAAAGTCCTACTATTATAATAGGCAGATTTCCAACTGCCTATTGGAAATCTCTACTTAGAACTAAATTGATCACTGCAAACTTAATATGCCCTAAATCAGTCTCACAACCTGGCTCACCTTAGGTCTTCAAAGTCTCAGAAAATAAAAACTATATGCCACCAGTTAGCTTTACTCATTCAAAAATCATGGAGTCACCCTTGACTTCTCTCTCCACACATTCAACCTATAAGCAATTTTCAAAATGCATGCTAAAGTAGACCATTTCTCATCTCTTTTCACCACTATCACCATTGTTGACCCAAGCACCATCTCTCTCACCTGAATTATTGCAATTGGGATTCTAACTGGCTAACTGGTCTTCCTTCCTCCACCATTCCTCCCTGTACACTCTATTTCACAAAAAGTAAATAGATAATACATATTTTTAAATCCTCACCTAAAGACATATTCTTTTTTTTTTTAGAGAGTGCTTGGAAAAGGGGGTGGGAGGAGAGAGAAACACTGATGTATGTATGTATGAGAGAGAGGGAAAAGTACAAAGGAAGAGGTTGAGGAGAGAGAAAACAAATATGGGAGAAACATTGATGTGAAAGAGAAACATCAATAGTTGTCTCCTACACACACTCAACCAGGGTCGGGGATAGAACCCAAACCTAGGTTTGTGCCCAACTGGGAATCAAACCTGTGAGATCTTTCTGTGTACTGGGCAATGCACCCACCAACTGATCCTCACCTGCCAGGATCAGATGATCATTTTCAAAAAAGGTCAGATCATGTCATGCCTCTGCTCAAAACCTCCCAATGGCTTCCAATGTCATTCCAAGTGAAATCCAAAATTCTTACCATGGTTTATAAGACTACTAGAAGTCCAGTGCATGAAATTCATGCATGGATGGGGTAGTTTCTTCAGCCCAGCCTGTACCCACTCCAGAGACTCCTTGGGGGATGTCCAACCACTGGTGGTCAGACACCCTTCTCAAAATCTGGAACTGCTGGCTCCTAACCACTCACTTGCCTGCCTGCCTGATTGCTCCTAACCCCTCTGCCTGCCTGATCACCCCTACCCTCTCTGCCTGCCTGCCTGATTGCCCCTAACTGCCCTCTCCTGCTGGCCTGATCAAGCCCCAATGCCTTTCACTGCCATCCTGATCTCGCCTCCAACTGCCCTCCCCTGCCAGACTGGTTGTCCTCAAGTGCCCTCCCTTGCTGGCCTGATCTCTCCTCTACCAGCCTTATTGCCCCTAACTGCCCTCCCCTGCCAGTCTGATCTCACCCCTAACTTCCCCCTGCCAACCTGATCTCATCTCTAACTGCTCTCCCCTGCTGGCCTGATCACCCCTAACTGCCATCCTCTGCCGGCCAATTTGATTCTGATTGGTCAGTTTCTATGCCAGTCAGCATCAAAAGCTCCACCTCCTAGGCAGCCATTGGCTCCTTACATTCACCCATATTTGGTTCTGATTGATCAGTTTCTATGCCAGTCAGCATCTCTGGGCCTATCAACGGGGCCTGATCAGAAAGGCAGGGCTGATCAGCAGCCCAGGTGGAGGCCTGGAGAGAAAGAGAGGCAAGTTCTGATCAATGGCTACCACGGAGGCTATGGATCAGACTCTGCCTCTCACCGCAGGCCTCTCCCCAGGTCTAATCCGCAGCTCCCTAGGCAATCAGTGCCATGGCAACCAGCATCGACTTCTGGTCTGGTAGAGCCTTTGGTTGTAACAGTCGTTACGACCCTGGCTCTTTATTATATAGATACCTCAGTGACCTTCAGCAGGAAGGATTCTGCTCCCTAGGAAGCATGTATAAATTGCCTGAAGAGTGGGAGCAATATGATTATTTATTACAATGGGAAAGTGTACTGGCATTTAGTGGGCAAGGAGCAACTACAGCTCTGCTAGACATCCTGCAGGTCACAGGTCAGCCCCACAAAATGAAGAAATGAACCATATTCTGAATTAATTTCAAATGTCTGGAAAGGCTTCCTTGGGGGTAAAAATCATTTAGAAATACCTAGACCAAAATCTTACTCCATTTTCTATATTTAAGCATGAAATATTCCCACTGTATTTTTTTAGGAATTTTTACAACTACTGTGTAAATTAAAAGAAAACTGTACTGTTTTCTTGGGAACTTATACAGGAGTACCTTACAGAACAACCTAGCCAAAGGCAACTCTGCTACTAGTAGTTTATTCACCAAAACACACCAGTTCCATTCTGCATTGGTAGCAGTTGCATACAAATATGTACAGATGACAGATGAAGTTCATTTAATTTAGCAGAGATATGTAAAACACAGGAATAATAAATATTTAATTAATTTTTTAAAGTTTTAAATATATGTTATTGTCAATCTATGTATTTTTAAAATATTTTTCACAAAATGATAATAAATTTATCATGCAATTACACACTTAAGTTATTTATTTAATTTTGAATGACCTTAAGACCAAACTCCCATGGAGGTCTATTTCTCCATGTTTTTTTAATTAACTTTTTTTTTCCAGTCCATCATTTAGTTTCATCATCTATTAAAAGATATGCTTCCAAGATCTTTTTAAGTTCCAGAGACTAAATGTGTCCTAACATATGTTGAAATTTCAAGTTGGAAAATATGAGTTGTTTTTTGTATATACTTTGTCACTTTGTCTTCCAGTGTAGTGACTTATAATTATAAATTACTCTCATTTTTCCTTTTCATCACAAATAGGGCACTATATTAATTTTTGACATTACATGGGTAGGTAGGTGATAATTACCTATTCATTTTACTGCAAGGTTGTAAAAGGGCAAAATATATGCAAAGTATATGCAGTAAGACAGGAGGGCTGAGTCTGGTAGTATTGAGAACCACTGTCCTGGCTGATCTTGTTCTCTCTAACTTTATCTCCTAGCATACATCTACCCAAAGACCCCACCCTGCTATTCCTCAAACACCACAGGAACACTCCAGCCTTGAAAGTATAGATATAACATCACTATATTGGACACCTGAAATTAATATACTGCATGCCAACTACACTTCAATTTTTTTAAAAACTGGATGGATAGATGAATGTTTCAAAAGCCTTCTAGTATGCTGGTAAGAGCCTGAATCCAAGTAGCTGGATTTCAGGTCCCTTGTTCCCAATAGAAACACTGTTGCCATGCTATTAAATATTTGTGATTTGAATATTCATTTAATATTTCATTTGAAAAAAGGTTTCCAAACCTGAAAAGTATTGGAAAGCCACTGGTCTTTAAATTAGCAGACTCAACAGCATAGTAATGCACAGTGCTAGTGAGGATATAGGGAAACAGATAGGTATCGCTATTTGTAGGACTACAGATGATTCCATTTTACTGGAAGACAATGTACGAAAAACCTTTTTAAAATAAAGTCTTTTAATTGTGTTGTTTTACTTAAGACCACTTTACTCTCATATTATTATAAGGTATTATTGACTGTATTGCACAGATGAGAAAACTGACCAATAATTTTAAGGAACAAATAAGTTACCAATCAAGGATACTTTCTAGGTCATTAAACTGCAATCGCAGGGCTTTCTCCAGCATTTTTCCATTGTCTGCTACTTCTCTTGTTCTGTCACCTAACTCCTTAACACTAAAAATTGTGTCATTGTTTGGCTGGTGTGTTGAACGTCAACCTATGAACCAGGAGGTCATGGTTTGATTCCGAGGCAGGATACATGCCTGGGTTCCAGTGTGGGACATGCAAGAGGCAGCCAATCAATGATTCTTTCTCATCATTGATGTTTCTATCTCAACCTTCCTCTCTGAAATCAATAAAAATATATTTAAAAAAATAAAATAATAATAAATGTGTCATGTAAAATCTTTCAAAATCTTAGTGCCTTGTACAATGCTAAACATTGCAGCTGCTCCATAAACCTTTGGGAAAGGGAAGCCACAAAAGTCTCCATAGATGGTGTATGACTCATACAGACTATGACAAAACTGCCCCAATATCTCTTTTACCCTCTTTCATAATAACAGAATGTGAATATTGGTCTACAGTTACCCACAACAGTGACTTCATTTTCTTCTTTTTTGTAGCTAATGTGGTCTTGTGGTTAAGTTTGGGTAATAAAATATAAGCAGAAGTAGCAGGCAACTTTAGACACACAGTTTTCTGGTTTAAAACCTTCCTACTGGCTGGAATGCAGATGTGATGGCCAGAGCTGCTGTACTGAACCTAGAGATGACCTTCTTAATGAGGGTCACAGTCATTGAAGCAATAAGACAGCAGGACACTGGCTTCCCTAACTCTAAAATAGTCCTACATTTCTGTTTGCATGACCTTTTAAAAGAAAGAAATAAACTTGCATCTTGTCTAAATCACTATTATTTTGGATTTTCTGATTACCGGCACCCATTAGCTGCCCAGAACTAGTTCTATTAAATAGACTGCCTCTTACTCCCATTTCCTGTTACTTGATATTTGGCTAAACTGATTTGGCATTGTACTCATGACAGCCTATATGAATTATGCATTCCACTTAGCATTTTCAAAGATTCTATTGTAAATGGATACTTAGTAAGCTTTTTCACTTAACCCTAAAAAGCAATAGAACATAGTAATGCATAAAAATCCATAATTCAGTGAACTGTTTAATAGTCACTTTCCAGAGTAATAATTGATTGTCAAAGACAGAACATCTAGGCAGCTCTCAATAGTATAATGAAATCAGAACAATGAAAAGTGTCTCAGCTGTCTCAATCTTTCATTTCTTCATAACCCTATTGCCAATGATTAAGAGATGAAGAGCTTGAGACTGAAACGTTATTGAGAGGAAATTTGGCTGAAATGATGAAGTCTGGCTTTATTATAATCTCTGCCTGTGTGCCTAATAAATTTGTAGTAATCCAAGCAAAGGACAGGAATTTTATTTACTGTATTATCTGTAAGATCGAGAGAGAATACAGACTACTATTTTAAAAGGTGGGGAAAAGGATAAAGGGTGCAAGATATTTTACTTATTATCAAAAATTGTCAAATCTGATGGCCATTAGGACAATTACCAGTTAACCATGTGATAACAGCAATCTTATAACATTACTTAATGTCCAAAACATTGGGTCTCTCTCCTGGCTTTTGGGAATTCCTGGTAAGGCCACTGACCCAAAACTCCATTCTTTCAAGTTAAGGGATCTCAACAGACCCAGCCTACTACAGATAATAAGATTTCAAGTATGTTAAAAGTAGATCTTCTTCCCCAAAAGGAGGGACCCATAACCTATACCAACTGTGCTAAAATAAAAAGGGGGTAGTTCTTCACTGTGAGCATAGCTCAAACATTTCAAAATAGAATAAAGCTAGTAAGATGAAGTAGAAGTTACTCTGTCTTTATGTGACATCAGAGATGGCAGATAATGGAGATTTTATGTTTTATTCATATTAATAGCAACCTAAGTTGGCAGAAACAGTGGTATTTGACTGAATGCACTAGTTAGCGACCATGTAACCAGCAACTTATGTCATTTCTACCTGTAATTCATCTCACCCTTTTACCTTATGACAACAATATAGTATGTTATGTGCCCAGCCTGAGTCCCATCCCACACCCACCATCTCTACCATCACTACAGGACTTTCTGAGCAGTAAATCCTTGCTACTTGCTGACCTTCCCAAGGCTTGAGTGTACTGGGCTTGGAAGAGGCTATAGTGGTCATCCCAGGATAGGAAAGTATGATGAGCCTCACACTAATGCAGAGTCATCAGAGAGAAATGAGAGAGGAGAATACACAGTGAGAAATAATTCTGGATAGCTGGAGTCTAGGTCTTAAGACAATGAAGGAAAAAAAGAGGGAAGATGGGAACAAAGAGAAAGGAAGTGCCATCAACATGACATAACAAGAATAAAAACAATTCTGCTTTGGCTATCAGAACTAATTAAGTTTTTGTCCAAACTATCTAATTAGCTGTATAGCCTTGCAAAAATTGCTTTTTCTCATTGAGTCTCTGTTTTGTAATCTCTAAAATAAAGTTAACTAGAAGCCCAGTGCATAAAATCCATGCATTGGGGGGGGATCCCTCAGCCGGACCTGTACCCTCTCACAGTCCGGGAGCCCTCGGGAGATGTTCAACTGCCGTGGAGGTGGAAGAAGCTCCCACCACTGCTGCTGCACTCGCCAGCTGTGAGCCCAGCTTCTGGCTGAGCAGCACTACTCCTGCGGGAGCACACTTACCACAGGGGCAGCTCCTGCATTGAGCATCTGCCCCATGGTAGTCAGTGAGCATCATCGTGACTGATCTTTCCGCTGTCAGGCTGAAACCGGCTCTCCAACATCCTCCAAGGGGTCCCAGATTGGGAGAGTGTGTAGGCCAGAGCAAAAGACCCCACTGGTGTACTATCGGGGCAAGGGAGGGACACAGGGGGTTGGCAAGCCAGGGAGGGACCATAGGTGGACTCCAGCATGTGCCTGGCCCATCTCGCTCAGTGCCAATTTGCCCCCTGGTGATCTGTGCACATTATAGCGACTGGTCAACCAGTCAACCGTCTGTCCCTTGGTGGTCGGTGCACATCATAGCAAGCAGTTGAGCAGCCTTAGCGTATCATTAGCATATTACGCTTTGATTGGTTGAATGGCCAACTGGACGACTGGACCCTTAGCATATTAGGCTTTTATTATATAGGATTGGGTTACCTTCTGGCTCCAGGTACTATTTAAATGAAAAAAAATGAAGGTATGGGAACACTATGGAAAAGTTATCACCAAGACTCTGAAAGTTATTTCCCATATAATAAGAAAGCAAAGTAAAATATGTCAAAAATGTTATTAAACAAGAATGTATTATTTTTAGTTTCAATGCAATAGACTAAGAATTTAATATTTTAACTACTGTGTTTGAAAAAAAATGCATTAAGATAATAAATATGGCTGATTTTATCAAGCCTTCTTTCTCTTATATGGTGAGAATAGGATTTAGCACACTTTACAGTGAATGAAGGAAACCAGGTACTTGTGAAAAAAATATTCCTCCAAAAATAAAATATATATAATAAGCCCAAATCAATAATGTGCTACACAGTCTATGAAATATACTGAAACACGATTGTGCTTGGCTACTTCTCAAAATTTTTATTTTACTGTGAAAACAGTTTATCTACCTTTGCTTACCTATTATGCTTTAAAATAAGCATTGTAAAAAACACAGTTGCTTAGATTCACACTGTTTACAGTTGAATGATGGACTTTTTTATTGTTTAAAATTACATATATTAGTACATATATCTCCTTTTTTTCCCCCCATTGACCTGCCCCCAGACTCCCTTACCCTCTGTCGCATACCTTCATCCCACCCACCACCCAGTGTCTTATGTACACTGGTGTGCTTATGTGCATGCATACAAGTCCTTTGATCTATTTCCCTCCCTCCTAAACACTCCATGGGCTTCCTTCTGTAATTTGACAGTCTGTTCAGTGCTTCTATATCTATCATTTTATTCATCAGGTTATAATGTTCTTTATTTTCCATAAATTAGTGAGATCATATGGTATGTTTCTTTTATTGCCTGACTTATTTCACTTCACATAATGCTCTCCAGGTCCATCCATGCTGCAATTGTATTGCTGTCAATCTATCACAAATGGTAAGAATTCCTTCTTTTTTACAGCAGTGAAGTATTACATAGTTTTCTAATATACTCATCTGCTGATGGGTATTTAGGCTGTTTCCAAATCTTAGCTGTGGTGAATTGTGCTGCTATGAACATAGAGGTGCATATATCCTTTCTGGTTGGTGTTTCCAGTGTCTTGAGATATAATCCTAGAAGTGGGATTACTGGGTCAAATAGGAGTTCCATTTTTAGTTTTTTAAGGAAACTCCATACTGTTTTCCACAGTGGCTGCATTAGTCTGCATTCCCACCAGCAGTGCACGAGGGTTCCTTTTTATGCACATCCTCACCAGCACTTTTCCTTTATTGATTTGTTGATAGTTGCCATTTGGTAGGTGTGAGATGGTACTGCATTGTCGTTTTGATTTGCATCTCTCTGATAATTAGTGACTTTGAGCATGTTTTCATATGTCTCTTGGGCTTCCTTCTATCTTCTTTCAAAAGATTCTATTTAGGTACATTGTCCATTTTTTATTGGACGATTTATCTTCTTTTATTAAGTTGTATAAATTCCCTATAGATGTTGGAGATTAAACCTTTATCAGTGATAACATTTGCAAATACATTGTCCCATACAGTGGGCTTTCTTATTGTTTTGTTGATGGTTTCTTTTGCTGGGCAAAAGCTTTTTATTTTGATGTAGTCCCATTTGTTTATTTTCTCTTTAGCTTCCATTGCCCTAGGAGTGGTATCAGTGAAGAATATGGCTTCAGCATATGTCTGATATTTATCTGTCTGTGGATTCCTTTAGTATTTTTATGGTTTCCTGTCTTATGTTTAAGTCCTGTATCCATTTTGAGTTTATTTTTGTGTATGGTGTAAGTTGGTGTTCTACTTTCATTTTTTTGCATGTATCCATCCAATTTTCCCAACACCATTTATTGAAGAGACTGTCTTGACTCCATTGTATGTTCATGCCTCCTTTGTCAAATATTAATTGAGCATAGCAGTTTGGGTCAATATCTGGATTCTCTATTCTATTCCATTGGACTATATGTCTGTTCTTGTGCCAGTACCAGGTTATTGTGGGAACAGTAGCTTTGCAACACATCTTGAAATCTGGCATTGAGATCCCACCTACTTTATTCTTCTTTCTCAGGATTGCTGTGACTATTTGGGGTCTTTTTTTTTATAACAGATGAATCTTTGGAGAGTTCTTTCTAGGTCTGTGAAATATGTCCTTGCTATTTTAATGAGAGTGCATTGAACCTATACATTGCTTTGGGTAGTATGGACATTTTAATGATGTTGATTCTACCAAACCATGAAAACGGTAAGTTCTTCCTTCTGTTTATGTCTTCCTCTCTCTCTCTTTTCAGTGTCCTGTAGTTTACCGTGTATACATTTTTTACCTCCTTAGTTATGTTTACTCCTAAGTATCATAATAAGAATAGCTATACTTCTTCTTTTCCAATTTGGATGCCTTTTATTTCTTCTTGTTGTCTAATTGCAATGGCTAATACTTCCAGTACTATGTTGAACAGGAGTGGTGAGAGTGGGCATCCCTGTCTTCTTCCTATTCTTAGGGGAAATGGTTTTATTTTTTTTCTATTGAGTATGATGTTAGCTGTGGGTTTATCATATATGGCTTTTATTATGTTGAGGTATGATCCTTCTATTCCCACCTTGTTGAGAGTTTTTATCAAAAAAAGCGTGTTGGATTTTGTCAAATGCTTTTATTGCATGAATTGATATGACTATTTGATTTTTATCTCTCAATTTATCTATGTGATATATTATGTTTATTGATTTGTGGATATTGTACCATCCTTGCATCCCTGGGATAAATCCTACTTGATCATGGAGTATGATTTTTCTGTTATATTCTTGGATCCCTTTTTCTGGAATTTTGTTGAGGATTTTGGCATCTATGTTCATGAGGGATATTGGCCTGTAATTCTCTTTCATTGTGTTGTCTTTATGTGGTTTTGGTATTAGGGTGATGCCAGCTTTGGTATTAGAATGAGCTTCAAAGTGTTCCTTCCTCTTGAATTTTTTTGAATAGTCTAAGAAGGATAGTTTTTAGTTCTTCCTTGAATGTTTGGTAAAACTCACTGTGAAGCCATCTGGCCCCAGGCTATTGTTTGCTGAAAGCTTTTTGATGACTGTTTCAATTTCTTCCATAGTTAATGGCCTATTGAGATGTTTAGACTCTTCCTGATTGAGTTTTGGAAGATTGTGGTTTTCTAAAAATATGTCCATTTCTTCCAGGTTGTCCAGTTTGTTGGAATAAAATTGTTCATAGTACTTTTTAACAATCCTTTGAATTTCTGTGGGGTCTGTTGTTATTTCGCTTTCTCATTTTGATTTTGTTTATTTGAGTCCTCTCTCTTTGCTCCTTGGTGAGCCTGCCTAGAGGTTCATCAATCTTGTTTATCCTTTCAAAGAACCAGTTCTTGCTTTTGTTCATCTTTTGTATTGTTGTTGTTGTTGTTTTGTGTTTTGTTTTGTTTTTTTGGTCTCTATGTCCTTTATCTCTAGTCTGATCTTTATCATTTCCTTGCTTCTGCTTACAATGGGCTTTTCTTATTGCTCTCCTTCTAGCTCTCTGAGTTGTAGGGTTAGGTAATTTATTACCATTGTTTCTTGTTTTTTACAGTAGACTTGTAGAGCTATGAACTTCCCTCTCAAGATTTCTTTTGTTGTGTCCAATAGATTTTGGATTGTTGTATTTTCATTGTCATTCATTGCCATGATGCTTTTTATTTCTTTCTTGATCTCTCTGGTAACCCAGTCATTGTTTAATAGCATGTTATTTAGTCTCCATGTGTTTGATTTTTTTTTTTTGGATTGATTTTATTGCAGTTGATTTCCAGTTTTATGTCACTGTGATCCAAGAAGATGCTTGATATGATTTCCTTCTTCTTGAATTTGAAGATACTTTGCCTATGAGCCAACATATGGCCTATCTTTGAAAATGATCCATGTGCACTTGAAAAGAATGTATATTCTGTGGCTTTAGGATGAAATGTTCTGAAGATGTCAATTAATTACATCTGGCCTACTGAGTCACTTAGGATTTAAGTTTCTTTGCTGACTTTTTGTTTAGAGGATTTGTCCAATGATGATAGTGGGGTATTAAAGTCTCCTGCTGGGGAATAGAAACCAAGATGGCGGCATAGGTGAACACCTAAATTGCTGCCTCACACAACAATTTCAAAATTACAACTAAAAAACAGAACGGGCATCATCCAGAACCACAGAAAAGTTGGCTGAGTGGAAATTCTACAACTAGAAGAAAAGAGAGGTGCTCACGGAGACTCAGGGGAACTGCAAAAAGCTGAGGTATGGAACACATGCATGGAGAGAGCAGGCATCGGAAAGCGTGCCTGGCTTCCTCTGGAGGGAGGGAGACAAAGACTACCAACTGCACTGAACCCCTTATCCTACGACACCGAACCCCAGGTCCAGGCGAGACTCATACAGGGAAAGTTTGGACTGTGAAAAGGGAAAAGTGCACAGAAATTTAGGGGAGCTATGTAAGGGCAGAAGTCAGGGGGGGCGTGCACCACTGCACACAGGGATGATTGTGCCGCAGGCTTTCACTAGTGGGCGGGAGACAGAGCCTCCCAAACTGGGCCACTTCTAACTCCACTAAACCTCAGTTTCGGGCAAGACCTTGGGGACGGGGCTCAGGGGAGCCAGAAAGGTAGCTGTCTAGAGGCACCGTGCGTGCACACAGAAACAACTCCAGCAATTACCAAGAGACAGGTGAGACCCTTGAGGCTGCATAGGCAGGACTGACTGGAAGGCAAAGCAGTCCATTAAGCCCTGAGACTCCACCCCTCCCAATCTCAACAGAAAGGCTTTTGCAGTTTTGCAGGTCTTGTATCATAAGGCTGAATCCAACACAGAAGTTCTCCCAGCATAGTGAAAATGCAGAGACAAAGGATCAGATCATAAACAAAAGAAATGGAGGAAAACAAATGATTGGATATAGAGTTCAAAACCACGGTTATAAGGTTTTTCAAGAATTTCCTAGAAAAGATGGATAAATTTAGCGAGACCCAAAAGGAGATGAAAAAGGACCAATTAGAGATGAAAAAGGACCAATTAGAAATTAAACATACACTGACTGAAATAAAAAATACTTTACAGAAACCTAACAGCAGACTAGAGGAACACAAGATCCAAGTCAAAAATTTGAAATATAAAGAATCAGAAAACACTCAACTAGAAAAACAAGAAGAAAAAAGAATCCAAAAATGTGAATATAATGTAAGAAGCCTCTGGGACAACTTCAAGCGTACCAACATCAGAATTGTGGGGGTGCCAGAAAAAGAGAGAGAGCAAGATACTAAAAACCTATTTGAAGAAATAATGACTGAAAACTTCCCACATCTGGTGAAAGAAATAGACTTACAAGTCCAGGAAGCACACAGAACCCCAAATAAAAGGAATCCAAAGTGGACCACACTGAGACACATCGTAATTAAAATACCAAGAGCAAAAGACAAAGAGAGGATATTAAAAGCAGCAAGAGAAAAACAGTTAATTACCTACAAGGGAGCACCCATACAATTGTCAGCTGATTTCTCAACAGAAACTATGCAGGCCAGATGGGAGTGGCAAGAAATATTCAAAGTGATAAATAGAAAGAACCTACAACCAAGAATACTCTATCCAGCAAAGCTATCATTCAGAATGGAAGGGCGGATAAAGAGCTTCACAGATTAAAAAAAAAAAAAGCTAAAGGAGTTCATCAACTCCAAACCAGTATTTTACGAAATGCTGAAAGGTACTCTTTAAGAAGAGGAAGAAGAAAAAGGCAAAGATAAAACATTATAAAAAACAAATACATATCTATCAATAAGTGAATTTAAAAATTAAGTGAGTTTAAAATTTGATGAACAGAATAAACTGGTGAATATAATAGAATCAGGAGCACAGAAAGGGAATAGACTGACAATTCTCAGGGGTAACGCAGTGAGGGGGGACAAAAATCATACATCTATGGATGAGTTCAATGAAGGGGGAAGTAAGGGTAGAGGGAGGGGTGGGAGCCAGAAGAAGGGGAGCTATGGAGGGAAAAAAAGAGAAACAAATGTAATAATCTGAACAATAAAGATTTAATTTAAAAATTAAAATTTAAAAAAATTTTTTTAAATAAAATTTTCTGCTGTAATTGTATTGCTATCAATCTCTCCCTTGATATCCTCCATGAGTTTTTTTTTAATGTATTTGGGCGCTCCCGTATTCTGTGCATATATGTTTACTAGATTTATTTCTTCTTGTTGGATTGCTCCCTTTAGTATTATGAAGTGGCCTTCCTTATCCTTGATATGTCCTTCCCTTTGAGGTCTAATTTGTCAGATACAAGTATTGCAACCCCAGCTTTTTTTTTTTTTTCATTTCCATTTGCTTGAAAAAAACATTTTCCATCCCTCACTCTCAATCTGTGTGCCTCTTTTTTTCTGAGGTGGTTTTTTGTAGACAACAGATACATGGGTCATGTTTTCTTATCTAATCTGTTACCCTATTTCTTTTGATTGGGACATTTAATCCATTTACATTTAAAGTTATTGATAAGTCCTTATTTGTCACCATTTTTATTCTTTACCCCTGTGTTCCTTCTTCGCTTCCTATTTCTTTTTTTCTTTTTCACAGCAGACCCTTTAGCATTTCTTGCATTGCTGGTTTGATGGTAATAAATTCACTTAGTCCTTTTTTGTCTGTGAAGCTCCTGATTTCATCTTCAGTTTTGATTGAGAGCCTTGCTAGGTACAGTATTCTTAGATTCAGACCTTTTCTTTGAATGACTTTGTATATTTCCTTCCATTCCCTTCTGGCCTGATGTCTTTCTGTTGAGAAATCAGTCACTAGTCTGATGGGGGGATTCTTTGTAGGTAACTTTCTGTTTCCCTCTGGCCACTATTAAGATTCTAATTTTGTTGTTGGTGTTTGCCAATTTAATTATAATGTGCCTTGGCATCAGTCTTTTGGGGTTCATTTTGCTTGGGACTCTGTGAACTTCTTGGATTTGTATGAGTTTTTTCTTCCCTAGATCAGGGAAGTTTTCTGTCATTATTTATTCAAATAGGTTTTCCATTCCTTGCTCAATTTCTTCTCCTTCTGGAACTCCTCTTATGAGGATGTTGTTTTGTTTCCTGTTGTCCCAAATTTCCCTTAGGCTCTCCTCCTGCTTTTAATTTTTTTTTTTCTAGGAGCTGCTCTACTTTGATTTTTTCCTACCTTGTTTTCTAGCTCTTAATGTGGTCCTCTGCTTCTTCTAGTCTACTGTTGATGCTTTCTATTGAATTCTTTACAGCAGTGATGTCATTTTTCATTTCTTCATTCTTCTTCATTTCCTCTTAGTTCTTACACATATTGTCAAATTCCACTCTTTTCATCTACCTTATGACCATTTCTCTGAATTATTTCTCTGGCAGGTTTCTTTCCTCCATTTCATTTACTTCCTTTTCTGGTGATGCCTGCTTTTCTTTCATATGCGGGCTGTTTCTTTGTCTACCCATGGTCTCTCTTCTCTGGGTGTCTGGTTATGTAGTTCTCTCTCTACTACATTGATTTAAAGGCACAAAATACAACAAAACCAGGTACAATGCACAAGGCACTGAACAGAAATGTATTCATGATACTAATAACCCCAGAGAAAGGCAAATTAGAGGATAGGAGGGAAAGAAGAAAAGACAGAGAAAGAAAGGAGTGCAAAAATGAAATTTGGAAAAGGAAAAAAATAAGAGAGAAAAGAAAGAGAATATGAAAAAAGAGAAGAACAAACTATATATATGGTGAGAAAACTCCAACAGGTCAGCCACTAATCCCAACAAATGCCAGCAACAAGTACTTGGATATGAATACAAACTATAAACAGCAACTAATATCAAGCGAGGCAATGGAAAACGGAAGCAAAAAAAAAAAGAATAAGAATAAACAAACAAGCATAAAAAATTGATCTACTCAACAATCAAGCAAACAACAACAAAAGGAAAGAGAAAAACAATTTTTTGGATAGTGAAGACAGAGAAGATAGAGGTATGTATGGACTTGGAGCAGGGGATTGGAAATTAGATACATAAGTAAAGTGAAATTTTAACAGGGGGTAAAAAGAAAGAATATAGAAAATCTAAAGGAGGAAAAGGGTAAGAGAAACAGGCCAATAAAAAGGGGGAAATTTAAGAAGAGTGTGATGGCATAAAAGTAAAGTTGAGGCATCAACTTAAAGCAGGCATCACCATAGAGTAAAATGATGCTAAAGGGAAGATGAAAATAGAATGTAGATCACTAATCTCAAAATAAAATAAAGAGAAAATAAAATACTTTTTTTAAAAAGGTAAAATAGTAGTAGTAATAGTACTGATTGAAAATAAAAATGTAACAATTAAAAAGGTAAAATCAAGTAAGGGGAAAAAAATAGTTTCTTAAGAAAGATAAAAAAAAATATGTGCAGTAGTGAATGTCATTCACTTCCTCTACTATTCTGTTTGGCACACCTGTTTCCTAGTTAGGACAGTATTGCAGTTCCCTGCATTCCACTGCTTCTCAATGTTGTAAGCCAGTCCTGATTTTTAAGCAGGCAGTGTGTCTAAATTTCTTTTATTTCTTTATTTGTGTTTACAAAAGAGTCAATTTGTGATTCAACTTCTGGGTGGCAGTGTTTCAGGTTGGACCTCTGGGTCTATAAATCCTCTCTAGCCAGTGCTTAGATCCTGCTTTCCCTGTGGCATTCAATACCAGTTTGTGGGAGTGGGTTGCCCCAGAGCTGGTTCTCTGATGGTTATTCCCCTCTCTGATGCCCAGATTCCAGAAAAACAACTTTCCCCTGCAGTTTCTTAGGGTGTCCCCAATTGGGTGATCCTATGTATTGGGGTTACTAATCAGAAGGAAGGATTTAAAGGAAGAAGAGAAAACAAAAACAAACAAAAATTCAGCGTAAGTGTGTAAACTCTGGGGCTGCACACAAGTCTGTGTAGTCTTTTTTTCCCCCTTGGGTCTAAGCAGCCAGTACATTTTTAAAACTTTTAGGCTGTTCTTTTGCATTAGATCAAAATGGGTTGCTTTTAAGAGTTCCTTTCTGTTAGCAACTCTGAGGACCGCCTTCCACATTCAGCCCCAACAGCCAGGAAGGCACAGACTTCCCCCAGTTCTCCTGCTCCCGCAATGCATGTGTTTCTCCTTCCTGCTGGGAGCGGAGACCTCACCTTGTCCCAGGCGAAATCTGACCTTTCTGTGGTGGAGTGTAGAGCTCCTCTGAATCCTCATGTTTGAGCCAAATGGGGACCCGAGCTCTGGGATTTGCAGCTGTTTGGTGGGTGTCGTAGTTGTAGTTTTTCAGGCTTCCAATAGCATCCACTTTCTTCTTCAAGATGGTGTGGACTTCGCGTCTGAGCCAGTCACTCCAGGAGGAAACCCAGCAGCAGTGGGGGCTACCTGGCCAGGAGAGCCTTGTCCAGCAGTCCCCCACTGTCTCCTGGAGTAAAGCTGTCTCTCAACTCACCAATAAACACTCCTGTGCAACCCTCAGCTGTTCTTTCTACCTGTTCCCGGACAAGGCTCAGGACACGTCTGTCTATTCCACCATTATTTTTTCCTCTCCTGAATGATGGACTTAAATCACAACCAAATACTGTATTTTTCAATAATAAAAAATAAACAGCTTCCCATATACAATAAGTCAATAATATGTACAAATAGAAAATGGCGGCCAAATAGGCCAACATGTCGTGCATCTTGTCCCAGACTGGAAAAGCAACTAAATCAGAGAACATCCACCCAGCATTAAAAAATTAGACACAGCTGAGGAGACAATTCACAACAAGAAAGAACAAAGGACACCTGGAGCATAATAGCAATGGGGATCTGGGTTGCAGAGGGACACCCAGTCAGTAGGCCAAGAGGGCAGGAGGAAGCTGTGGTGAACCAAAGCTGTGTCCGGTGGCAACATGCATAACATCCGACTGTGGAAAGCAAAGCCATAGAGGGCTGCTGCTGGCGGAGGAATCTGGACATAAGACCACAGCTGCAAAAGGCTGAGGGTGGTCCGAGCAGCGCAGTGCTGGGGGGGAGAAAAACCTGCAATTTTGTGGTTGATTTGGTTTTATTTCATCTTTGCTTTTATTCTCTGAACCCAGAACATAGGACTTTTCAATTGCAAATACTTACCCTAGGCTTTGGTGCAGGGAGAGAGGTATAGGCTCGAGGTGCCTGAGGAGAGGCTGGGGAGGGAAGCAGAGCAGGGAGGTGTGGCCAGTATTCCAGAATTGGGACATTCTTAAAGCTTCCAAAAGAAGCCATTTCTCCCCTGAAGAGCTAGTCCCTCCCAGTGGTCTCCAGGCAAGTAATACAGCCTGGCCACACCCTGTTTGCATTCTGAACTATACAGAGGAAACAAAGGCAGAAGTCTGAATAGGCCCAATGAGCCCTCAGTGCCTGGACTGGAAGAGGGGCCAGTCTGCCCCACTATCCTAGAAACTAGATTGATAAAAACTCCTGCCAGCCAACTCCATACAAGGATCTCTGACCAACCAAGGCCTGACTAATATTTTGGGCCACTCTCAGAGAAGTAGCTCTGAGTCAGGGAAAAAACATCCATCTGATTTCTGGAAAGTAAAATAGCACCACACAGACCTAAAGCCCTGTCAGTAGTTAAGATTGACAGCTGGTAGACAGGCAAAGTGGACAATTGGCCCCAGATGCTTGCAGCCAAGTCCTGTGGAGACAAGACACGAGCAGAGAAGTGGTGGATCTCTTAGAGCTTCAACAGGGAGCTAAAAGCAAAAAAACAGTTCCTGACAATGGTCAGTGCCTAACTACCTAACAGGAAGCTCCGAACTGGCAGACAGAACAGAAGAGAGGGGTCCTAAAGCAGCTCCCATGGTGCATCAAAACTCAGCTGAAGCGAATGACACTTCACTTTTTAAACTTTATTTTAACATTTTTATTAGAATTTTTTATTATTTTATTTTTTTATGTTCACCATTTTCTTCCTTACTTCTTCTTTATTCATCCTGTTTTTCTTCTCCTTTCCCCGTTTTAGTTTCTTTCTTTTTATCCCTCTTTAAAAATTCATCTTCTTTACCTGATTTATTGATGTTATTATTTTTGTAATCTCTGTTGACTTATTCACATCTAATTTCATATTCCCTGCTCCTACTCATTTCCCCTTCTCTTTTATCTTCACTACCCAACTTTATTTTTCCTCTCTACTCTTGCCTTTTTTTCTTAATTTTTCAATTGGTTTCACTTCCTAAATTCAGACCTCTCTGTTCTCTTCTCTATTCTTCTTTTCATAAATTAATAAATAAGTAAGTAAATAAACACTTCTTTTGTTCTTGTCCAATCATTCCCTTTTTCCCTCCTCTATATTAAACCATGGTTCTTCTCCTATTCATCCAATTCCTTAGCCTCATTTTCTGTATTTAAACTCTGCCTCTACATATTCTGTCCCCCCACCACCACCACCTTTTTTCTGGGTGCTTTTTTATTTATTTATTTGTTTATTTATTTATTTTGTTGTGCTTTCTCCCTATATTCTTTTTTTTTTCTTTTCTCAATATAATTTTTGTTCTCTTTTCTCTTTCCTAATTCTCTTTTCTCTGGTGGTCACTCTTATTGGGTTTATATGTGTCTTGTGTACATTCGTGTTCTATTCCTTCTGTGTCATGTCTTGTCATGTTGTATTTTATGCTGTTCATTCAGCACTTCCACAATGGCTGGCATGATGTAGTAGAGAGTGAGCCACAAAACAGACCCCCTCTGAGGAGACTTCATCTACGAATGGAACAATAACATTCAAGACCCAACTACACCTAGAGAACACAAAAATCTCAAGAAAGGAACCTCCCTAGAATACCCAACCCAGAAGACTCGAGAGACTGCACCATGGGTTGCACAGAACAACTACTACATAAGACCAATTCAAAAAATCTGGGTGGCATAGCAGTTTAATACATAGAAACAATTACAAAGGAACAACAAAAATGGGGAGACAAAAAACAACCCCCATATGAAAGAAAAGGAGGCATCACCAAAAAAAGAAATAAGATGAACCCAAAAAGACTGACACCAACTCACATAGTAATTAAATTGGCAAACATCAACAACAAAATAAGAATCTTAAATGCTCCCAGAGAGAGACAGAAAGATACCCACAAGGGATCTTCTATTAGACTATCAAGTGATTTCTCAACAGAAACACATTAGGCCAGAAGAGAATGGAATGAAGTACACAAATTGATGCAAAGAAAGGGATGAGACTAATAATACTGTATCCAGCAAGGCTATCATTAAAAATCACAGGGGAAATCAGGAGGTTAGCAGATTTTAAAAAGGCAAAGGGAGTTTATTACCACATGCCAGCAAAGCAATAAATGCTAAAGAGACTGTTATAAAAAGAAGTAGTAGAAAGGGAACAAAGAATACAGGCATAAAGAATTAAAATGGCAACAAACAAGTACCTATCAATAATAACCTTAAATGTAAATAGATTAAATGCTCCAATCAAAGACATAGGGTGGCTGAATGGATAAGAAATCATATAGAGGCCTAGTGCACAAAATTCATGCGTGGGGCGGGGGGTCAGTATCCCTCAGCCCAGCCTGCACCCTCTCCAATCTGGGACCTGACTGCCCATTGGGCCTGATCATGGTGGGATTGGGCCTAAATGGGCAGTTGGACATCTCTCTCACAATCCAGACTGCTGGCTCCCTTCCTGCCTGCCTGATTGTCCCTAATTGCTTCTGCCTTGCCAGCCTGATAATAGCCTAACCACTTCCCTGCCAGCCTATAGATGCCTAACTGCTTCCCTGCCAGCCTGATTGCCCCTAACTGTTTTCCCCTGACAGCCTCATCACCCCAACTCCTTTCCCCTGCAGGCCTGATCCCCTCCAATTGCCCTCCCCTGAAGGCCATCTGTGGCAGCCATGGGGGCTGCCATGTTTGACTACATAGGGGTGGCTATTTTGTGTGTTGGAGTGATGGTCAATTTGCATATTGCCTCTTTATTTTATAGGATATATAAAGAGGGAAAGAAAGGAAAGAAGGGAAAGGAAGGGAAGGGAAGGGAATTTTACCCTTTGCAACAGCATGGATGGACCTGGAGAACATTATGCTAAGTTAAATAAGCCAGAAAGATAAGTACTATATGATTTCACTCATATGTGGAATCTAATGAAAAAACAGAACTAACAAGCATAATAGAAACAGACTCAAAGATGGAGAGCAGGCTGAGAGTTCGGGGATCAGGGGAGCTTTTGGGTTAAATGGATTGAGCAAAAAAGAAAGGAGCCCTTGATGGTTTTGCTCAGTGGATAGAGCATCAGCCTCTGGACTGAAGAGTCCCAGGTTCAATTCCAGTCAAGGGCACATGCCAGGTTATGGCTCAATTCCCAATAGGGGGTATGCAGGAGGCAGCCAATCAATGATTCTCTGTCATCATTGATGTTTCTATCTCCCCCCTCTCTCTCTTTCTCTCTGAAAGCAATAAAAATGTTTTTTAAAAAGAGGGAGAATAAAAAAAGAACTCATGGACACAGACAACAATGTAGTTATTGTGGGGGAAGGAGTATGGGTGGAGGTGAAGGGGGTATGAAGTAGATAAATGGTGATGGAAAAAAATAACATATATATATATATAAAATAAAAATTAAAAACATGTGTATAAGTGAAGTTATACAGTGTCTAACAAGACTGGCATTTTGCCTCAGCATCATTTTCTGAAGATTCATCCTATTGTTGAAGATACAAGTATTGCACTTCTTTTTATTGCTGAATAATATATCCATTTGTTCCTTGAAGGACATCTGAGTTGCTTCTAGTTTTTAGTTAAGTAATGCAAGCTGGCCCAGGTCCCCGAGGTGGGTGGCTTGTCCTTCTCCCTGGATGCAGCCCCAGCCACTGGCGCCCGGGACCACAGGGCGTGCAGCTTGTCCCTCTCCCCGGCTGGGCCACAGCCTGGCTGGTCCTCATTCCTCGCTCCCCAATGTTGAGTGTCTGAACCATTACAGCATTACGGTGTAAGGGCATAATGGCTACTTGCATATTAGTTCTTTATTATAGAGGATTTATTTTTTATTTTTTAATCCTCATTGGAGGATATTTTTCCCTTAAATTTTAGAGAGAGTGGGAAGGAGAAAAGGAGACAGAGAGGAACATCAATGTGAGTGAAGCACATCGATTGGTTGCCTCCTGCATGCACCCTGACCAGGGCCAGGGAACCTGCAACCAAGGTACGACACTTGACCAGAATGAAACCCAGCACCCTTCCATCTGCAGGCCAATGCTCTATCCACTGAGCCAAACTGGCTAAGGCTTTATATCTTCTATTTCTTTACTGAATCTATTTCTCTGCTAAGACTTTCTACGTTTTTCATTGTTTCAAGTGTAATTGCTATTGAAGCATTTTTTAAGTCCACTTTAAAATCTTTGTCAGGTAATTCTAACATCCCTGTCATCTGAAAGATAGCATCTATTGACTTTTTTTTGTCAAGTCAAAATGTTCCTGGTTTTTAGCATGTCAGGTAATTTTCTATTAAAACATTAACATTTTGGGTATTATGTTATAAAATCTTATTTAAACTTTCTGTTTTAGCTGGCTTCCTTTGACACTGCTTAAGTAGAGGCAGTCAGGAAAGGGCACAAGCTGCATCATCACTGCCAGCTAGGGATAGTAGCCAGGTTCCCAACTTCATTAAAAATAAGGATGGGGGCCTCCTTGTTACTGCTGGGAAGAAGTAGGAATTCTGGTTCCCACCAGGCCTCCGCTGATAGCATTCTGGTTAGGAGGATAGGGATGACTCATTACTGTCCCACATATGGCCACTAGAGACACAAAGGGGGAAAGAGAAAGCAGCATCTTTACTGTTGAGCAGTGTTGAAAATCTTGACTCTCCATTAATATTGTTGGGAAGCACATGAAACTTAGTTGGAAAGTTGTGAGGAGAACATTCTGATAAAAGGGAAGCGTGTGGAAGGCTGCCTGCCCCGTTTATTGGAATTCCAACTTGGGAGAGACTTAGGGCAGTGTCAAAGGCAGCACCTGATTATTCCCTGGCCTTTCCAAAGAAGTACAGGAGCAGACCCTCAGGTGTTTACTGGAATCCTTATGCTTAATCCCTGAATGCCCTTGCCCAAAGGACTATGTAAACATATGTGTCCTTTCAAGATTACTCACCCTATTGATTGTATCTAAAAGATAAACTTTATCTCAAACTGTAATAAAAACCTAGTGAGGCAGCCAATCAGGGCTTCCTGGTTGCTATAGCCAGGACATCCCTTAGCCCTCTCTTTCACAGTGAAACTGTGTCAGAGCAATCTGATCATCTGTCATTCAGGGGCTACTTGTCATCCCTGGAAGACAACATCATTGACTGACCTGGAGAGAGGGTTAGAGTACCTTGTTACAACCTAGTAATTTTAAACATCTAGACTCCCCACTCAGCCCTGCCTGGTGGGGTTGGGGATAAGGCCATAGGTTTTTCTGTGGTGTTTCACTAGAATAGCAGTTATTACCTAAAAGTTTTGTCTTGCTAGGCTGCCCTTTCTTAATCCTTTGTCTAAAGAGAGCAGGCTTTGGGGGCAAGGGGAGATCTTCTGTCTGTATCCATTAGCATTCTAGGTTGTCAGCTTCTTTAGTTCCAAGTCTGGGATGTATGTGGCAAAAAGAAAACCTGAAAACACATCACTATGTAATTCTTTGAATTCTAAGGTCCCTGGCCAGTCTGTTTCCTCCTCTCCAACTATGTGAGTCTTCTCACATTAATCATACATAATGTCCAGAGTTAGCTGTACTTAGCAGGAAGACTAGGGAAAGATACATTTATTTCATCTTCCCTGAAGTGAAAGTAGAGTAAGTTTTATTATATAACATTTTCCTATGAAGTGTACATTATCCTATAAAATAAAACCCTAATATGCAAGTCGACCCAACAGTGGAACAACTGATCGCTATGATGCACACTCACCACCAGGGGGCAGACACTCAATGCAGGAGCTGCCTCCTGGTGGTCAGTGCACTCCCACAGGGGAAGAGTTGCTTAGCGAAGCCAGGTTCAGAGCTGGTCAGCGCAGCAGTGGTGGCGGAAGCCTCTCCTGCCTCTTTGTAGCACTAAGGACCCTGCAGGCGATGCCCACCTGCCAGTTTCGGCCCACTCGCCACCAGCAGGCAAATAACCCCCAAGTGTCTCAAACTGCAAGAGCGTGCAGGCTGGGCTGAGGGACCCGCACCCCCAGCGCACGAATGTCATGCACCAGGCTTCTAGTTTGTTTATAAGAGAACTTGAAACATGAATTTTCTCTTACCTAGGTCATGTTAAGCCATTTTTGTTTGAGTTGTATGACCAAAAACAACTACACATGAAAAAGCAAGATTGGGCTGGCTCCTGCAACCTTTATTAATATCTGAAAGGTAGTCTCTAAACTCCAGTCTTATATAATTAGAATGTGTTTTGTAAGTGATGATAGTGAACACCCCTGTAAAACAAACGTAAGATCTTATAACATTTCTAATAGCTCCTGCTACAGTATAGGCACACTCTTTAGGCCAGTGAGTCTCGACTGGGTGGAGGAATGGGAAAATGATTTTGCCCTTTCCCTAAGGGTCTCATTTGGCAATATCTAAAGGTATTTTATTGTTATGACTTCGGGGGAGAGGGTCAGAGGATTATGCTACTGGCATCTAGTGGGTAGAGGCCAAAAATAATTTTAAATATTCTGCAGTTCTAAAGAAATCACCCATAATGAAGAATTATCCAACCCAAAATGTCAATAGGGCCAAGATTGAGAAACCCTGGTTTAGATGTTTGACCTACATTTGATAGCTAAATTTAATCTTCAGCTATTCTGTGTACCTATTGGACAATCTAATTATTTATGAAACTCTGAACACTAGGTATGGAAGGGCCATATCCAAGCTCTAAACAAAGATAATATACCCTGCTGAAGTTGCTTTTTCCTCTAGGGATTGCTCTGTGGCTCCCAAGTTAAACATGTTTAAAATTAAGAACCATATTCTTTCCTTATCCTGGACAGAATGTTGTGTATATAAATTCCAAATGGCCCAGTCAGTGTGGTTCAGTGATTGAGCATCGACCTATGAACCAGAAGGTCAGGGTACATGCCCAATTGTGAGCTCAATCTCCTAGTGGGGGCCATGCAGGAGGCAGCCAAGCAATGATTCTCTCATCATTGATGTTTCTATCTCTTTCTCCGTCTCTCTTCCTCTCTAAAATCAATAAAAATATACAAAAACTCCAAATGATTAAAACCAATATCCTTATTCTAATATTAAGAATTTTAAAATAATAATTTAGAACATGTTTATACTAGAGGCCCAGTGCATGAAATTGTCCCTCAGCCCAGCCTGCACCCTCTCCAATCTGGGACCTCTCGAGGGATATCCAACTGCCCACTTAGGATAGGCAGTCGGACATCCCTCTCACAATCCAGGACTGCTGGTTCCCAACTGCTCGCCTGCCTGCCTTCCTGATTGCACCTAACTGCTTCTGCCTGCCAGCCTGAAATCCCCTAACCACTCCCCTGCCAGCCTGATTGATGCCTAACTGCTCCCCTGCCAGCCCAATTGCCCCTGACTGCCCTTCTCTGCTGGCCAGTCACCACTAACTGCCCTCCCCTGCAGGCCTGGTCACTCCTAAATGTCTCCCCTGCCAGTCTGGTGTCCCCCAACTGCTCCCTCCCACTGTCCTGATCATCCACAATTGACCCCCACTGACAGCCTGCTCACCCCCAACTGAACCCTCTGCTGGTCTGCTTACCTCTAATGGCCCCTGCTCTCCCATCGTGGCCTGATCACCGCTCCCTCCACGATGACCCAAGGTCCCAGCCCCTCCTTTTTTTTCTTTTTTAGTGCCTCCTTGAGCAGAGGCTAGGGCAGGCTGGAAGCAAGTATCTAGGATTTATTTATCTTCTATAATTGAAACTTTGTAGCCTTGAGCAGAGGCCAGAGCTGACCAGGACAGGAAGCTTGATTTCCTCCATCGCCATGGGCAACCCAAGCCTCCTGCTCAACTCCAGCTCTGTGGCCACCACCGTTTTTGTTGGGATTTATTTATCTTCTACTAGAGGCCTGGTGCATAAAATTCTTGCATGGGGTCAGCGGAGGAGGGGAGTTGTCCCTCAGTCCAGCCTGCACTCCAATCTGAGACCCCTTGAGGGATCAGACCTAGACGGGCGGTTGGACATCCCTCTCACAATTCAGGACTGCTGGTTCCAAATCACTCACCTGCTTCTGCCTGATTGCCCCTAATTGCTTTTGCCTGGCAGCCTGATCACCCCTAACCACTCCCCTGCCATCCTGATCGACACCTAATTGCTCCTGGGCTGGCCTGATTACCCCTAACTGCCCTCCACTGCAGGACTGGTCCCCCTCCCCCAACTGTCCTCCCCTGCAGCTCTGGTTCCCCCCAACTGTCCTCCTCTGCAGGCCTGGTCCTCCCCAACTGCCCTCCCCTGTGGCCTGGTCCCCCCCAACTCCCTTCCCTTGAAGGCCTGGTCCCCACCCCAACTGCCCTTCTCTACAGGCCTGATCTCCCTCAACTGCCCTCCTCTGCTGGCCCAGTCACCCCTAACTGCCCTCCCTACTGGCCTGATTGCTCACAACTGCCCTCCTCTGCCAACCTGGTCACCCCCAACAGCCCTCTTTTGCTGGCCATCTTGTGTCCACATTGAGGCAGCCATCTTTGACCACATGGGGGCAGCCATCTTGTGTCTTGGAGTGATGGTAAATTTGCATATTACTCTTTTATTAGATAGGATTTTTATTACTATCTTTCACCCACGCAGCCACAACCATTTCAACAAATTCCACATTGCTCCTTTATCACCCTAAAAAAAAAAATCTTGTGAAACCATTTTTATTCAAAACTAGAGGCTGGGAGCATGGATTTGTGGAGTCCCGTGGCCTGGCCTGTGCCCTCTCACAATCCAGAACCCCTCGGGGGGTGTCGGAGAGCCAGTTTTGGCCCAATCCCCACCAGAGCATGAAGCTGTGCACTGGGCCTTTTGTATGCACATAAGATCTTTGGTTAATCTCTTCCTGCCTTCCCCTTGCTCCCCTTCCCTCTGGGATTCATCAGTCTGTTCCATGTCTTCATGCCTGTGTATTGAGTGTCTGCCCCCTAGTGATAAGTGTTCATCATAACTACCAGTTGAATGGTTGAATAGTTGAATGGTCAAATGGTCATTTAGGCTTTTACATATATATAGATAGATAGATAGATAGATAGATAGATAGATAGATAGATAGATTATGCAAAGTTTCATTGTCTGGAATTGTTGGGGCCAGGGCAAGGGAGATTGAAATAGCAAGAATGAAATTGAAGCTGCACTAAAAATTAATGTAATGGAAGGCAGAGATGGGACTGAGCCATTTCAGATTGGCCAAGTCTTATAATATATGGCTTTGCCTTGGCTTCTGACTCTACAGCTAGAAGCCATTCTTCTACATAAAACAATTCAGGTAACTGAAGTATCAATAATAGATACATATGAGAAATGGAATAACCGAATTCACTATCTGGTATTCATTTGCCATTTGATACTCTCCCTTCTTGTATTCTGTTTTATTTGAACCCTTCAAAATATACTCTGTCTAAAAATATGCTCTGAAAGTGTAACCTTCCCCAATTATACAGGACCTCTAAGGTCCCTCTTCATGTCAAGTACCTTGACTAAGTCATAGAGTTCCTTCTCACATGGGGCTGGCACGGAGGCCTTTGTTCTCTCTCTTAAGTCTTTCAATTCACTTCCCCAATTCCTTTTTGTATTAGAAATACAGAAAACCTTATTAGAAATATCCATTTTGAAATGGCCCAATCAGTCACACTGATCTTGTTCAGTAACTGATAGGGAGGTATGGGACTTAATTGAAAACATTTGTTCTACTCTGCTGACAAATATTGGGTCAAAGAAAACACTGGGGAGTCTTGTCCTTACATGTTTTTGTTTCTGTAATGGGCTTTATGGTCACATTCTTTAAATCACAGCCAAGAGTGTATTCTGGACTTGAATTTATTTTAAAGACAAGGTGGCAGCAATATTCTGTGTACTAACAAGAGGTTTGGAGCTGCAGCCAAGAATAGAAATATATCTTTCCTCTTACTGTCATTCTCATTGTCATTCTAAAAAAATGACTGCCTCTTTTGTTCTCTTCCTCTCTACCACCACAACCCCCACTTTCTGTGTGGGACTCAAACTCTCTTTTTTGTTTTGAATGTCCTTGCCAGAGCAAAATCTATATAAGAGGCTAAATATCTTAAACTATGACCCTATCTAACTTTGCTCTCTACCAGGGACACATCACAATCAACAAATGGACAGCTCTGGCGTGGTTCCAGTCCAGTCTCTGGAGTGTGATTGCCTAGGATGGAATTCCAGCTCCACCATGCATTAGTTGCTAGGAAGCCTCCTGTGTAAAATGAGGCTCTTACTAGTATCTACCTAAGGGAGTTATTGTTGGAACAAAAATGGGCACACACTGTGTCCCATAGTGCTTGGCACATAAGAATCATTTATAATCTGTAGAATTGGGAAGAGTAAATTTTAAAAAACAGTTAAGAGAGAATTGCAAGGTGGCTGCAGAACAGGTGCTGCTTCCAGCACCAAACCTGATTTACAGCTAAATGATAGAACAACCAATCTGAATAACCAATTGAAGGCTAGCTGAACTGAAATATTATAACCAAAGAGTTACAGAAGAAGCCACTTGGAGACTGGTAAGAAGGGCAGACACACAAAGTGCTGGCCCCCACACCTGATGGGTGAGAAGCTGGAGGGATATGTCCAGGAGCATGGGGTCTCAACTTTATGCAGGGATCTCCAATTCAGAGCAACAGAGATGGGAAGAGGAATTCAAATATAGCATCTAACGGTGAAAATCAGTAGGGATTCAGTCCACCTGGAGAGAAGAGTCTGCTATAGAGACAGACACCACCTTCCCAGGGTGAAGCACTCCTATTGTTATATCAATCAGCCTGGGGAGTGCACTGCGTCATCCTCCAACTACTGGCAACACCACTCCACTGTGCTACTTCCTGCAGTGGGGTCTGATGGCTGCACCCAGCATGGACTTTTGAAGAGCTCTTTTTCTGGAGAAGCTCTTGGAAGAGACTCAGATAATGATGGAACTGTGCAACTTTGGAAAGGGGACCACTCTTCTCCACCTCAAATGCACAGCCAGTGCTTCCTTCCTGTTGAATCACTGGCTCACCCTTCCACCCTGCCCTGCTGAGTTTTGTTCCACAGAGGAATCAGAGTGCCACACCGAGTTGGGATTTGCACAGGGCTTGGATTTTCAAGTGCATCTCCTAAGAAGGCTTTTGTTCAGGAATCAGACATGCAGGAGCTGGGTTGTGTGGCTACATCACAGTTTGGCGGGAGAAGGAAGGGGCACTCCTACCCCCACTGCAAGCTCAGTCCATGTTATTCCAATAAAAGGAGATTGATTTAACCTAACTTCCTGGCAGCCAGGGTCCTGACGCTGATGAGCTCAGATCAGAAGGGGAATCTAAAAGCCACTTGGAGCTGGGACCTTCAGTGAACATGGGAGGCTTTTGCCCAGGAAGGAGAAGTAGCCCGACTCTTCTCCCAGGCTTGCCAGCACTACCCAGAATGGGAGACTGTTTGGATCTGCTCTCCCAAGTCCAGTTGGCCCACCCTGGTGAGCTCAACTCTGCAGGGGTGAAGGGAGTGCTGCTAGGAGTTGGGACATTCAGAGCGTATCTCTTGGATGCTATTATCTGAGACCTGGATGAAGTGCTTGCCCCTTTCTGCAGGCTCAATCCAGTAAAGGCTATCATTTAAAATTAAAGGTGAAACAAGGAGCTTCACAGAAAGAAAAAAAAAAGGCTAAAGGAGTGCATTACCACCAAACCAGTATTGCAAGAAATGTTAAATGATATGCTTTAAGAAGAAGAAGAAACACAGAGAGAAATATAGGTATAAAAAATAAAATGGCAATAAATAAGTACTTATCAATAATAACCTTAAATACAAATGGATTAAATGCTCCAATTAAAAGATATAGGGGAACTGAGTGGATTAAAAAATATGACTCAAATATATGCTAACTACAAGAAACCTACCTCAGAATAAAAAAAATACACACAGACTGAAAGTAGGGAAAAAATGTTCCATGGAAAAAATATTCCCTACAAATGGAAATGAATAAAAGCTGGAGTAGCAATACTTATATCAGATAAAACAGACTTCACAACAAAGTCCATAAAGGAGACAGAGAAGTTCACTACATAATACTAATAGGATTGATCCAACAGGATGATATAAACATTGTAAATAAATATGCATCCAATATAGGAGTATCTAAATAGGTAAATAAAATATTAGTGGACATTAAGAACAAGATCGACAGCAATACAGTCATAGTAAGAATTTTAACACACCACTTACATCAATGGATAGATCTCCCAACAAAAATAATCAACAAGGCGAAGAAACAAGATGGCGGCATAAGTTACACACCTATAGTGCTACCTCCCACAACCACACCAAAACTACAACTAAAAGACAAAACTACTATACCCCCGAACCACGGGAAAGCTGGCAGAGTGGAAGTTCTACAACTAGAAGGAAAGAAAAAAAAGTGCATTGAGACTTAGTAGGATATGCAGAGGCTCAGAAAAGCAGAGGTACGGAGATGTGCGCAAATTGGGCTGGCATGTGCTGTTTGTTTGTTTGTTTTTTCCACTGGGAGGGAGTTACAAGTTCCCAACTTTCTGAACTCCAGTTCCCAGCAAGATTCTGGGGTCCCAGACTCATACAGGGAGAAATTGGACTGTCTGCCATCGGGTCGGAAAGCGATGCACACAGGAATCATTGTTTACTGTGCTGGCACAGGACTCAAGACATGAGGATGTGGAAACATGTAGACACAGAGAGGGATGACTGGCAGCCAGTGCTGTTTGCCATACCCTAGCGATTCCCTGAGATCCCACCCCGCCCAATTTATAAACACACCTAGCTGTGTGCAGTGGCAATTACATATGAATTGCCTGCCCTCTAGCAGCTTAACCTAACAAATTGCAACTGGGTCAGACAACTCCAAAACCTCCAAACTCTAAGCAAAGAGGAGAAATCTGCAGATCTCCCTGTAGCTCCTGCTGGGTGGCCTCAGACACAAGCTGACTTGCACCTCCTTGGAGACCCAGGAACCAGTGTACCTAGAGGTCAGTGTGAGATGACACCAGATTTCAACTCTTCACATTCGTAAGTGACACACTCAAGAGGCAGACTCAGCGAGCACCAAAGCCCCACTGAAGCAAGTCCTGCCCCATAAGGGTGTCTCCAGCACAGCAGTTTTTCCATTAATAGATACCGCTAATCCTCACAGTCAATTGGCCTAGAGGTCAGTTCCTCTCAGTGTGCCAATAGCATTCAAGGCTGAACTACAACAAGACTGTATACCCAGCCCACAAAGGGGTGCACAATGAGTGATCACCTAAGGTGTTTGGGGAGGCGGAGCTACTGGGCCCTAAAGGACAACTGGCACATAAAGCCACTCCATCAACACAGGGAAGCAGCCAAAATCCAGAGACAAAGAAACATGTCACGAGTGAAAGAAATGGAGGAAAGTAAACTACTGGACATAGAGTTCAAAAACCACATTTATAAGGTTACTCAAGAATCTTCTACAAACTACCGGGAAACTTAATGAGACCTCTGAGAAACTTAGTGAGACCTCCAAGAATGTTAATGAGAATGCCAAAAAAAAAAAAAAACTGGATAAGGGCCAGTCAGAAATTAACCATACACTGTCTGAAATAAAGAATAATATACAGAAATCCAACAGCAGACTACAGGACCCCAAGAATCAAACCAAAGATCTGAAATATGAGGAAGCGAAAAACACCCAACCAGAAAAACAAACAAACAAACAAAAAAGAGTCCAAAAATGTGAAGATAGTGTAAGGAGCCTCTGGGACAACCTCAAGTGTACCAACATCAGAATTATGGAGGTACCAGAAGAAGAGAGAGAGCAAGATACTGAAAACCTATTTGAAGAAATAATGACTGAAAACTTTCCTTACCTGGTGAAAGAAATGGACTTACAAGTCCAGGAAGTGCAGAGAACCCCAAACAAAAGGAATCCAAAGAGGACCACACCAAGACACATGATATTAAAATGCCAAGGGCAAAATACAAAGAGAGAATCTTGAAAGCAGCAAGAGAAAAACAGTTAGTTACCTACAAGGGAGCACCCATACAATTGCCAGCTGATTTCTCAACAGAAACTATGCAGGCCAGAAGGGAGTGGCAGGAAATATTCAACATGATGAATAGCAAGAACCTACAACTAAGAGTGCAAGAACCTACAACTAAGAGTGCTCTACCCAGCAAAGCTATCATTCAGAATTGAAGGTCAGATAAGGAGCTTCACAGACAAGAAAAAGCTAAAAGAGTTCATCACCACCAAACCAGGATTATATGAAATGCTGAGGGTATTCTTTAAGAAGAGGAAGAAGAAGAAAAAGGTAAAGATAAAAATTATGAATAACAAAATAACAAATACATACCTATCAACAAGTGAATCTAAAAATCAAGTGACTAAAAAAATCTGATGAACAGAATAAACTGGTGAATATAATAGAATTAGGGGCATAGAAAGGGAATGGACTAACAATTCTTGGGGGCAAGAGAGTGAGGGGTGCAAGAAGAGATTGGACAAAAATCTTACACCTATGGATGGAGACAGTGGTGGGGGGTAAGGGCATGGGGTGGGGGTTGGGGAATCAGGTGGAGAGGAACTATGGGCGGGGGTGGGGAGGGGAGAAGAGGAACATCTGTAATAAACTTAACAATAAAGGTTTATTTAAAAAATACAAATAAATAAAATGTTAATTAAAATGTTAGTATATGAAAAAAATAAATAAAGCACAGATTTGAAAGAAAAAAAATCAACAAGGCAATAGCAATTTTAAACTGATACCACAGAAATACAAAGGATTGTAAGAAAACACTATGGACAACTATAGGCCAAGAAATGGGAAAATTTGGAGGAATTGGATAAATTCCTAGAAAAATACAACCTTCCAAAATTGAATGAAGAAGAATCAGAAAATCTGAATAGACCAATTACAACTAATGAAATCAGAGTATTAATAAAATTTTTAAAATTCCCAAAAAAGTCCTGGACTGGATGGTTCTACAGGTGAATTTTACCAAACATTCAAAGAACTAACACTTACCTTTCTCAAACTATTCCATAAAATTCAAGAGGAGGGTCCTAGTTGATTTGGCTCAGTGGACAGAGCGTCAGCCCACAGACTGAAGGGTCTGGGTTCGATTCCAGTCAATGGCACATACCTCAGTTGTATGCTCCAACCCCGGCCCTGATCAGGGTGTGTACAGAAGGCAACCAATCAAGGTGTCCCTCTCACATAGATGTTTCTCTCTGTCTCTTCCCTTTCCTTCCCTTCCTTTCCCTTCCCTTCCCTTCCACTCTCTCTAAAAATCAATGGAAAAAATATCCTCAGGTGAAGATTAACAAAAAATAAAATAAATTAAAAAGACATTCAAGAGGACAGAAGACTTCCAAGCTCTTTCTATGAAGCCAACTTTATCATAATACCAAAACCAGATAAAGACACCACAAAGAAAAGGAATTATAGGCCAATATTCCTGATAAACATAGATATTAAAATCCTCAGCAAAATGTTAGCAAACCACATCCAGCAATACATTAAAAACATCACACACCATTATCAAGTGGGATTTTTTATGGATATGCAAGGTTAGTACAATATTCATAAATTAATAAACATGGTACATTACAGAAATAAAATGAAGGCTAAAAGCCATATAATCAGATCAATAGATTCAGAAAAAGCATTTGGTAAAAATTCAGCACCCATTTATGATAAAAAGCCTCAGCAAAGTGGGAATAGAAGGATCACATCTGAACATAATAAAGGTCATATATGATGAATCCACAGCCAACATCATACTCAATGGGTATAAACTACAAGGGTTTCCCTCAAAATCAGAAACAAGACAGGGATATCTGCTTTCCCACACATATTCAACATATTATTGGAAGTCTTAGCCATACCAATCAGACAAGAAGAAAAAATAAAAGACATCCTAATTAGAAAGGAGGAAGTAAAACTATCATTAGATGGCATGACATTGTATATACAAAACTCTAAAGACAGCACCAAAATCTACTACATCTAATAAATGAATTCAGTAAAGTGGCAGTACAAAAAATTAATATTCAGAAATTAATTAATGGTGGCATTTTTATACATTAACTAGAGATCTGGTGTATGAAATTCGTACATGGAGGGAGGGTTCTCAGCCCAGCTTGCACCCTCTCCAATCTAGGATCCCTCTTGCAATCCATAACCACTCACCTGCCTGCCTGCCTGATTGCCCCTACCTTGCCCCCCTGCCAGCCTGATCACCCCTAACTTCCTCTGCTTGCCTGATCGCCCCTAACTTCCCTCCCCTGCTGGCCTGACCTCGTCCACAACTGCCTTCCCTGCCAGACTGATTTCACCCCCAAATGCCCTCCCCTGCAGGCCTGATCTCACCCCCAACTGCCCTTCCCTGCCAGCCTGATTGCTGCTAACTGCCTCTGCCTCAGCCCCCACCACCATGGCTTTGTCCAGAAGGAAGTCGGACATCTGGAAGATGGCCGGTCAACCTAGTCTAATTAGCATATTACCCTTTTATTAGTATAGATAGATTATATAGTAGAGATAGATTATATAGGATAGGATAGGATTTGCTTACATGGGGGGGGGGGAGAGGAGGGAGCCTTTTCAGTAGGAGGAGATGCTCTTGGCAGTCAAAAATACATAATCCCTATGACTGGACTTATAGCCAGCCATATGCACTAAACTGCCAAACTGGTCATTAAAAAATTGAATCATTTTCTTACCTTATACCAAACAGCTGTTGCCCTTAAAAACCCTCCTCAGCTCCCACTTTAGGTTCTACCTTCACAGTTCACCCAGAATAAGTTCTGATTGGATGGTTTCTATGCCAGTCAGCATCAAAAACTCTACCTTGCCGAAACCAGTTTGGCTCAGTGGATAGAGCGTCACCCTGCAGACTAAAAGGTCCCAGGTTCGATTTCGGTCAGGGGCATGTATCTTGGTTGCGGGCACATCCCCAGTAGGGAGCGTGCAGGAGGCGGATGATCGATGTCTCTCTCTCATCGATGTTTCTGGCCTTCTATCCCTCTCTCTTTCTCTCTGTAAAAAATCAATAAAATATATTTATAAAAAAAAAAAAACTCCACCTCCTAGGCAAGCTATTGGCTCCTCTCACTTCACCCAGATTTGGTTCTGATTGTCAATTTCTATGCCAGTCAGTGTCAAGAGGTCTGACTCCTAGGCAGCCATTGGCTCCTTGCAATTCACCCAGATTTGGTTCTGATTTGTTGGTTTCTATGCCAGTCAGCATCTCTGGGCCTATTTCCAGGCCTGATCATAGAGGCGAGGCTGATCAGCAGCCATCCCAGGCTGCTGGCAAATGGGCTGAACTACTGACCTCTGGGAGAGAGAGAGAGGCTTGGCTGCTGGTGAGGCTACTGCTGATCAGCCCTGCCCCTCTCTCTCTCCAAGAGGTCAGCAGTTCAGCCCGCTCTGCTGCATGCGCAACCTGGCATTTGGTTGAGCCTTCAGTCATTTTGGATGTTACGACCCTGGCTTTTGTATATATAGATAATGAACTATCAGAAAGAGAAATTTAGGAAAAAAGTTCCAATTATTACTGCAACAACAACAACAACAACAACAACAAATAAGGTACCTAGGAATAAACTTAACCATGGAGAAAAAAGGCCTATACTCAGAAAATTCTAGGATACTGAAGAAAATAATTGAGGAAGCTACAGATAAGTAAAAGCATTACAGTATTCATAGATAGGAAAAATTAACATCACTAAAATGCCCATACTACCTAAAGCAATCTACAGATTCAACTCAATTCCTATCATAATACCAATGGCATATTTTACAGAATGAGAACAAATATTCCAAAAATTTATAAGGAACCATAAGAGATTCCAACTAACTTCAGCAATCTTGAGAAAAAAAACAAAATTGGAGGCATTATACTACCTGATATTAAATTATACTTCAAAGCCATAGAAATCAAAATTGTATGGTCTATGGCTTTGAAATGTAACTGGCATATGGATCAATGGAACAGAATAGAAATCACAGAATTAAACCCACACCTTTATGGTCAATTCATATTTGACAAGGTAGGCAAGAACATAAAATGGGGTACAGAGAGTCTCTTCAATAAATGTTGCTGGGAAAACTGGATACATACAAGAAAATGAAACTTATACCTTACACAAGAATAAACTCAAAAGTGCATTAAAGACTTAATGTAAGTTACAAAACAATAAAAATCTTAGGGAAAAAAAAAAACATAGAGAGTAAATCTCAGATATATCACATAGGTCAACATATCTGCTCAGGCAAGAAAAACAAAGGAAAAATAAACAAATGGGACTACATCAAACTAAAAAGCTTTTTTACAGAAAATACAAACCAACATGAACAAAACAAAAAGTTAACCCACTGAATGGGAGAACATATTTGCCAATGATACATCTGATAATGGATTAATTCTGAACTTATATAACTCAACACCAAGAAGACAAACAACCCAATTAAGAAATGGGCAATGGACATGTCAGAATCGCTATCATCAACAAATCAACAAAAAACAAATGCTGGTGAAGATGTGGAAAAAAACAAACCCTCGTGCACTCTTAGTGGGAATGCAGACTAGTGTAGACACTGTAGGAAACAGTATGGAGTTTCCTCAAAAAAATTAAAAATAGCCGAAACCGGTTTGGCTCAGTGGATAGAGCGTCGGCCTGTGGACTGAAAGGTCTCCCGGGTTCGATTCTGGTCAAGGGCATGTATCCTGGTTGCGGGCACATCCCCAGTAGGGGGCGTGCAGGAGGCGGCTGATCGATGTCTCTCTCTCTCATCGATGTTTCTAACTCTCTATGCCTCTCCCTTCCTCTCTGTAAAAAATCAATAATAAAATATATTTTTTAAAAAATTAAAAATGGAACTCCCATTTGATCCAGTAATCCCCTTCTAGGAATATATCCCAAGAATCAGAAACACCAATCAGAAAGGATATATGCATCTCCGTTCATAGCAGCACAATTTACCATAGCTAAGATTTGGAAACAGCCTAAGAGCCCATCAGATGAGTGGATTAAAAACCTGTGGTACATCTATCTATGCTGCTATAAAAAGGAATGAACTCTTACCATTTGCAACAGCATGGATGGACCTGGAGAGCATTATGCTAAGTGAAATAAGCCAGTCAGAGCAAGATAAATATCACATGATCTCACTCATTAGTGGAATATAATGAACAATATAAACTGATGAACAAAAATAGATTCAGAGTCATAGACGCATCGAACAGACCATCCAACCTCAAAGGAAAGGCAGGAGAGAGGGTGGGTGGGGGGTGGATATGAGATCAACCAAAGGACTTGTATACATGCATATGGACATAATCAATGGACACAGACAGTTCGCAGGTGAGGGCATGTGCTGGGGAGTAGGAGTGGAAGGGGAGAGGCCAATGGGGGAAAAAGAAAACTTACGTAATACTTTAAACAATAAAGAACTTAAAATAAAATAAATGATAAATGAGCAAAGGGCCTAGACAGACACTTCTCCAAGAGGACATACAGATGGTCAATAGACATATAAAAAAATACTCAATATCATTAATTATCAGATGTGCAAATTAAAACCACAATGAGTTATCACCTCATACCTGTCAGAATGGCTATCTTATATAATAAAAGCCAAACAATCACTACAGCATAATGACCAGAATGACTAAGGACCAGATGACCAGCCAGTAGATATGACGAGCACTTATCCAGACCTTGTTGTTAGCAGCCTAACAACCCTGAATCCTATTTACCCGCACCCGGACCCTGAAAGGAAGGAGGTGGGAGCCAGATACCCACACCCAGACCCTGACAGCAGGGAGGTGGGAGCCCCATTCCTCATGGAATTGGCCATTGGTCAGCTTTCTGTACGCACCCTGAGAGCCCATATTCCCATTCACCCGCACCCCTGACCCTGACAGTAGGGAGGTGGGAGCCTCATTCCTTACAGAATCGGCCACTGGTCAGCTTGCTGTCTGTGCCCTGATAGCCCAGAATGCCATTCACCCACACCCTGGACCCTAACAGCAGGTATTAACAGGATCTGCAAAAGGAGAGGTTGTTCTGATTCCAAGAATTGATTTGTCCCCGTCTGACACTGGTCTTCCATTTAAATCAATTTGAAGATAGTTTCCCGTGATGCCAGCATTTGCGATGATAATTAATAAATCACAAGGACAAGCGCTCTAGAAAAAGTAGGAATATTCCTACCTGATCCCATTTTCGGACATGGTCAGTTATATGTTGCTTTCTCTCAAGTTCAAAGAGCATATAATGTTAAAGTTGTTAATACTTCATCACAAGGGAAATCAGTCAAGCACTCTGAAAGTGTTTTTACTCTTAATTTGACATACAGGGAGATATTAGAATAAGTTTAATCAATTTATCAGCCATTATTTATATCAATGTTTTATATCATGTTTTTATTGTTTTTATATCATGTCTCTATTGTTGTTATATCACATTGTTATTGTTTATTTATTAATAAATTTATATATTATTTTCATATACATTTTACTAATTTTCTTTCCTCTCTGACACTTCTATTATAGAGAAAGGGCAAATAGCGATATTAAAATATTTCTTCTAATTAATTTCCTTTCAATGTGCATGAATTCGTGCACCAGGCCACTAGTCATCAATAAATAAACAACATGTGCTAGTGAAGATGTGGAGAAAAGAATGTTATTTCCTCAAAAAATTAAAAATTGAGTTGTCTTTTTATCCAGTGATCCCACTTTGGGGAATATATCTGAAGAAACCCAAAACACTAATTCAAAAGAATATATGCACCCCTAAGTTCACTGCAGTGTTATTTAAAATAGCCAAGATCTGGAAACAGCCCATCAGTAGGTAATAGATAAAAAAGCAGTAGTATTACAGGATCCATGTGACTTAGTGGTTGAGTATCAACTTAGAAAACCAAGAGGTTATAGGTAGAGAGAGAGAGATGGAGGAAGAGAGAGAGACAGAGAGCGAGAGAGAGGGGGGTGGGGAGCCTCGAGCACGCGCAGTGTGGTGCTAAGGGAGTGGGGGTACCCTGTTTCCCCGAAAATAAGACAGTGTCTTATATTAATTTTTGCTCCCAAATATGTGCTAGGTCTTATTTTCAGGGGACGTCTTATTTTTCCATGAAGAAGAATACGGTACACATTTATTGTTGAACAAAAAAAAAAAAAAGGAAATTTATTACCTGTACACAGTACAGTAGTTGTCATCACAAACCAGCTCACTGATTGGCCGCAGCACAGCCGGAGCTGTTCAGGCAGTGAGAGGTCTCTTGAAATCAGGAGTCAGACGCCTTAGCTTCTAGGGCCTTATATTCCGGGGAGGTCTTAGGTTCAGGGGAGGCCTTATTATCGGGGAGGTCTTATTTTGGGGGGGATGCCTTATATTACAGCCAGAGACAAAACTGGAAGTAGATCTTATTTTCGGGGGATATCTTACTTTCGGGGAAATAGGGTAGGTGGAAGTGAGCAAAGGGGAGATAAGTGGAGATGAAGAGAGACTTTGCTTTGGGTGATGGGCACAGGATACAGTGTACAAATGGTGTTTTTATTGAGTTGTGCACTTGAAACCTGTATGGTTTTGTGAACCAATGCCATCCCAATAAATTCAATTAAAGAAACATTTTTAAAAGAATGGTTTTCACTGAAAATGTTGCAGAACTCTTATAAATTCAATTTCTCAATAGTAATATATTGATCTTCTCAGGCTATAAATTCACTGCTAATAATACTAAGCTGTAATGGGAAAAGAGTGGAGTTTTCCAAATAAAACATCTGCTCTGTTATTTCAATACTAAATAATCGCAGAGACTCTGAAAGGAAACGTGGCCAGTGATGTGTTTACTCGGGCCTATAACTGTGGTTGGAACCAGTTTTTGAAATAACCTCTCAGTTTTTCCCCTCTGGAAACAGGACACGCTCGCTCGTCGGGTGGAAAACTTAAAAAGCCAGAAGCAAAATGCAGAACCTTGACTACCACTGCCACGCTTTATGCAGCTTGCCGCCCGCCTCGCTGCTCCCACACCGCATGCCCCGTGTGTACCACGGTAGGCATGTCTCCTACGGCTGCGTGTACCCAGGAGAACTACCGCTCTCCTGCTTTTGCACCTACTTCCATGTTAATGTCGTAGTTCTGGCCGAGGACGCTCTGAATGAGCTCTCTGATGGTCTGGTCGGAGGCCAGCTGGGCCTCGGACTGGAGCGACACGATGATCTCCTCGATGGACGTGGGGATCACTCGCACGGGCAGCGGGGTGTGCACGGCGGCCGCCAGCCTGTCGCTCGCCTGGAGAAGGTCCGCGCTGCTTTTGGAGAAGGACCGGGGCGCTTCGCGCGGCACGGCGGCGGGCACGCTCTCGCGCGGCACGTGGGAGCGGATGCGCACTCTCCGCGGCTGGCTGGCCGCCTCCGCCTCGCCCTCCTCCTCGCTGGAAGTGGAGCGGCGGCGCTTCAGCTCGGAGGCGGCCGCGGCCTCGGCGGGCGGAGCGGCCTGCGGCTTGGGGCTCTGCGCCGGGGCCGGGGCCGGGGCCGGGCCCGGGGCCCCGGCCGAGTCGAGCTCGGGCTGGGCCCCCGCGGCCGGAGGGCTCCAGCGGCCCGGGCGCTCCCCGGGCTTCCTCCTTGACGCAGGGGGCGGCCTCAGCACCACGGGGCGGGACGTGCCGGCGCCGGTGGCGATGACCGGCGGCTCTCTCAGGGGCCGGTGCCGCAGGAACGCGGAGCTCCGCAGGTAGAAGTCCCGGGGGCGAAAGCGCCGGGGCCTCCAGGGCGCGGGCCCCTCTCCGGGGCCCCAGGGCGCGGCGCGGCGGAGCGCCTGCTGCAGGAGGTCTGCCTCGGGGGTCGCGGGGCCCTTGGCCCACGGGAACCCCGACGACGCCCGGGGTCCCGCGCAGGAAACGCTCCCCTTCTCCCCAGGCCTGGCCGGGCCAGGGGCCCTGGGGCCACCGACGGGGACTCCATCCACTAAGGTCTTGGAAGCCAACTTCTGCTTGAATTGGAGAAAATCCTTTTTGGTCTTCCTGCGAACCTTCTCAAGTTCTTTGAAGAGGTACGACTCTTCTCTGTAGCTCAGTCCGAAGTGCTTCGAGATCGTGGACATCTCGACTAGTCTGTCCTGCGAAATAGCAATAAATTAACATGTAACAAAATCCTGTTGACAGAATTCCAACTTCAAAAGCTTATCACCGAGACCGCTCCCTGTGCTCCGCGAGGCGCCAGTGGGTAATAGTACTTTATATCATTTTAAAACCAACTACTGACCTTTCCACAGGAACCATGGAAAACCTCTAAAGCCTCTCTTACAGGGGGTGCTTCTGAATCCCCTATTGGCTTTATTGTAACATTAGAGGCCCCATGCACTAAATTCTGCCCTGGAGAGGGGGGTCCCTCAGCCCGGCCTAAGCCCTCCCAAAGTCCAGGAGCCCTCAGGAGATGTTGGGCCTCAGCCAGCAGTGGGACATCCTTAGGGCTGAGGCGGGAGAGGCTCCTGCCATCGCTGCTACACTGGCCAGCCCAGCTTCTGGCTGAGCAGGGCTCTCCCTGTGGGAGTGCAAGGCAAGTGCTATCCTGCATTGAGCATCTGCCCCCTGCTGGTCAGTGAGCACCATAGCGACTGGTCGTTCCCCCTGTTGGGTCGATTTGCATATTAGCTTTCTAAACTATAATGTAGTGTCCCACTTCCCTAGTGCACATAGTACACAGAGACCACAGTACACACAGGCACAGAAAATCTCAAACAGTCTGGCAGGATAGCACTCTCCACCTCCTCCTCCAGCTGGTCCTGGGTGTCTCTACCCCTCACCCAGCCCACTTCCCTCCATGTGCTACCTGAGTCCCAGTAGCCACAAGGTAGGCCGTGGGGAGATCATGAGGCCACAGGACAGGTGATTGAACTTTCTCTGTGAACTACTAGAAACCATTTGAAAACTTTTTAATAGAAAAGTGATTTGATACTATCTAGTGCTAGAGGGATATTAATTTTGAGCGGGAGAAACAATAAAGGGAGGGAGAGCAAATAAGAGCATCCATAGTTTGAGCCTTAGGCCTGGCCTAGGTAACCTAGCAGAGTGAAAACAGAGACCTGACAAGGTAAAACTGGTAAGATCTGGCCAATGATGAGGAATAAGTGGGAGCAATTAAAGCTCCTTCATAAAACAGAAACTTAGAATCACCTTCACAAAGTCTTGGTCATAATCAAATGCATAATAAACCTTCTGCTATTCACTGCCCTATACACTTAAAAATGGTTAAGATGGTAAATTTTATGTTATGTGTATTAGCACAATTAAAGAAAAATACTTCTGCTATTCAGGAGGGCAGGTTATCTATGATCATAAGTGGATTTTTTTAAATATATTTTATTGATTTTTTACAGAGAGGAAGGGAGAGAGATAGAAAGTCAGAAACATCGATGAGAGAGAGACATCGACCAGCCGCCTCCTGCATGCCCCACAGTGGAGATGCGCCCGCAAGCAAGGTACATGCCCCCAACTGGAATCGAACCTGGGACCTTTCAGTCCGCAAGCCGAGGCTCTATCCACTGAGCCAAACCGGTCTCGGCCATAAGTGGATTTTGAAATCTTACCAGCTCTGAAGTCATTACCAAAAAACAGGACAGGAAATATAAATAGAAAAGGGTCAATGACAGATTGTTTGGCAACATCACCTGTGGCAGGTAGGATGGGTGAGAGAAAAATGAGTTAGGAAATGAGAACAGAGTTCCACAGAAGCCAAGAAGAGAAGAGTTCTGAGAGTAAGGATAAAAGAACCCTGGCAGATGTGACTCGGTTGAATGTCACCCATGCCCTGAAAGGTCACTGGTTATCCAGAGGTCACTGGTTCCTGAGAGGGGGTGTTCAGGAGGCAGCCAATGTTCTCTCCATCTCCCATCTTCTCTCTCTGAAATCAATAAAAACATATTTTTTAAAAAGAAAAAGGGTAAAACAATGAACATTAAAGCAGAAAATAATGAATTAAAAAAACTTACTTATTTTTTAGAAAACCCAAGGCCAAGATTCTTTGAAAATAAATAAAACAATAAAGCAGAAACACCTCTGGAATGTCATCATTGTTTCCAAATATGATTATCTACCTACAAAACATAAGCACTAAAAGCTAATTAGTATTATAATAGAGTTTTACAAGGGATTTAAATTTTTAAATAACTTCATTTAAATCAAAATGATACATTCAAAAGCAAAATGACAAAATTCCATTATATAAAATGTATAATTTATTTTAAAAGTATCTTAGGAATAACAGAACAAAAAAAGTCCTAAAACTGCATGAATTAAATTTAATTTTCCTGAAGTACATAAAAGAGACTCAACTAAATAAAAGTTAATGTTCCTTGGTGAGAAGACCAAATATTTTAATTAAATCAGATCTTTAATGCCATCATAATCAAAATCTAAAAATGGTATTTTAAACTTTGAAGAGTAATTCTGAATTCATTTGAAATAATAAACAGTAGAGTTGCCAAATTTTGAAAAGAGAAATGAGTAAGCACTTGTCCCACAAGATAATTAAAACTTACATAGCCCGGCCAGCAAGGCTCAGTGGTTGAGCATCAACCTATAAACCAGAAGGTCATGGTTTGATTCCCAGTCAGGGCACATGCCCAGGGTTTTGGCCTCAATCCCCAAGGTGGGACAGTCAGGAGGCAGCCAATCAATGATTCTCTCTCATCATTGATATTTCTATCTCTCTCCTTCTTCCTTCCTCTCTGAAATAAAAATATATTTTAAAAAGACTTATACATATACAAGCATTAAAACTGATACACTGATGCTAGAATCAACTTACAGACTGAGCAAAAGAAGTATAATATGGCTTATATTATAAATGCAGTATTAAGTTGGTGATCTTTTATATTAATAAATTATGCTAAGGCAAATGGTTGAATATAGTATGGGGATAGGGAGGGAAATTACACTTCAATTTATGGCATGCTTCAAAATACAATGGATTTAAGACTTAGACATGGAAATTATGTTCTTTTTAAGTTGGTATTTCTTTGCTTAGCACCTATCCACATTTCTTGGTTGAATTTCTTTATATCAATTCCTAAAAGAGTTATTTTTACAATTAAGATTTCTTCATTTGTCATGCGGTATGTGAAATATGAAGAAAACATCCTACTTGTCAGCCTTTAAATATAATTATATTACTTTTAATCTCCAAAATGCCCATTGCTGGCTCTCAAACCCAAGACCTTCCTACACGCAGAGGTCTCATCTGTGAATCAGTAGGCTTTCTTTCTCTAAGCAGCTCTACCACTGGCCAGACTTTAGACGATTCAATTCTATCTGTAATAAGACTTCATATTAAAAAGTGAAAATAGTAATCTTTTAACTCTACTTCAGGCCATAATATTTGAACTTCAGGCCAAATTATTTCTAGAGCTCTTAAGGAAGTTTCCTTATTTTAAAAATTCTGTAGAATTTTTCTTACAGTGTTTTGACAATTATTTTTGCACAGGTGGCAATAGATCTATACTGACACTATCTGTATTTCTTTCTACAAAAGACTAAAAGGTAGTGCCTGGAACAGAACACAGACCAGAAATACATTAATACATTATGAGAATTTTACTTGACTCTCTCAACTGCACTTCCCTTTTTTTTCTTAATTCCTGCTTTGTATTCCCTTCCCAACTGCTTCTGGCTTATGGTTTGTTGTTGACATTTAACAAGTGGTTATTGTTCAACATTTCTCATTACATTCTCTTGAGTTCTTCATAAGAAAGTTGATCCTTATGTGTAAAAAATAAACCAATAGGAAATAGAACTAAGTTTGACAGGAACTTCTATTATGTTTTCAAACTAGGTGGCATCCCAGTGCTAAATGGGTCAGTCCATCAAAACTTGGTGCCTTTATAGCCCCACCCCACCCCCTCAATTCTGCAAAACATGTAAAATCGTTTTTAAACATCCAATATTATGGGAAAATAATATGTTCTCTTTTTTCTTGGTAGTAAATTATTAAAAAGAAAGAGACTAGGTCTGACTTGGAGGTACTTACGGAAAAATAATGTAACCATCACAAAAAAAGAAAGTATTAATCTACATAGGTATCAAGCATGCTACTCATAATCCAGGTTGATTAAGTTTATGCTGTATTTTAAAACAGGAGAGTGTGCTTGAAATCTTTGCAACCTGTGCAGTAATTCCACTCTCCTCTTTTTTCCTAATGATTAGAATTCTGTGCCTTTTGCTTCCTGCCCTACCAGGAGGGTCAATGTCTAAGCAATGAGTTAGTCAGAAAGGTCAATAGCCAGCCCTCTCTCCTATCTCATAAGGTCTGGTCAGACATAAGGAGGAAGCTCACTGGCCAAAAAATGGCTAAAAGTCAGGAGGGGCTACCTGTGTGAATGCTCTAGACTCTGGAACAGGTTGATCTCTGGTTATTGCAGGTGTAGCTGTTCCTCCTATTAGAACAGAAGGCACAAAACTCTACTCTAGACTCTAACTAAGGTAGAAATAAGTAGAGCAGACCACCATATGACTTGGCTGCAATCAACACTTCACATTGGGGAAATGAGTCCTTATACAGTAAGCAGGTTGATTTGAATAGTACACTGGAAAAGAGTTAGCAGAGTCAACATTGGGAATGGAGTCAAAGCCGCAGCTGGTTATAGGGATTACTTCACCCTGACCTTCTCCACTCAGTGGGGAGGATGAACCACTGAGAATAAGATTTAAGTTCTCTGGATCCATTGCCAATATCATTTCAATTCACTTCCTAAATTTCACATAAACATCAACTTCCAATGCATACCACTACAGTTCCAAAAGAAACATTTAAGCCCTAAGACAGCTTATTTCATCTAATAAAATCATCAGCATTGCAGGAAAAATAATATATTCTGAAAACAATATTTTCTTTTGAAATATCAGTGGCAGAAACAAGATCTCTTTGTGTACTGATAATGATTTATGAAGAAGTCTAAAAGAAAATATACAAACATTTTAACAATTTTGCTAAGAAAATGGGATAATTTTTTTTCTATTTTTCCGTATTTTCTGTACTGGTTTTTCCACCTTTAATCCTAATCCTATCTAATAAAAGAGTAATATGCAAATTAGCTATCACTCCACTACACCCACAGGCTATGCTCTACAGCCAATCAGGAGCAAATATGCAAATTAACCCAACCAAGTTGGCTGTGGCCATAGAGTAGGAGGCTTGGGTTTACTGGGTAATGGAGGAAGCTAAGCTTTCCACACACCCTGGCCTCCAACGTAGGCCTCCAGCTCAAGGCTATGAAGTTTCAATTATAGAAGATAAATACATCCTAACAAAAATGGCTGTGGCCATGGAGCAAGTAGGAGGCTTGACTCCACTCAAAGATACAAAGTTTCAATTATAGAAGATAAATAAATCCTGATACCAGGGCTTCTGCTTGAGTGGCTAGGGGGGGTAGGGGGATGGCCGACTTGCAAACCACCACAGGCCCCTCACCCAAGCAGCCCCATGTCCCAAGGGAACCCCCACCCTGATCCAGGACACCCTTCAAGGCAAACCAGCTGGCCCTCACCCATGCACCAGGCCTCTATCCTATCTAATAAAAAAGTAATATGCAGATTGATCATTCCAACACACAATATGGCTGGCTGCCCCCATGTGGTCAAAGATCCTGCCCCCATGTGGACACAAGAAGGCCACCACAAGATGGCCAGCAGGGGAGGGCAGTTAAAAGGAACTAGGCCTGCAAGGGAGGACAATTGGGAATGATCAATACTGCAGAGGAGGGAAGTTAGAGGTGACCAGGCCAGCAAAGGAGGGAAGTTGGTGGTGACCGGGCCTGCAGGGAAGGGCAGTTGGGGGGGACCAAGCCTGCAGGGGAGGGCAGTTAGGGGTGACCAGGCCTGCAGGGGAGAGCAGTTAAGGCCAAACAGGCTGGCAAGGGATCAGTTAGGCATCAATCAGGCTAGCAGGGGAGTGGTTAGGAGGTGATCAGGCTGGCAGGCAGAAGTGGTTAGGGGTAATCAGAAAGGCAGGCAGGTGAGCATTGGGAGCCAGCAGTCCTAGGTTGTGAAAGGGATGTCCACTGCCCATTTAGGGCCTAAACAGGCAGTTGGACATCCCTGAGGGGTCCCAGATTGGAAAGGGTGCAGGCTGGGCTGAAGGACACATACCCCCATGCATGAATTTCATGCACCAGGCCTCTCGTAATATCAATAATACTAATAATAAACAACACATATGATGCTGGATTAAAGTTATATAGAATATAGAAAAAAGTTGTTATCAAACTCAGAAAATAACTTTTCTAAAACTATTCAGAAGTCCACAGAATTTTCAATAAAAGCCCTTTATCATTCTGGCCAGAAGAATCAGAGAAAAGCTCCCAGGCAACCACCATTAAGGAGGAATGAGAGAGAAATCCTAGAAGAGAGAGAGCCAGAAAAAGTAACTTCCCAGTTCTGTCTGAACACCACACAAGTCTAGAGTGACCTCTGAACAGTGCATATGTGGGACAAATTCAAAGCAACATAGCAATGGCTTAAAGAGCTGAAATGAGATTTAGCTCAATGTAACCTCCAACTGTTGAGAATGAGATAGAGTTTACAATGAATCTAATCTGATAAATTGCCTGCAAAACAAACAAACAAAAAACCCATCAACATTCTTCAGAGGGATATAACAAAAGTCAGAGTCTACACAACAAAATATTCACCATGTCCAGGATATAACTAAAAAGATCTAGAAAAATCTGACCCATTTTCAAGGGCAAATATACTTAAGATGTCAGTCCAGAGATAACCCAGGTGTTGCAATTATTAAACAAGGACTTTAAGGCAGCTATTATAATTATGCTCCATAAAGTAAAGGAAATGTGTTAAAGATGACTAAAAGATAGAAAATCTTCTTTTAAAATATATAAGATAGAAAGTCTTAACAAAAAAATTAAAATAAAAATATAAATATTATACCTGAAAAATAATGATATTTGAAAATGTCAGATGAAAGAGTCAGTGAATTGGAAGATAAATGGACAGAAATTATTCAGTATTTTTAAAAGAGAAAGAAAAGCTTTAAAAAAAGAACTCTTAGAGCCCTATAAGATAGTATCAAAGCTTTGGCATATGGGTAATCCACATCCCAAAAGGAGAGGGCAAAAAGGGGTGGAAAAAATATTTGAAGAAATGATGTCTGAGAACATCCCAAGTTTGGAGAAATACACACATTTATAGATTCAAGAAGTTCATTACATTCCAAGTAAGTTAAAGTAAAAGAAAACCACATGTAAACTGCTGGAAACCAAAGACAAAAATAAAATACTGAAAAGCAGACAGAGGAAAACAACACATTATTTACAGGGAAAACATTTACAGTGTCCAGGATAATCCAAAATGACTATGATTCCCCATCAAACACACCTGAGACCAAAAGACAGTGAAATTGGATTTATTCCATGCTAAAAGACACACACAAAAAAAAGTCAACCGAGAATTATATATCTAATAAGCATTTTTTTTAAAAATGACAGCAAAATGAAGACATTCAGATACAGGAAAACTAAGAGAATTATTTACCAGCAGACTAGAACTACAAGAAATGCTAAAGATCAAGTTCTTCAGGCTGAAGAGAAATTTCATGAGAGAAAAACTGAATCTTCAGAAATGAGCCTGGCCAATGTGGCTAAGTGGTTGAGCATCAACCTTTGGTCACTGGTTTGATTCCTGGTCAGGGCACATGCCTGGGTTTCTGACTCGCTCCCCAGTAAGGGGCATACAGGAAGCAGCCGCTCCATGATTCTCTCTCATCATTGATATTTCTATTTCTCTCTCCCTCTCCCTTCCTCTCTGAAATCAATAAAAACATATTTAAAAAAGAAAGAAAGAAGAATTAGAAATGGCAATGATCTGGGTAAGTTTAAAAGGCCATTTTTAATCTTGTTTTTAAAAAATTGTATGAAATATTACAATGTTGTCTTGTGGGTGTTTGTATATGCAGACATAACAATCAAAAAGCCTGGGATGAGGGTGGGTAAGAGAACTATGGCTGAAAGTTTCTGCAAACTAGTTCAATATTAACTCTAGACTGTAAAATGTTAAGGATGTATATTGTAATTCCTAGAGAAACATCAAGTAATAGAAAGCAGTAAAACTAACAAGTCAAAAGATAATAAGATAATAAATACAAAAGTATTATTAAATCTTAGAAAACATTTTAGAGTAGATAATAATGAAAATACAACAAATTAGAATGTGAGGATGTAGTTAAAGCAATGCTTAGGTGGAACAGTACAGCTTAAATGCTTAAATCTAAAAGGAAGATCTAAAATCAATAACCTAGAATTCCACCTTAAGAATCTAGAAAAAGAGGAGTAAAGGATACCCAAAGTACACAGAAAGATATAATATGAGGATATAAATCATTCAAAATAGAAAACAGAAAATAATTGAGACCATTAACAAAACCAAGAGCTGGTTCTTTCAAAAATATCAACAAAATATTTAAAGCCCCTAGCTAGATTGTTCAAGAATAAAAGTGAGAGAGCAAAACTCACCTACATCAGGAATGAAAAGAGATTTTCACTACAGATCCTAAAAAAGTAAAGGATAATAAAAGAATATAACTTTATGCCAATAAATTCAACAATTTAGATAAAATGGGCAAATCTCTGAGAATTTCAACTTATCAAAATTAACATAAAAAAGAAAATCTGAATAGTCCTATGATAAATAAACTTATTTACTGCCAAAAATCTTACAACAAAGTAAGTTCCAGGTGGTTCTCTCATACACTCAAGAAAGAAATAACACCAATCTTACACAAATATTTTCAGAAAAAAAGAGGAGAAAGAAACTTATTTTTCCGACACTTGCATAACCCTAATACCAAATCTGAGAAGGATATTTTTTTAAAAAAAGAAAGTATATACCAATATCCCTCATGAACATAGATGCAAAAATCTTTAATAAAATATTATCATATCAAAACCAAAATTATATATAGATATGTAGATATATATATACTCATTTTGTTGTTGTTAAAATGCACATATTTTTCCTTGTTTGTTTTTTTAAGAGAGAGAGTGGAAGGAAGAGAAAGGGAGAGAAAAAATATCAATATGAGAAAAACACATCAACTGGCTGCCTCCCGCACCTGCCCTGACCAATCAGATTGGGGAGCAAACTGGAAACCCAGTATGTGCCTTGACTGGGGATCAAACCCATGACCCTTCAATGTGTGGGCCAACACTTTAACCACTTAGCAACACAGCCACAACCAAAACTATATTTTTAAAAGCATAATATATCTTAATCATATAGAGTTTATCCCACAGTTGAAAATTTGATTTAACATTTGAAAGTCAATATAATTGATAATAATAACAGAATACAAGAAGATAAAAGTGATCACTTTAATAGATAGTGGGCAATCATTTAACAAAATTCAATACCCATGCTATCTAATAAAGAGGGAATATGCTAATTGACCCTTGAGCCATCATATAAATGGCAGTGCCAGCAGCTAATAAGGAGGGAATATGCTAATTGATTTCCCTGCCCTCAAAGATAATGGCGTCCACAACTGGGCCAGGGCAGCAGGCAGGCCTGGCCACTCCACATGCCTGCCTCCAAAGTCCCCCAGTCCCTTTAATTCCCCAGCTGCCCAGGGCCAGCCCGAGGCACAGGCAAGCCTCAGATTATAGCTGCCCAGCCTCGCAGGGCCACCCAAGGCTTGCACTGATGCAGTGGCAGCAGCAGAGTTGTGTGATGGAGTGTTGCCTCCCCTTGACTGCCAGGTTGCCTCCCAGCCCTGAGGGCTCCCAGACTGTGAGAGGGAGAAGAGGGAGCAGATCAGGCTGAGGGACCCTCCCTGGCAGCACATGAATTTTCATGCATGGGGCCTCTAGTTTATAATAAAAAATAAGTAAATAGTTCTGGCAAGCTATGAATCATAGGGAACATGACTAGATGAGTTAAACCTCAATCTGATTAAGAGAATTTACAAAAAAAAAAAAAAAAAGAAAAACTAACATTATGTTTTTGCTTTCCCCTGAAAATTGAAAACCAGGAAAGATGCCTCGACTCTAACAACATCTAATCATCATTGTACTGGAGGCCCTAAGCTATTAGAATATAAGGAAAAGAAAGAAAAGGAATAACGGTTGAAAAAGAAAACTGTCCCTACTTGCGGATGACATGATTTTTAGGTTAAAAGTCCCAGTGAATTGCCCTAACCCAGTAGCTCAGATGGTTAGAGTGTCACTCCGTACATTAAAAGATTGTGGATTCAATTCCTGGTCAGTGCACTTATGTAAGTTTTGGGTTTGGTTCTGGTTGGGGCACATACTAGAAGCAACCCAGTCGATGTTTCTCTCTCTCTCTCTCTCTCCTTCTCTCTCTCTATCTATCTATCTATCTATCTCTCTCTTCCTCTCTCTGGAAAAAAAAATCCACGTGAATCAACAACATAATTACTAATGCTAATGAGTAAATTTTCAAAGTTGTGCAATCTAAGGTTAACACACAAAGTCAACTGTATTTTTATATACTAGTACCAAACTTTTGGAAAATAATGCCCCTCTCCAAATTAAATACTTTGAAATTAACCTAACAAAAGATGTCCAAAATCTACACACTGAAAATTAGAAAACATTTCTAAGAGAAACTAAAGGCCTACAAAAATTCCCAAACCATGTTTGGAAGAATCAAATTGTTAAAATGGCAGTTCCCCTCCAAATAGTGCTATAGATTCCATGCAATCCCAATCAAAATTTAAGCGGGCTTTTTTATAGAAATTATAAGATAATTATAAAATACATACACAAATTCAAATGACTTTAAAGTGTGATTTTTAAGAAGAAAGAGCTAGAGAACTTACAATTTCAAAACTTACTATAAATCTACAGTAATCCAGGCAAAGGTCCTGGCAAATCATTATGCTGAATAAAGGAAGCCAAATACAGCTGAGACCGGTTTGGCTCAGTGGATAGAGAATCGGCCTTCGGACTGAAAGCTCCCAGGTTTGATTACGGTTGGGGGCATGTACCTTGCTTGCGGGCACATCTCCAGTGTGGGGTGTGCAGGAGGCAGCTGATCGATGTCTCTCTCTCATCGATGTTTCTGACTTTCTTTCCCTCTCCCTTCCTCTCTGTAAAAAATCAATAAAATATATTTTTTTAAAAAAAGGAAGCCAGATACAAAAAAAAGTATATCTTATATGTTTCCACTTATATAAACTTCTAGAAAATGCTATCTATTCTATCATATCACACAGCAGATTGGTAATTGGTTGGGTGGTAGAAGGGGATGAGAACAGAGGTAGATAATAAACAGGGCAGAAGAATGGAAACGTTCAGTTACCTGGTTTACAGTAACTGTTTCAAAGATATATATGGGCAGAAGAATGGAAACGTTCAGTTACCTGGTTTACAGTAACTGTTTCAAAGATGTATACATCTGTCAACACTCATCACATTGTACACCTGTACATGATACAAACGGTACATCTGTACATGATACAAACGGTACACCTATACATGATACATTCTGCAGTTAATTGAATGTAAATTATACCTCTGTCAGGTTGTAAGTAGGAAGAAAACAATTTGCTAAACTTTTATATTTGCATGTTAAAAAATAAAAGAACTATGAAACTCCTTTAAACTCCTGCAATGCCAAATAATCCTTGCATTAAGCCTACAGTGTCCAACTGCCCATCAAAGAGTTTTAGGGCCACACTCAGGAAACAGCTCCCTATTCCAAAAGAAGGCACATTGCTCTCAGTGCTGGAAGGAAACGTTACGTAATGAAGTTTAAGGTTTGCCTAAAACAGCCAGCCCCTGTCAAGGGATAGCAGATAATGTCAGGGAATTGGGACTTAAATCCCCTCCACTGTGACCTCTCAGTCTCCCACAGGCCCTCTTACTCCCACCCCTCTTTGTCTCACAAACCTCTTTTTCTTTCCTCACAGCCTGGTGGTCACATCGACCTATTTTTCCCTTCCAGCAGGTTTTCATTGCTCCCAGTTCCTCCCCAACCGGTGCTCTCCAGCCCCAAACCCGACAGTAGCTCAGTCCTGTTTTCTGCCCGGATTTTCCACGAAAATGAGAGCAGATCAAAGAGGGGGGACACTGGAGACCAAAGCTCCGCCCAAGTCCCACAGCCTGTCCTTTCCACGTCTTCCCAGACGAGTCACCCACGCCCCAGTCCACGACCTTAGCTCACCCACCTCCGGGGACGCCTCAGCTCCACTCGGTGCGGGAAGATTGGCACCACCGCCGCCGGCCCAGCATCCAACCGACCTGCCTGGGCCAGCGGTTGGGTGGCTCACACCGATGGGGAAGGATGAACGCGCTCGGTTGCCCAGCAACAAGCCGCGCGCCCTCCTCTGCCCGCCCTCTGTCCCTGGCCAGGGTCCTCCGTGCTGGGGACGGCCACCCCACGAGTTTCTGCCCCGCAGAACCAGCTCCAGGGCGTCCTGCGACTAGAAACCCAAACCCAGGTTGAGCAGCCTCACCTCTTAGGGCAGTGAGGACACTGGTCCCAAAGAGCCTCTGAACTGAAGACCCCAAATGGGCCGGTTTTGCCCAGCTTAGCCAACTGCTTTCTTGGCACTCTTGTTCCTCCTACTAGTACATTTAATGAATAATGCTGGGCCATGAAACTTAAAGCTTTTCTTAAAAAAAAAGAAAAAGACAATATTATATGTCTGCATTATATGCCAGTTAAGGGTATATTTTCAAGGGGGCAAGGGAGATGGAAGGGGTCCAAAGCTTTCCACCTAGAACTCAACTCCTAAAGAGAATCTTGAAATCAAAGATATGAGATTCAAGAGAGTTTCTATTCAAATACCAGGTTCAGCCATATTCAGAGTTTCTGATGTCCAAGGGAAGAAAGGTTATACCAAGCAATAGTTGGCATTATCTATTAAAGTTTAATATACACATATTCTATGAGCCAGCACTCCACTCCCAATATAAAGGCATTCACATATGCACCAATAAACATGTACACCACTACTCACAGTAGTTTCATTCACAATGGCTAAAAACCAGAAACAACCCAAAGTCCATCAGAAGTAGCATGTATAAATTGATTGTGGTATAAAATGCATCGGTATGCATGAAAGAAATGAATAAACTTCTCCGTGAGTAACAACAGAGATGAATCTTTCACATATGTAATATCCAGCTATTAAGCCAGACACAAAGGAGTACATTCTATACCATTCTGTTCACATAGAGGTTAAAAACCCAAGTCAGCAAAAACTATAGAACTTATGGATGTGTGTCCAGTCGATGTATTACAAATAAATGCAAGAAAGTAAAAACCATAACCACTAAGGGAGTCTTCTTGAGAAGGAGGAATGTGATGGTGAGTGGGAGGGCAGTACGGGAGTCTTCCTGTGCTAGGGGCTTTCTGTTTTTTAACCTTGGTGATGACGACTTGAGCTTTTTCATTTGTGATAAACCATTATTTTCAGTTTTGTTCATGTCCCTGTGTTATATTGCACCAAAAAACATAAAGAAAAAGAAAACTCGATTAGATGAAATAGTGTAGATGGTAGTTCTTTGCTGAGTGCCTGGCACATAGCAGGCTCCCACATATTTACTTTATATTCCTCTAATCTCTCTCAAACTCTCTTTCTCTCTACAAATACTCAGGCAACTAATAAATGAGATCACAACAGAGAAAAAACTGCCATCCCTGAGGTTTCTTGGCACCCACATCACATCTCATTGCCCTGTAGATGCTCCATGTGGGCAACTTCTAAGTGTGGCAGCAACCCCTCCAGACAATAAGTAAATTACTTTTCTGTGCTAATTAAAATCATGTGCAAATATGAAGTGACTCATTGTTCTTGTTACCATCCTAGATCCTGCACAAAAATAATGTACAGGCATGTTCCTAAATTGGAAACAAGTGAAAATTAGTGTAACTTTGAAATGATTTAAATGGTAAATATTTTTCATTAATACTTTTTTATAATCAAAAATGGTAAGTATTCAGATATCAATGCTATATAATAAAAGCCTAGTAATGGTAAGTGTCCAGTTGTCTGGTTGTTGGCAGTTCAACCAATCAAAGTGTAATATGCTAATGATATGCTAAGGCTGCTCAAACACTCACTATGACATGTATTAGGGAGCAATAATTGCTCCAACTAGTAGGTTAGCTTGCTGTTGAGGTCTGGCCAATTGGAACTACGCAAGATTGGCCAGACCCACCCTGGAGCCCTCCCACAGTACTTTCCCCACTGGCCAACCTCCCACATTCCTCCCTTGACCTGACCGTGCACCAGGGGGGTCCCTCAGCCTGGCCAGCACCCTCTTGCAATCTAGGATCCCTCAGGGGACGTCAGTGAGCCAGTTTCGGCCTGATCCCGCGGGCCAAATCAAAGGACCCCACTGGTGCACAAATTTATCCACAAGGCCTCTAGTATCATATAATATCATACCACCCATGAGGTAGATAGCATTAGCTTCATTTTATAGCTAAGGTACTATGTTCAAAGACATGAAGGATTGATCTTAGGTCTGCTAGCTAGTAATCAATCCTGTGCTAGGAACTGTAGTCTAGATCTACTAAGAAAGGAAATGAAGAAAGAAAGAAAGAAAGAAAGAAAGAAAGAAAGAAAGAAAGAAAGAAAGAAAGAAAGAAAGAAAGAAAGAAAGAGGGAAGAAAGGAAAGGAAAGAAAGGAAAGAAAGAAGGAAGGAAGGAAGGAAGGAAGGAAGGAAGGAAGGAAGGAAGGAGGAAAGAAAGAAAGAAAGAAAAGGAGTGAGGAGGAAAAAGGAAGGAGAAAGGGAGTGGAGGAAGAAGAGGGAGGAACAGGAAAGTAAAGAGAGAAAGAAAATAAGGAGGGGCAGAAGGATGAATAATAATAATAGTTATGATCTAGCCCTGACCAGTTTTGCTCAGTGGATAGAGCATCAGCCTGCAAACAAGAGTTCCAGGTTTGATTCCAGTCAAGGGCAGGTACCTTGGTTGTGGGCACATCCCCAGTAAGGAGTGTGGCAGGAGGCAGCTAATTGATGTTTCTCTCTCATCTATGTTTCTGACTCTCTATCTCTCTCCACTCCTCTCTGTAAATAAAATCAATAAAATATATTTTTAAGAATATAGTTATAATATAAAGGCATTTCAAATTCGTTGTTGATATTGTAATGCCTTCATATGAAAATGTTAATACTTTTGGTGTCATCTTAAAAAAACAGCATAAAAATAACTCAAGCAATCATTGAAACACTATGATATCATCTAGTGATATTACTCTCAAGCCACCACCTACCATTCCTCTTGTCATCAGTTTTGGAGCTCCCTATTGATTCACTACATAGCAAGTAAAGGAAGATTCAATGTAATATTCAACTTCCATAGCTCCACAGAATCCTCACAGAACAAATTCCAAACAAAGTTCTCCAAAGAGAATTCAAGGCTCCTCACAACTAGGGCCTGCCCAAGGATCAAACTATTTAGAAAATAAATAATTAAAATTGGATCTTCACTTCATATTATGCATTAAAATAAATTCCAACTGGATGAAAGATTTTATTGTACATAAGAGTAGCAGATGTAGGTAAGTCTTGTAGGCATCTATATATATAAAAGGCTAATGTGCAGAATGTCCCCTCAGGAGTTCAACTGGGAGACCAGGAGTTCGACCACTCACTCTGATGTGTGCTGAGTACCAGGGGACAGCAGGAAACAAAGGAAGGTCCTGGCTGGCCCTGATTTCTGTGCAGGCCTAGGGACCCTACCTGTGCATAAATTTTGTGCACTAGGCCTCTAGTTAAACCATAAAAGGCAGAAACTATAAATAAAAATATTAATGGGTATTTTTAAAACATCTATGCATTTAAAAATAAAACCATAATGCAAATAAAAGCCCAGTGAAAAACTCACATTCATGGCAGACATGGAATTAATATTCTTTGGATGAAAAATAGACAAGCAGTCAACATTTTTAATTGAATAATGAAGACATGAATTGACCATCTTCAAAAGAAGTTTTTATGGCCAATAGAAATATAAAAATATTCCATCTCAGAAATGTAAAATTAAGTAATGGTATGTAATTTTTTGCCAACCAAATTTAAAGTTCAGTAACAGAATATATGCATGGGAGTGAGAAAATAGAATCAGTCAGAGATTTCTGTTTTCATTTTGCTAGATGTCATATAGTAAAATGTCTCAAAAGCCTTAAAAACTTGCATGTCTTTTGTCCTAGAGATTCCACTTTTATTAACTTTTTCTAACCACAGAGGCATGTAAATTTAACAATAATGATTGAAGCATTGTTTTAATCACTGGAAGGCATGAATCTTGGCTTAAATTTAGTATCCTCAGTGCCTAGCACAATGCCTGGCACATAGAGAGTGCTCATTGATTGACACATCTAAATAATGTCACTGATTTAGCATTAGTTGAGACTGAGCTGCTGCCAGAACACAGACTTGTCATTATAGAGATGTGAAGCCAAAGATGCTCAGGCCTTGGGGAATGTACATGAACATTACCCGTGAGCCCCTTGATCACTGGATCTATTTCACTGCCTGGTTAAGTTAATAACATTCACCACTAGCAAAAGTCTCAGTCTGTGGTTTTTAGCAAAGGTTGGTTATTAAAGGTAAAACAATAATGGATACTATCAACATTTGATTTTGACATAAATTACTTTAACCAGTGACATAAAATGCAAATTAGAGGGTAAAGTGGTGAATAGAAAGCAAATATACTCAGAGTTTGCTTCCCTGCTAGACCCAAAGGCAGCCTTGCCTGCAAAAAGCAGACACCACAGAAACCACTCCAACTTGGTGATGAGGAAGGAGTAGAGCCTTTTGATGAGTTACAGTATGAGGATGACACTGGAAAGAATCATATTGCACTTCCATGAGTCTTCATTCCTTTCCTCATCAGTTAGGTCACCACAGGAAACAGGTGGCATGCTCCAAAGGATTTAACAGGGCTCAGGGAGCAGAGAGAACTGAGAGAACTAACATTCAATGTTTAGCAACAACAAGGGGTATTGCCACATTTGATATGAAAGGACAAGGGTGAAAAGAGGTGTTAGCAGAGCCTGGTGAGAGCTGAAGCTAGGAAGAGGGGCCACCTGGCAGGAGCTGTAGACACAGAGAGACATTAAAGGACAAAGTCACAGTGATGTAGGGAGAAAGCAGAAAGACTAAGTACACCTACTGCTCTATCTTCCTGGCCTTCATTCCTGCACTATTGCCTCACATTGGCCAAATGCAGTTGGAAGTCCATGAAGATTGGCTTCTGGGGCAGAGAACAACAGAGCAGAGGAAGGAACTCAGAAGAATAATAGAGAAGAACCAGCAAAGTCCACTGCCCCAATTTACCTGAACTGCTTTAATCCACACAAACTAATTCTCTGTCTGAAGGTCCTCCCTGGCATTGCTCACCCCCAGCCCGATCAAAATCACCCTATTTCCCCCCTGGTGACTGATTAGCAAATGGAGTTTAGGAATGGACCCCTGAGAAGTCAGCTTTCACCCTGCCCTAGGGTGCCTCAGAAGTCTGGCCACCCAGCTTGATCTCAGGATGTTTAAAATTAGATAAAAATAGCAAGCACTGAGCAGAAAGAAAACTCTGTGAATTAAATTATCCATTTGAAAAGAAAAAATACAAATAACACCAACAACCTGGGTGCAAAGCAAGTATACCTGGCTGAGAATGAAGGGTTTATTTTTCTTGGATAGTGGCTGGTATTTAGCATTCCAGCTACACTTTACACTTTCAAAAGGGTTTGCTTAGGTGTTCGCCAAGTATCGTAATGCACTAGAGATTTTTTCTGAGTTTGAGGTCAAAACCATTCCTTTTCTAAAGGTAGACATGTAAGACTGTTGGATGTGCTTTGTAGCCTAAACATTGAGCTTAGAGAACCAATGCCTGGTTTATCCTTAGAAAAACTAACAGCTCTCCCTAAGTAAGCTGTAAAAACAGAAGCTGCATTTAGCTGGAGATCGCTTGCTGCCTGAGACTTCTGCACACCAGTCCACTTTCTCCAAATGCACCTCCCCCAGTACCAATCCATGGGAAAATAATAAGCTTTGAAGATGTGTTGTTTTCTGTTCTCCAGGGAAAGAAATATTTTTTCTCTCCACCTGGTTCTGATTAAGAAGTAAAGCAGAATTCAAAAACTATCAGAGCCTGGTAAACAGAGCCCATTGAAGCCCTGTCTAAAATTTGTGGATCTTTGTTCATTGAGCCCAGGAATTCACCCCAAAACTCCAGCTCTTGCAACTCATGAATCTTCACCTCAGCAGATGGATCTATATATGTTGAAACCTTTTGTGGTGTTGCCTTTTCATATTGTATATTGTTTGTCACAATTAAGCCTTGGCACTCCACTAAGCTTCCTTGCACATATACGGTAATATTTGGGGTCTTTAATATTTGAAGTATCTATGATAAGCTTTGCATGCTTGCTTCATTTCAGATGGACTTAGACACCCAGGAAGAAACTTTTTTTAAGGGAATCTGTATCAAATAATTCTCAAAGACAGCAACTAAAGCTTCTTTGCAGTAATATCTTGGATTTTGAGGATTTTAGAAAATGACTTAAGTGATACTTCTCCTAATAAGTCTTAAGTGGTTCATGCTAACTCTGTCCATGAGAAGAGGGTATGAGGGAGAAAAGAGAAAGTGTCTGGGTATATTAGGGGTGCTGATTTCTCATTTCAGTACTCCCCAAGTTCGGGTGCTAAGAGTGGAATGGCCTCCTAGAAGCCAAGACACACTTCCTTCACCTTTCCTATAGGGATGCTTCCTGGACTCAGGCTCTAGGTCTTGCCTGCAGTCACCATAGCCAAGGAGATAGATGGTGGTACAGGAGGTATGGGATCTCCCATCTCTTCCGTCTTGAGCCTCCTCTCCCCTGAAGGTCCTTAACCTGTGTCTCTTGCAGTGTCTGTATCCTCTTCAGGTGTCGCTTTTCTCGGGGAAACTGGAAAGTGATTCTAGGCAGGGTCCTGATGGGTGCTGAGCGGCAGGTTTGGCTAGACACCCGGACCTCACTCCCCACATGGGAGCTCCCCTTTCCTCTCAGACTGTAGCCAGGAGGGACCAAGATTTCCAGGGAGCCAGGCTGGTCATCTGTAAAAGATCTATAAAGAGGAGGAGCAAGTGTGCCTGGATTGCACCACCATTCATCATCCAGCACCATCCAAGTACCCAGAGTAGATGGCTCTTTATTTTTGTCGTCATTTAGTGCATTTGCTATGCACACAATTGATGTGAGATAGGTATTAATATACATACCCCTTTTAAAGTTGAGAAAACAGAGAGAGCAAGTCTCCTGCAGAGTACAGATTAGAATTCAGATGGGATTCCAAATCCCATGCCTTTAAACCAAACCCTATTATCCTTGTCAATTGCATGAACAAGTCAAGATAGAGTTTGTGTAATAAGAGAGACCTCAGCCTCAGAGAAGAATCCAACCCTGCCAGGGGAGTGTGCCCAGCTCCATGCCTCCTATTAGCTGAGGAGACCTTGCTTGTGCCTGGAAATTGAGAACAATTCTCTCTCTCCCTCTCCCTCTCTCTCTCCCCATCTCCCTCTCCCTCGGCCTCTGCCTCTGCCTCTCTTTCCCCCTCTCTCCTTCCCTTCCTCCCTCCCTCCCTCTCTCCCTTTCTCCCTCTCTCCTTTCCTCCCTCCTTGTCTTTAGAGATGCTTAGAAATGAAAAAGAAAAGACTGTTGCCCAAAATTTACCATGAAATATAGACCACAAAACTAGAGCAAAAGATATAAAAACATGCTCAAAGTCACTAATCATCAAAGAGACAAATCAAAACAATGAGATATCATCTCACACCCATGAGAATGGCTACCATCAACAAATAAACAAAGGACAAGTGCTGGTGGGGAGGATACGGAGAAAAGGAACCCTCATGCAGCCACTGTGGAGAACAGCATGGAGTTTCCTCAAAAAATTAAAAATGGAACTCACATTTGACCCAGCAATCCCACTCCTAGGAATGTATCCCAAGAAACTAGAAACACCAATCAGAAAGGATATATGCACCCCTATGTTCATAACAGCACAATTTACAATAGCTAAGATTTGGAAACAGCATAAGTGCCCATCAGCAGATGAATGGATTAGAAAACTGTGGTACATCTACACAATGGAATACTACATTGCTGTAAAAGAGAAAGAACTCTTACCATTTGCAACAGCATGGATGGACATGGAAAGTATTATGCTAAGCAAAATAAGCCAGTCAGAGAACGATAAATATCACATGATCTCATTCATTTGTGGGATATAATGACAATATTAACTGATGAACAAAAATAGATCCAGAGATCTAGAGATAGAGAAGCATCCAATAGAACCATCAAACTTCAGAGGGAAGGCAGGTGGTAGGGAGGATGTTAAGAGATCAACCAAAGGATTTGTATGCATGCATATAAGCATAATCCATGGACACAGACAGTGTCCATGTGCTGGGGGTGGGGGTGGCTGGGGAGAGGTCAATGGGGGGGGGAGACATATGTAATATTATATGCAATACTTAAAGTTTAAACAATAAAGAATAAAAAAATAAAACACAAGAGCAAAAGGGAGGGAGCTCTTCTCTGGTGCCTGTTCTCCCAGAGTCTCCTGCCCCTTCTCCGGAGACACTATGCCTCATCCCCCACACCAACTCTCCCTAGATTCAAACAGGTCCTGGTTCACCTGGGTGGGATCATCAGGCCTCACAGACACCCCAGCCACTCCAGGCTTTGTTCTTATAACTCATAAAAGCTGGAACTGGGAGTCCAAGCCGCTCATTTGGAAAAGAAAGGAACTGAGACCCAAAGGGTCTTCCCTAGTTCCACAGAAAATTCTACTTCAGTGGGACCCTAGCCTCTCCAGTACCCTCTCTGCATCTCCTCATATCCTCTCTAGTCCTCGCTTCCTCCCTCTCCCATCTCTTGGGACAATGACCTGATTTATTCTCATTCCAGCACCTGCAGGAGTTTTAGAAGCTTCTGTCCCAGTGTAAACTGACCTTCAACCCGAGGACTGCGCACTTTATTTATTGAAACCACTTCTTTTGGTGGCGTGAGAGGGGAGGGTCAGGAGGAGGTCAGAGGAGACCAGGGATTCACAATGGAAGGTATTTGGCAGGAGGAGGCCTGTGGAGTGAGGAGAGTGAGATCCACCCAGATTGAATGCATCATTGAAAGCATTTGAAAGAAAACAAACTTACAGGAGCCCCACACCACCCTGTGGAAGGTAGGGGGCATCAGAACACCAGAGGTGGCTGGGGCACGGTGCTCCCAGGGGGCTTCTCCAGGGACAGCAGTCCAGAAGAAAAGGAGACACACGTACTTCCTCTCTTGGGGACTCTCACACATGAGTTGGCTGTAAATGAAACTTCAGGAGGGGTCTCCAGTAAATACTTTGCAACAAGGCAGGTTCAGAGGGTGTGGTCCTTTAAGAAAATCATTATACCACACTGGTAAGGTGTATGGGATAAAAATGGTTTTGATACTTAAAGACAGGGAGGAAAATAAGGTAAATGCCTGATGATTTCAACGTGCTGCCATCGTCAAGGTAGCTGAGAGCCTGGCACCCAGAAAGATACCAGTAATTCACACTGTGCAACCCAAATCTGGCCGGGCCTGCCCCAGCCACCCCCCAGCTTCGGGGTGGAAAGGCGGTAGACCACACCCTAGAAACCCAAGAGCACAACCACGGAGTTCTGCTGCAAGGCAGTTCCTTCTCACTGCCTGGGCTGGGCTTCATTTGTTTGCCAATTTAAACATACTATTTAAACATGGACGTTTCCTTTACAGCAACAAGTAAAATATTTTGCTTGATGGAAAGTTGATGCGGCTCTTTAACTTTTAATCAATATCTGCTATTGAAAGGCATGGCTGCTGCCTTTGGGGGTGGGAGGGCATAAATAATTGCCTTGAGACACACGTTGATGGCCCTCGAGGGGGCCAACCTGATAATGTTGCTTAAAATTGACAATGGATGCCAGTAGAAGAGCCATGCCCAGTGGAGTGGGCCTGAAAGCTCAGGGATGCCAGGACTCCAAGACCCTGGCCAGCAGTGTCTGCCTCCATTCGTTCATTCCTCTCTTGGTCCGTTCATTCCACAACCCACTGGACTAAGTCTCTGGTGTGCTCTCACTTGGAGACTTTGGAATGGGTAGATATGGTTTCTAGAGTCCAACATCCTTTCCCACCGGACACCCGCATGTCCAGTGTCTGGATTGGGGTAATTAGTTCATTGATTGAGTCAACAAATCTTTATTGAAAGCCTACTATGTTCCAGGCTCTGGTCTGGCAGCAGGGAACACTGTGGTTCTCCAGGCTCCCCAGAGCTTCTAATCCAGATGACAAGTAAAAATGAAAAAAAAAAAAATAAAACAGAAATGGAGTTTGCTTTAGGAGAGTAATAAAATCCTGGCAGGAATCTGGAACAAAGTGTGGATGGAAAAGGAGAAGAACTAAGCCCTAGCTGGTTTGGGTCAGTGGATAAAGCGTGGGCCCCTAAACTGAAGGGTCTGGATTCGATTCTGGTCAAGGGCACACATATCATCTTGGTTGCAGGATGGATATCTGCCTCTGGTCCAGGTGCATGCAGGAGGCAACCTATCTAAGTGTCTCTCAATCGTGTGTCTCTCTCACATCCATGTTTCTGTGTGTCTCTCCTCCTCCCTTCCACTCTCTCTAAAAAGCAATGGAGAAAATATCCTCTGGTGAGGAGTAAAGAGAGGGGAGGAGGGAGGGAGAAAGGGAGGGAGACAGAGAGAAAGGAGATTCATTTGATTTGGTTAGAAAGGTCTGCAAAGTCCTCATCACAGACCCAGAGAGGCTGTGTGGACGTGCCACAACCGATAATGGTAAGTGTTGGCAGCTGCATTTCTTACTTTGGTCCATTTCTTATCTGGTTACAGTAGGCAACCAGGACTGGAGCATTCAGAAAGTGGTCAGACTTCCTGGAAACCTTGTTAGGAACCCAGCTGAAGGGAATGCTGCCTAGTGTTTCTGTTTAGAAGCAAGATCACTGCAGTGTGAGCTAGGTCCTGGGTTTCACTCTGGGGCCAATAGGACAAGAAAAATCAAACTTCAAACAAATGCATGATTTTCAAAATAAAACTTTCTTCTGGTGTCAGTTTTGAAATAATTCCTGGAAGTCTCAGAAGCCACTCTGAACAGTGTCCTCGAATTTAAATTTTAAATAATGAATGGAACTACCTTCCAGCCATGCCAATAAATTAGTCTTTTGTCAGTCCAAAACACAATTTTAAAATTAGGAGAGAATCAGGATTCCTGGCTAGAGTGAGTTTTTAGATATAGGTGGTTTTTTTGTTGTTACAAAAGCTCTGTTAAATAGAACTATGGAAATTTGAGGATCTTCGAATTTGAATAGCCAAAGTTAAACCACTAGGTCCAATCAAGAGGCCCTGGGAAAGCTCCTGGGTATATGTGTGTGGGATGGGCATGGTGGATTGAAGGGGTGGTGCTGGTGGTGTCAGTGCCTGAGAAGCTACTCATAGACTGTTCTGGAAGAATTTAGGTTTACGCTGGCAGCCTGGAGGCAAGAGATGGCATTCAGTGAGTTTTCTGGAGCCCTCAGGTTCCATCACAGCTTCCCATTATCTGGAGCTCCTACTCGGGGAGGAGTAGAGCTCTGATCTACCCTCGCCCAGGCCTCCCTGCGGTCTGTGGCACACAGTAGGCCTCTGCTCCTCTAGACCATTCCTGCTACCAGACCTAAAATTTGTCACGTTTCCCCCTCATTTTCCAGCTCTATACCTGAGGCGTGCGTTTCCATCCCTCCCCTGAGACCCCACCCCCACGGTTTTCAAGTAGCCAGAGGAGAGTGTGGGCACCGCTGGGCAGACGGGGGGCTCCAGACTCGCACGGGGGTGGGGAGACACTCTGGGACCCAGCACCTCCTCGGGCCGGGGCTGGCTCCAGTGAATAAAGCAGCCCTAACTCGGGGACACTGGCGCCTGGGGGTGCTTCGCGGTTGCCAGGACCAGGCCTGGGCAGGGGCGCGTGCCCTCCGAGGGAAAGAGGTTCGGTTCTCTGCGGAGACCCAGGGAGCACTCACTCCTTCCTCCCGAGGCTAGGGATTGCCCAGGAGGGCACGCCGTCCTTCCCAGCCTTTCTCATTTGAATGCATGAAAATGCAAGTTGACTTTGGCAAGGCGCTGCACTTTCGCAGCCAGAGGGACCGTTTTGTCGCTCGAGGGTGAGGCCAGGGGTGAGGGGCAGCTCCGGCTCCAACATCCGGCAGCGCGCACCCGGGCCCGCGCCCGCGCAGCCCCGAGATCCGAGGGCGCCTCCGGCAGCAGCAGGGGAAGGGGCGGCCGTGGCAAAGGCCTGGACTGAAACGTTCCTTGAATGTTTTTTAGTAAAGTTAAGCCCTCCGTGTGTGCATGCATTGGTCCCACACACACCTGCAGGGCCGGGAACTTGACTTCTCCGCTCGCTGCCAGGCCCGGGCCGGGGAGGGGCCCGGAGCCCCTGCCTCCTGAGGGTGGGCGCCTGGTGAGTGGCGCATCCCTTTCCCCATTAATTGGTTAACGATAGGAGGAAGGTCAAAGAAAGGCGAGTGCGAAGAAGAAACGAGACAGAAATGGGAAGAGGCAGCGAAGGGCCGAAGGAACCGTGGCTCCGGGCTTCTGTCCTCGCCCTGAGCCTCAGGCTGGTCCGGGCCGCGCCTCCCCGGGCGCGGGGCGAAGGCTGCGGGCGGGCGCGGGTCCGGGCACTCGCGAGGGCACACGGTGGCGCCGGCGCCAGCCTTCCGCAGTCCGAACGGCGGGCGCCGCTCTCGGTGTCTGAGCCTCCGACTCGCCGGCCCGCAGCCCCGTCGGGAGAGCGTCGGCGGAAAGGGGACAGGCTGCGGGCACCGGAACACGCCGTCCTCGGAGGGCGCCGTGGCCCCGCAGAGCCGCCGCCTCGGGTCCTGCTGTCTGCGCGCTCGCGGTCCCACGGAACGGGAAGGCGCCCGGCGCCGGCCCCGCCTCTCATTCATCGCCCGCCGCGGCCAGCCTCCGCGCCCCGGGGAAGGTCGAGGGAAGGCGCTCCCGCCAGGCAAGGCTGCGAGAGGGGAGCCGAGGTGCGGGTTCGGCCGCTGGGCCGCGTGCCGCCTGCTCCCACTGCGAGGGGGTGCGGGAGCAGACCCCAAGGGCGTAGAAGGCTCAGCTTCCGGGAAGGGCGGAGCCGCTTCCTCTCCCCGGGGCCCCGGGAGTGACCCCGCAACCCTCTGCCCCGGTACCTCGGGCGTCCCAGGCTCGCGCAGACCCGTTCTCGCCCAGGTTTGGCCGGGGGCTCCCCCCTGAAAACAGGTCCAGCTCCCCGGGAAGCGCAGCAGCTCCGGCGGAGCGTGAGCCTAGGACCCACTTGGGAGGAGCGGCTGGAAACCACCGAGGTGCAGCGCCACGCGTGCCACCTGACTGCCCACCGCCGGCCACCGGAGGCGGCAGCGGCGGGTCTTGGTTGTGTGTCTCCCCAGGCAAAGATCCGGCGTGGCCCAGCTGGTTCGTTTTTAAACCTTGGGGAGACGACGACGGGCTGGGGCTGGGTGCACCGAACCTTCACCTCCTGGACTTATGAAGTGTCTTGGAACGCCGCCCACTCCGATGGAGAGACCGGGAGCTCACCGAGGTGCCACCTTTCCTCCCTAGGCCTAAGGCAGTCAGCCGTGGGAACCAAAGCCTCAGGCCCAGGGAGGCGTTCGAGGCTCTGGCCGCCGCCCCGGGGGCAGCTGGGGGCGCCGGCGAAGGATTCGGCGTTCCAGCCCCACGACAGGAGGCGCTGTGAGACGCGAGGCCGAGGGCCTGCGGGTCGCGGAGCCCTCCCTCGGGATGAAGGCCCTGAAGCTGGCAGAGTCCACTCTTTACCACCCGTCCTGGGCTTTGAGGAAGCACAGGAGAAACTTCCCTATGGCCATCCCGCTGTGAACAAGGGGGCTTTATTCTTTTTCCTAGGTTGACTTCTTCTTCTTCTTCTTTTTTTAAATGAGGCCTAGTAGGTTTGGCAAATGTAGGCTAAAGGAGGACAAATACTTGCTTTCATCGACCCCCCTTTTAAGTGAAAGCAGTTTTGCCCCCTTAAAGCATCAGCTTCTTGTGCACCAGGAAAGCTGTCACTAAGTAGTCACTACCCATAGAAAAATGCCCTGGTCATGCCAGGAGGGCGTCCGAGTATCACCACGGAAGGAACAAGGAAGCTCATTAGCACTGAACGCCCCCCCCCCCCCCCACCCCCCCACCCCACCCAGCACCCACCCGCTCCAATCAGGCCCAGGAAGCGAAGCATCCGTGTTCTGTACACGTGGAACTAAGGTCCTGCCGCTGATGGGAAAAGGTGCAGACCCCCGCAGTTCTGAACACACTGACACACATTGACGGGTCTGACTTGTGCAGGCTCCCGCTCTTCTGATTTCCAGGTGGATTTAATTTCACCCTCATTCCTTTTCTTACAATGTGAAGTACCTCCCCCCCTTTTTTGTTAAAAAAAAGGGGGGGGATTGTAATCCAATGCTTTTATCTTTTTTTTATTTCCTTAACTGCACATCTTCACCCTCTCCTGCTCCCCTGCTGATTTAAGAGATTTGTTTGGTTCAGGGATTTAATGTGATTCTGATGCCAGATTTCAAGGAGGAAAGATTGAAAAGAACAAAGCGGGGCGGGGGTAGGTATCGGTTTGGAAGACAAGTTAAAACACACTTCTCGAAATGAGATTATAACATTTAAAAAACTTTTCCAAACAAGAATATTTTGTGGATTCTTGGTCATTTTATTGCCTTTTTAAAGAAACCTAGTGCTTCTACAGAGGGTACGACCCACTCAGAAACACACGGTCACATTTAAAACACACACTCACATGCACCATCGCGCAAACCTATCACCAGTTCAGCGCCTACTTCCAGTCTCTTTAGTTGGTACTCCTCAGGACTTGTGGGAAACCCAGCACCCAGGGCCTCACAGGAGTCAAGAGACTTTGCTCCGGAGAGAACTTCCCACCGATGTCCAGACCCGTGAGGAGCCCAGTGAGAGCCTCCGGTCCCAGCCCGGCCCCTCCAAGCCGGAGATTGGACCAGGCGCCGCTGCAGCCCACCGCGGGCTCGGGCCTGGCACCTTCCTAGCCGAGTCGCTGCCTTCCCGCGCCGGCGCCCGGGCTCTCCCAGCCAAGGCGCTTAATTAGGGCGAAGTCCCCTCCCCCTGACCTTTCCCTATCAGAAACCGGACGGTCGCCTCCACCTCAGTCCCCAAGGCTGCGGAAGGGGGGTGGGAGGAGGAGCCGGGCAGAGGGAGGACAGCCCGACTCAGATCCGCCTGCCCTATCACGCAGACATCTGTTCTCAGCCCTTCCTCTTTATGACTGCTGCAGATGACAAGGGGAGTAGAGAGGACCGAGGCAGGGAAAAGTTATGTCATAAAGGTATAAACCGGGGCTGTGACTCACCCGCTCTTAGCCGCAGGTACGGCTTTCGTGGCCGCGTCTCCACTCGGCGAGCCAGCTGCCCGGCTCGGCCTAACGTCGTCACGGGGCTCGGCTGACTCAGATGGCCGGGTTTCCAGTGACCGGGCAAAAGTGGGACCTTCTTCTTTTTCAAGCCTGAAGTCCGGAGGGGGGTGGGAGGGGGAGACGGTACTTTAGGTCCGGAGTCAGGAGGGTGGGGGCTGGGGCGGGCCGCGGAGCGGGACGGGGTGCTGTCCGGCCACCCGAAGGCAGCGGGTCCCCGGGGAGAGACCCCGGTCCCGTAGCCAGCACCGCCCCTCGAGTGCGGGCTCCCACGCCGCTGCCCCAGCGCTTCTCCCCCGGCTGCGCGGGTCCTAGCGGGAACCCTCGCTGGCCCGCCCGCCCGCCCAGGCTATTTTCTTTTTTTTTCCCTCTTCCAGAGGGGGTTACACCCCACCCCCACCCCATTTCCCTCTTCCCCCGGCCTCCGGGCTTAAACCAATTACGCTGCTTTGCAAACAAAGTGAGGGCCCGGTCTGGGGGAGGGGGCGCGGCGGGCGGGGGCTCGGGGGGCGCGCGCGGCGGCCGCGCCGCGGGGCGGGAGGCGCGGCGGCCGGACTGGCGGGCGGCGGCCTCCTCGCAGGTGCACCTCGGGCTTTGTAGGTGCGAGCGTCTTTGTGCGGCGGACAAATGGGGAGAGGACGAGGAGGTGGGCACTCGAACGACGTAAGATCCACATCAGCTCAACAGCACTCGTCCCACAGAGGCCGCCCGCTCACTTCCCGCGGAGGCGCTCCCGGGCGCCGCGCTCCGCGGCTGCCTCCCGCCCCCGCCCGCCGCGCCGCCGCGCACGCCGCGCCCCGCAGCGCCGGGCTTCCTCCTCGCTAGGGCGGCGTTGGACCGGCGCGGGCGCTCGCACCCGCTCGACTCCCGGCTCCCCGCCTCGCCCCCGCGGCCGCCTGTCGCTCGGCACAGGGCTGCATGGTTGCATCGGGGAGGGCGACTCCAGGATGTTAGGAACTGTGAAGATGGAAGGGCATGAGAGCAGCGACTGGAACAGCTACTACGCGGACACCCAGGAGGTGAGAGGCGGCAGCAGGCGGGACAGTCTGGCGGCCGGGCCGGGAAGGCCGGGCGGCCGGGCGGCCGGCGGGCTGGGGACGCCTCCTCCGGGCCGGCGCCGCCCGCTCGCCGCCCGACCGGGGTGGCCCCGGCCCGAACCCACGGCCCCGCGAGGGCGGCCGGGACTCGGCGCTCGGCGCTGGGAACGGGCGGGAGGACTCCAGGGTATTCTGGGCTGTGGAAGCACCCGCCCTGGAAGCATTTTCCTCTTCCGCGTGGAGAGCCCGAGCCGGAGCCGGCCCGAGGTGCCGCGGGTGGGCGGGTGGGCGCGGGTAGGAGCTGGAGGCCACTCTCATTTGCCTACAAGGGCGGCCTCTTTTTTCTGCAGTTGAATTCGCAGATGTGTTTTGGTGGAAGCTCTGTGCCGCTAAGTTGAGCGACTTAATAAGGAACCGATTCCAACATTTTATAAAACTTCTTCAAAGCTCTGGGAAGTGTGTTCGTTCTTCTCTAGAACCGCTGGGTGGCGCTGGTGCAAGCTGACTTTTCCTCCAGGGGAACATGTTTCTCTTTATTGTCCCCATGGTGGCATGTTCATATAGTTTATTTTACAGTGTGCACAAAGGGATTGCGAGGAAAACCAGATACTGGCAGAGCCACCACCAATACATTTCTCTGGAAACAAATGGTGATTGCCTCTCAAAAAGTTTATTATTATTATTGAATCTGCCTTAGACAGTTCTGGGGAGAGGAAAAGGGGGAAAAAAGTGAAACATGGTTTAAGACATAGACAGAAAAATATGGCCATCAGGAAATATTGTCATGGTAATTAATTGATTTTGATTTGCATATTTATATCTTCACAAACTTAACTTGCGTTTATTTGCATATGCCATAGCAGAGTGTGCCCAGTTAAATCTGTTCACCTTTTGTTTTAAAATAAAGTCATATTTCCTGATGAAAATAAATTTAAGAATATCATTATTTGTATTAAATCATCAGGGAAGTAGCTGTTGTATGTCCGGACTCTATATTTTTAACATATCTATTGCATTCCAAAATTTCTGTGGATAAGGGTTTTCTCCTACTGGTGACTTTAAAAGGAGCTCAGAACTCTTTCTCAGGTTTAATTCAGATGCAGTCATCTCAACCCACTAGTTAATTAAACTCTCTGTGGAAACAGGGGTTTCTTGCAGGTTAAAGCTGAGATTTGGGAAGTAAAAAATAAGTAGACTTTGATTTTGCAATTTTAAAGTATTTGAAAACTATTAGCCAGGGTTTGAAATGATCAGCAGCAACCTGTCAATATGTGGGAAAAAAACAGATGATTATTTCAACAAATCGTGTCGCAGTATTTTCTTAGGGGGCTGGAATACGTAATGAAATTAGTGTACATTTTTAGTGACTTAAAGAAGTATATGTATAGTCATGTTACAGTTAACTGCATTGCTATTATCATGCAACCCTTCCTGACCCTTCTCCTATTGTAGGTCTAGTTTATATTTTTTTCCCAAAACCTATTTAACCTGTGAGTTTCTCTCAACATTACACTTGCTACAGGTAGAGGGAAAATACTATTTCTAAATATAAGCAACGAAAAGTCACCATTGGACAAAAACCGCTAAGACAGTAAAACCAGCTGGGAAATGGACAGTCATCTGGCTTTGAATGCTTTATTCTAGCAAGAGAGTTTAATTAGTAGCCACCCCTCAGATACAAGGCTATTATTTGGTCAGCCAGCCTGGCAGGTGTAGGTGAGATGGGTGCTGAGCTGTTGCCCTCCCTGTTGCCAACCCACAGCCTCTAACGGTGGAGTGCAGTGAATAATCGGAGGGTCAGCGATTAATTCTGTTTTCGGAGTTTTAACTCCTTTTAACCAAAGGGCACTTTCTTTGCGGAGGCCTCCTGGCTGGAAGGAAGAGGAGATGGAGAGACCCCGGAAGCCAGCCCCGGAGTCTGGAGTGTAAGGGGCTTACACGTTTTCCTGGGGACGTTTGCTGTGAGCTCGTCTTGCATGCCTGCCGCGCTAGGGTTGTTTTCCTGCCCTGCAAGACGTTGGCTCCTTCTGGGGAGCGCGCCTGCGGGTCTGCCCGGGGTCAGGGGTCCTGTGCCCTCCTCTTGCCTTGGGTTCGCGCACTGCTCACGCCGCCCTTGGGGCCTCTTGGCCCGCTCTCTCCCCTCCAGGCCTACTCCTCGGTCCCGGTCAGCAACATGAACTCGGGCCTGGGTTCCATGAATTCCATGAACACCTACATGACCATGAACACCATGACCACGAGCGGCAACATGACCCCCGCCTCCTTCAACATGTCCTACGCCAACCCGGGCCTGGGCGCCGGCCTGAGCCCCGGCGCGGTGGCCGGCATGCCGGGGGGCTCCGCGGGCGCCATGAACAGCATGACGGCGGCGGCGGCGGGAGTGGCGGCCATGGGGACGACGCTGAGCCCGGGGGGCATGGGCGCCATGGGCGCGCAGCCCGCGGCCTCCATGAACGGCCTGGGCCCCTACGCCGCCGCCATGAACCCCTGCATGAGCCCCATGGCCTACGCGCCGTCCAACCTGGGCCGCAGCCGGGCCGCGGGCGGCGGCGACGCCAAGACGTTCAAGCGCAGCTACCCCCACGCCAAGCCGCCCTACTCCTACATCTCGCTCATCACCATGGCCATCCAGCAGGCGCCCAGCAAGATGCTCACGCTGAGCGAGATCTACCAGTGGATCATGGACCTCTTCCCCTACTACCGGCAGAACCAGCAGCGCTGGCAGAACTCCATCCGCCACTCGCTGTCCTTCAACGACTGCTTCGTCAAAGTGGCGCGCTCCCCCGACAAGCCGGGCAAGGGCTCCTACTGGACGCTGCACCCAGACTCCGGCAACATGTTTGAGAACGGCTGTTACCTGCGCCGCCAGAAGCGCTTTAAGTGCGAGAAGCAGCCCGGGGCCGGGGCCGGGGCCGGGGGTGGCGCCAAGGGCGGCCCGGAGAGCCGAAAGGACCCCGCGGCCTCCACCAACAGCAGCGGCGACTCACCGCTGCATCGAGGGGTTCACGGAAAGGCCGGCCAGCTAGAGGGCGCCCCGGCCCCAGGGCCCACGGCCAGCCCCCAGACTCTGGACCACAGCGGGGCGACGGCGACAGGGGGCGCCTCGGAGTTGAAGACTCCAGCCTCCTCCGCTGCGCCCCCCATCAGCTCCGGGCCTGGGGCGCTGGGATCGGTGCCCCCCTCCCACCCAGTGCATGGTCTGGCACCCCACGAGTCCCAGCTCCACCTGAAAGGGGACCCGCACTACTCCTTCAACCACCCCTTCTCCATCAACAACCTCATGTCCTCGGATCAGCAGCACAAGCTGGACTTCAAGGCGTACGAGCAGGCAATACAGTACTCACCCTACAGCGCCTCTTTGCCTGCCAGCCTGCCGCTGGGCAGCGCCTCGGTGGCCACCAGGAGCCCCATTGAGCCCTCAGCCCTGGAGCCGGCCTACTACCAAGGTGTGTATTCCAGACCTGTCCTAAACACTTCCTAGCTGTCCTAGACTAGGGGTTGGTTTGTCGTGGCCATGCTGGTGGCAGGAAAGGGGGGGGGCGGGGAAACAACAGCCAACAAACACACACACACCAAGCTGAGCACAGCATAATAAAGTACCAACTATTTTGATTTCTCTTTGTGTGTGTGCGCACAATCTTTTTCCCACTGCAAAGGACTGTTACCTTGTTGTTACTCAAATGCCTGTGTATATCAGTAGGAAGAAAACCGACCCCAAGCCAACATATGTTTTCCCTGCAAAGTTTAATGATCCACAAGTGTATATATCAAATGTTCCTGCTTCCTTATCCCTTTCTTTCCTCTTTCCCATCCAGACACATTCTAGTGTGTGCAGGCTTTATTTAAAAAGAAGAAGAAGAAGAAAGATGGTCAAGCTTGTAAAATATTTGTACTTTTTTTTCTCTCTTCACCTGACCCTCCTCTCCCCTCCCCCTACCTCCCCCACACACACAAGTTTACAGGTCTATGGCAATACTCTTCACCATAAGAACTCAAAGAGTGAGGAAACAAGTAGACACTATGGGCTGTTAAAAGTATTAAAGGACAATACTGCTATTATGTAGCAAAACATAAACAGGTTGTAAACATCAGAGCCATTTGTTTCTCAGCTTACATTTCTGATCCATTTAGATAGCAGCTCTCTTAAAATGAAATACTTAAAATGAAATACATATGTATTATGTACCGACATTTATGCACATGCTCAGATATGTAGACATCCTCCGTGTATTTACATAATACAGAGAGGCAATAGGTAGGTGGTATACATGCTACATTTTCAAGAGTTGCCTGACCAAGACATTACAAACACACCCCCTCCTTATCCTCTCTACCCACAGATAGCCCTGGGAATCAATTCCCCCAAAATTGCCCCTCTCAGTAACTCTGCTCCTTACTTTGCAGAGTGCCATGGTCATGTCATTCTGAGGTCAGATAACATGTATAAAATTAGCTTCTATGTATCTATACCATTTAAAGAATATTTTTCTCCAGAAAAAAAGGGAATATTACAATGTTCGAGGAGAGATGTTATAGGGAGCCATATTTCAGCATTTGGTTCAAGATTCCAAAATCCAATTGATTGTGGTAATTTTAATTATTGTCATCGTGTGCTTGTTCATTCAGTGTTAATGCACTTTTCACAGTTGGACATGATGTTAGTATAGTCAGACGGGTTTCATTATTATTCCTTTTTGCTTTCTCAATGTTAATTTATTGCATGGTTTATTCTTTTTTTCTTTACAGTTGAAATTGCTTTAAATGATGGTTGAAATACAAATTAAAATGTTAATTTTTATCAATGTGATTGTAATTAAAATATTTTGATTTAAATAATGAAAATAAATTTTAAGCCGTGGAACATGTTCTTGATCATTTGCAGTTAAGGACTTTAAATAAATCACATGTTAACAAAAAAAGTATTTTTGTTATTTTCCTTAATTAAATCCAAAATAGATAATCTGAATATGATATTTTTCAAAGTCTGGCACTGAATATAAATGACAAAAAGGAAAATAATCTAAAACAAACTTGTTTTGTTTATGTTTATTATAGGAACATGTAGTTAGTAAAAAAAAGGCTAAATACATTCAATAAAACTGAATAGATAAATTGATTTAATATCTCAAGAATTGAGATGAAGATTCCTTATTTTCAGTAATTTTTACTTCAATTTTTGACCTGGCCTTAAAACTACTGTTTCCTTTGAGATCTACCAGTGGATCATGGACTTCTTGGAAATTAAATACACAATGAAATAAATACAATTAATTTAACTATCCTTCCCTCTTTCCCAATATACCGTTTTCCTTTCTCTGAGAAGTATTTGTATAAAATATCAGATGTCGCTGTTAAAATTAAGTTGTCTGCAACAGAGAATCCCGAATCCTCTTTACATTAAAAAGAGAAACAAAACTTAACCATCACGGTGGCTTTGCAGGGGACAAGAAAGGCCAGTTAATTCACTCCTGCCGGGGAAGCCTTGTGCCACCAGGCCATTTCACTCGCTGCTATTTTGTGTGGTGTGAAGATATTTTTAAAATATTGTTCCTAAAAATATTGTCCCAGAGAAGTTAAAGCCAATGATTTCTTTGCCTCCTAAGAAGCTTTAAAATGCAACTGCACCCCCGGACCGTTGCTGGAGATCACAAACTCATTAATCTCCTTTGATAGTAGGCTCACTTTCCAGTCCACCTATTTCTTTGTAAGTCTTGTTAGGATTGACATCAACCATAACAACACCAGCCCAAGCCGAGGCTGGCCTGCCCGAGGCCCTGTGTGGGTGAACCCCATCGCGGCCAGGGCTTGAACTTGGACAGCCTGTCCTTTGATCGCCCCACTCCACACAGAAGACAAGATAAAAAGAGCTGCGTGAATCCCTTAATTGTCGAGTAATTGCCTCCCCAGATGAGAGAAGGGGTGCCGTGTAGCACTTGAGAAATATGCAGAAATCCCAAAACCCCGCGCTCCCCTCGGCTAATGAGAGGAGGGTCGGGAAAAGACTGGTTTGAGTCGTTTCAAACCCTAATTTGGAGACCCGGGCAGGACAGGGAAGGTCCAGGAGGATAAAGCTCGCGGCCGCAGCAGTTATTTTATGGAGATAACGGGCACACCGACGGTGACACGTTTGAGCTCCAGTTTAATCGCAGGCGTGTGAGCGTGGGCCTGGGATCGCTTCCGGCCACCCTGAGTCCCAGTCCTGCCAGCGGCCCCGCCGTGTTGCTCCCCTCCCCCCGCCCCCACCCCTCTCAGGTCCCGCATCTCCGTGTCGCCCGCACCGCCGGCGGTCAGCGGCCCGAGCTCCGGCTCCCCGGCTAGGCGGGAACTCCATGGGCTTTCGGGGCGGGGAGCCTCGGGCTTCGGGCTCAGGCCCCTTCGGAGAATGGCCTGGTGCCGGGAGGGCTGGCCTGGCCTCGGGGCTTCTGCCTCGGTTCTGGGCAGGGAGCCCCGGGCATCCTCTGCCCGCGCTGCCACCCCTGGGCGTTCCCATCGGGGCGACTCGCGCGGGCCGCGCCGGGCGCCGGGCGCTGGGCGCCGGGAAGGAGGCTGAGCTGGACCACAAGCATCTCGAGGTGACAAGTGCAGTTAGTTCCTCATTGTGTGGGCATGGCCCCCTCCTCGCGAATAAATCTGTTGAGCCCAAGACTTAAAAGTCAACAAAGAAGGCCAGGCCCGTCGCGAAGCCTCGGGCGGCCCCCGCGCCCGCGTCGCCGCGGCTGCCCCCGCTGCGTAATCCTTTCCTCGGAAACCCAGACACACCGCGCCGCCGGCCCGGGGCCAGGGGAACAGCTGTGGCTCCGAGGGATGCGGGCCCTCCTCGAGCGCACCGCCTTCCCGCCACCCGCTCCCCCTTTCTTCGCAGCTTCTGGGTTTCTCCACCAAGGATGCGCCCGCAGACCGGGGCCAAAAGGGGATGCGGACCGCCCAGCGGCGAGGCGCCCGGCTCGCTTCATGGAGGAATTTCGCCCGAGGTGGGGGAGGGGTCCCCGGGGGAGGAGGGAGGGAGGGGAGCGAGCGAGAAGGAAAACCCTTGCAACACACCCAAGTGCAAAAGGCCCCGGAGCTCCTCTGATCCGCTGACTACGTTGCGGAGCAAACACTTAGCAAAAAAGAAAAAAAAAAATGTTTTAGGGGGTGAGTAGAGTGCCTGGAAGGAAAGTTCAAATGTTACTTTCACCTTGTTCGCGGCCTGAAACATTTTTTAAATGGATAAAACAAAAAGACAACTAAACATAGGTGAGGAAAAAGAAAAGCTCACCAGTTCTAGTCAGCAAAACTACCCAACTCAGAAGTTGTCCCGAGTAGCAGGCAGGGCTGTCTGTTTTCTGCATTATGGCAAATGCAGTGTTTAAATCAAGGATGAACTTTAACTCACATTGTCCTTCGTGGTCCCCTTATAGCAGAATGGACTGCTGAGAATTATTATGGGAGGAAGGATTAAACAAACAAAATCCTATTAAAGTTCTTAACTTCTGTTTTCATTTTCTGCCGGCCAGGTACCCAACTGATTTCACTGAAAGTAGAAAAACATTGTGTTTTTACAGGACTCTAACAGATTTGAATGAACCATAGCACAGAAGTAATTTTGGAGTGACAAAATTTTACTTGGTTGTTTTGGCACTTTAAAAAGTTGATCTCAATTCCACAAAAATGCTTATTAAATTTCTTTATAAAAACGTCTCCAATCAATACAAATTCCATTTAATGCAGACTAAAGTAGGAGACCTGTAGCCTAAATTAATTAACCTTTCCTCAGGATCAATTGGTTTTCTGTTGATTTAGAAGTGATATTGTAGAACACTTAGCCATAATGTATTTTAATGTGATACCTCAATATGTCAAGAGGAAAATTTTGTTGAAAAGATAAAAGTTATTCATTAGATGCCTACTAAATTTATAACAAAATATTCTACTCTAATAATTAAATTTTGTTTATTGAATTGTAGTAAAATGTGTTTTGTAACTAAAAGTAGTTAAGATAATGTTTGATTACTTCAAGATAATTATGTGCAAAAAGGTGATTACTTGTAGGCTATCTTGGGCATAATTTACATTATGCTCAAATTTAGAAATAACTTTTTTCCCAAATGGTAAGAATCATTAGCATCAATGGAAACTCACCAGAGTAAAACTGTAATAAAATTAAACAACTTGTAAGATATTACAATCTTCCTATTTAGAAATAGAATACATTTGAGGAGATACAAGGTTCTCTTAAAGTAGCCATTTATGCAAATTTTATTTTCTACTGATAATTCTATTCAAATAACATTTAATACTCGATTACTTTAATAATGTTTTTTCTCCTTCCAGATAGGTAAGTTCGAGGTCACAGTGGTTCCACTAGTGTTTCTCTTTTTAGCTCCCAGGCTAGCTTGGTTCACTGACCTTTGGACAGCTCTGACTGCAGCCCTCACCTTTTGTGTTTGTTTTCTTGTTTTTCTCCAGCCATCAATCCAGCAAGCAACAAGGGGGATGGGGTGGAAAATACCTGTACAGTTCAATTTTAACTTGAAAATGCACACGTTTTCCTACTGTATGTCTGTAAAAATCTGACAGGGGGGAAATCCTCACTTGCTGCCTTTCACTTTCTAACTTCCTCATTTCTCCAATTATGTCAGCTGTAACCACACAGTATAACAGCAAAACTCATGGAGAGCCTGGGCTCCCCTCCCGCTTTGCAGCCCTGGAAGGTGAGGAGCATCACTCCATCTAGATGCCACTTCATGATATTTGGGGGTTTTCTATGTTCTAGTCAGGGTATAAAAGCAGAACCCTCTCTCTCCATATCAGGTAAGGAAAGGGCTTAGAATTCGTGCTTGAGGACCTAAGGGTTCAGGTGGGATGCTGGTCAAGTCAATCTCACAACCTAGCCAGTGGCATGGCAGGCCTGACTCAGAGTTCTAAGTGTGGGGTTGTTTTGGGTTGACTTTCTACTTCTCTCTTCAACTGCTCTTCAAGATTATACATTAGGGGATTTTAGACAAATTGTTAAAAAAATTCCCGCCACCGAGGAAAACAACCTGAAAATATGAACCCTCTCCCAACAAAGCATTACTTGGAAATATGAACCAAAACATTCAACTGGAAACCTCCTTGGTTTTTTTCCTCCCTCCCATGAAATTTTAGTGCTTGTTTAATCACGTCCCAGGTTAATTCATTCTCTCTCTCTCTCTCTCTCTCTCTCTCTCTCTCTCTCTCTCTCGTTATTTTAAAACACAATTTAATGACAAGTATGTAAGGGGCTTTGTGGTGGTTTGTATCGGTTACATATTTACTTTTAAGGACCCATTATGCAAGAAGGAGGAAAGAGGCTTTTTGCGTTATTCAGGTGAGTGGGGCGCTTTTGTAATATTTCTCTGGTCCTGGGTCCCACCTGGGAGCCTGGGGCTTTCTTCCCACAGTCCAGCTACAAGCGCCGAGCCCAACAGCTGCTCCGAGGCGCTCTCCACCCCTTTCTCCTAGGTGAGGCCGATTCCCGAGCTCCCACTGCAGGGAGCCGCGAGGCACCTCAGGGCGCAGACCAGGTTCCCTCGCTCGTCTCATTCACACGGCCTTCTGCTGACACGCGCTCCCTCGCGTTCTGCCTGGCTAATCTATTAATGGGGCGGATAACGCCGATCCTTTGAGGAGAGATGGCGGGGGTTGGAGGCAAGGCAGGGAGGGAAGGGAACCCAATAGCTAGCTCTAGTCTCTGACCCTTGGGCCAAAGGAGTTTAGAGGCGGGCGGGGCTGTGGGTGAGGAGCGCAACGAACGGAGGTGAGGAAAGTTCACGTTGCAAGCACTAAAAACAAACTTCAACGCCCGCCGGCAACAAGTTTTTTTTTTTTTTAATGTTATCTGATGCTAATGTGCTTTCCTGGGTTCAGAACTGCGAAGCCAGACACCTCGGACGCTGGAGAAACACCCCCGCGGGCTGAGTGTCCTCTTCCCTCTGGCTGCGCCCCCGCCCCCGCCGGAGAGCCGGGCTGCGCGGCGGCGTGGAGCCACAGGTGACGTCCTCCCTGCGGACGTGAGGGGCCCCTCTCTGCGGGGTCCACCTTCCCAAGCGCTAGCTGGGCCAAACTCCCTAGAGGCTGGGTCCCAGGGGCTGAACACAGACTTGCACCCTCCCCTTCCCCCCCACCACTCACACCCCCTGGCCATTTGCACTCAGCGAGACCGGCCTTCTGCGCCCTCTTCTTCAAAGGGCAGTCTGGCTCCCCGGCCGGCATCTTAACCGATGAGCCCAGGGGAGCCCCGGCTCTAGGCCTCCACGTGGGCGCGAGGACCCGCGACCCGGCCGGAGGTCCGGGGCCCCGGGACCGCCCCGCCGGGTGCCAGCCCGCTCCCCGCCGGGCCCGCGCCCCGCCGAGCCCGCTCCCCGCCCGCCAGACGGAGCCGGGCGCCGGCACAGGCTGCGCGCAGGCCGCGGCCCGCGCGGTGCTCCCGGCGAGGCGGCTCTCGGCCGGGAGAAGCTCGGCTCTCTGCAGCCGTGTGGGCCGCGAGGTGAACAACAATGCCCGACCCGCACTTCAAAAGCGGCGGCCAGGGCAAGGGGAGCCCCGAGGTTTTTTTTTTTTGCCTTTTCAGCCTTTCATTCCCGGTTGCCTTTTTTTTTTTTTTTTTTCTTAAGGCATCAGCAACTCCAGGGCCCGGGCGAGCCTAATGCCCTTTGATGGGGATTGAATTCATTATCTCCAATAACACAATTGTGCTTGGCCAACGAAAAGAGCAAAAAGGGACTCTATCCCGCCCGAGGGGCCCGGCCGGGCGGGGTGGCGGGAGGGCGAGGCGGCTCCTGGGACCGCTCCGGGCTCGGTCGGGCCGCCGGGGTCCCCTAGAGGCGGCGGGGCGGGGCGGGGCGGGGCGGGGCGGGCGGCCCTCGGTCTGACTTATTTCCCGCGTCTCCCTGAGCAACTGTTCCCCGAGGGGTGGGCGTTGACGCTGCAGCGCCGGCCGCGGGCGGCGAAGCGCTCCCTGGACCCCGAGCCCGAGGGGCGCGCGGCCCCGACGCCCCTGCTGAGCGGGAAGGACCGGTAACGCCGCGCCGCGCCGCCGGCGCCCCGGGCTCAGAGCCAGCGATACTCGCCGCCACGCCGGTAAACGGCTCTAGCGCCCGGCCCGGCGGCGCCCACCAGCTTCCCGCCACCCATCGGCTCTGATCGCGGAACGGCTCCCGGCTCCCGGCTCCGGCGTGTGGTGCCGCCCCCTTCCCCCCGCTCGGTGCATAGTGCGCGGCCTCCACGTGAGCGCTTCCTCCGGGACCCCCTGCCATCCTTGTCCTTTCAGCCCCCGCTTCTCGGCTCTCCAAGCGCACAGAAGCTAAACCAGTTCTGTCACGTGCCTGGGCGTGTGTGTGTGTGTGTGTGTGTGTGTGTGTGTGTGCGCGCATTACTTCCTACACTACCCTGTGTTCTCACCCATTGCTGAGAAAAGCATGCATTGCAGCTGTATTTCAGTCAGATAAAGAATAATAATGGCAGGGTTTGAAGTGTGTGGGTGTTTTTTTTTCAAGAACTCTTACGGAATGCGCAACGGTAGTACCCAAGGATCAGTTCCTGTCCATGAATCATGACTCTCCCGGTCTTCCAGCGATCCACTGCTCTTCAGCTCTTCAGCTTTCTCTTGGGGAATTAGAGCCAACAGGAGCGTGAGAGGGGTGTGTGTGTGTGTGTGTGTCCACAAAACTGTGCCCAAAGCAGGAAAACAATACATTGTTATAAATTGTTATGCTACTTAAGGGTAAACCACGAAAAACATTTAAGACTTTTTGCTAGGAGGTAGTAGGAATTTAGTTAAAATCCCTTCAGTGGATCAAAAGTTACAGATTCAGCTCAGGGAACTCTGACTAGTCCCTTCAATTTTTAGGACTAGGCGCTTGGGGAAGAGAGAGGAGAAAAATTCCCGTGTGATAGGTAAGACTAAAGAGGATATTTTAGTTCTTTCTCCTTTTCCTTTCCCTCCCCCCCCAACTTTTTTGTCTTATAGACGAAGAGCATTCTGAATGTAACTTACATTAAAACATTACATATTTACTTTTGTGAGATCTTTATGGGTCTCATTTACATAAGAAATGTAAAACGTTTACCTTGAAGAAATTCTGAGTAAAGAAACCTATGAGTAATGCTATTCTTACACGATCTGTTAAACTCCAAACATTTATTACAATTTATCAAAGAATGAGTGCCTTATCTTCTGGACCATTACCCAATTTTTATGAACTTACAAAAGAATAGGTTTGAATCTTGGTGACCAACACATGTACATTGTGGTGTTATGTCAGTCACCTTTTATAGAATCTCTCCTGTACCATCAAATGGGGGCTTAATCTCTGTCCTTAGTTGTGACACAACATTCTACACCTGGCGGGCTTCTGCCTTTTCATTATCACTTGTTTAGAAATACTGGAGAAGGACAGACATTTATACAGGGTAAAAGTAGCAGTGATTTAGATGTTCAAAGATTAACAATTTGAATAGTTTAACACAACATGTATGCCCAGAATAAGTTCTATGTAGGCATAACTATTTGGGAATTAATTTTTATGATTATTTTGAAGACTTCAGAGTAACCACATTCTGGACTTAGTTAAGAACTATTCCACGAATAACAATATGTTCAAAACAGCCACCAAAAAGCTTTAATTCTGACATATCCAATAGACCACAGAAGCCACAGGACAGTACTGTGGTTTATGACATAAACAATTTGTCTAGTGCCAGAGCACACTAGAAAGATGATGACTTCTGATGAGTTGGGCACCACAGGATGGATGAATTACTAAACAAAAGATACCACAATTTTCATGTCTTTTGCCAAGAAACAAAATTAGGAACAAAACATTTCAGTAGAAATGAGAATTCATTGTTATTAAAGATGCAATCCCTTGAGCCTTAAGATTAACTGAATCATGGGACCATAGAATATAGTGTTGGAAAATACTTATGTTGTCTAGTCCACCCACCTGCAAGATTACTCCCCTCAGAGTTTCCCCAAGCCAGGTCCAGAATAGATTTAAATGTCAAGAATTGGCCCTAACCGGTTTGGCTCAGTGGATAAAGCATCAGTCTATGGACTGAAAAGTGCCAGGTTCGATTCCAGTCAAGGGCATGAACCTTGGTTGCAGGCACATCCCAGTGGGGGGTGTGTAAGAGGCAGCTGATTGATGTTTCTCTCTCATTGCTCTCTCTCTCTGTAAAAAATCAATAAAATATATTTTAAAAAAAAGAATTGATGGACTCCCATTTTCTGTGTTTATCAATATAATGGAGAAGCACTATGTTCACAGGGCAAAGCATTTTGCCAATGGAATTTTTCTTTGTTATTTATATAAAATCCACTTACATTTACTCTATGCCTCTTTGAAGATTTATTTTCATTAGGTCTCAAATCTGTTTCTGATACCTAAATGCCCACCCCTCTAATTACTTATTTAGCCAATCTATACGCATTTACTCTCCTTAGTTACCACCTAAGATTGATCCAAATACGGTTCCCCAGGTATAAGCATTTGGCTCTATATCCTTAATACTGAGAAGGAAAAATAAAATCAAACCTTAATATTTTCTTTTAATCACACCAGCTTTATAAGGAGGAGGCTTGGTTCATTTGTGTTGCGCAATGCCACCCAAATGTTAAGATTACATCATGCAACTTCCTCACCTTTTAAACTGATTTATTGATTGATTAGAGAGAGAGAGAGAGAAAGAGAGAGAGAGAAAAGGAGGAGGAGAAGGAGGATGTGAGGAGGAGGATGAGGAGAAACATTTGTTTGTTGTTCCACTTGTTTATGCATTTATTTGGTTGATTTTTGTGTGTTCCCTGACCAGGAATTGAACTGGCAACTTGGTATATTGGGATGAGGCTTTAACCTCCTGAGCTAACTGGCCAGGGCAACTTCCTCACCTTTGAATATGACTATTGTAAGAAGTCAAAGGACCTCAGCTTCTTAAAATATGCTAAGTTCTTATCATAAGAACAGGATCTAGAAACCGACCCAGGGGTTGGATCATTTAGAAAAATTCTCTTCTCATACTGGAGAGAGTTTAGAGTATTTGTTAATGTGTGCCTCACAGATTTACATGTGGCTTATCAGAAATTTGTTGGAGTATAATATAGTAAAGAGACCAAGCAAGTTCATTATAAAACTTCTGAAGAAAAGCTAAACATTTACATTTCAATCTCAGAGGTGCAGAAGCTGAGGCTTCAAAGTTGCATTATAATTTGGAGTCTGAGACTCAAAACCAGACTCTGGGCTCCCAAGGACTCACCCTTTTCTGTATGGTGACCACTGGGCCATGCTATGGCAAGAAATAACACTCCAGACCACACCCATATCTTAAGTTACAACATCTTGACTGAGTCAGGCAATTAAAGGAAATGCTTAACAATCTGACAACTATTTTATTTTGGAAGTATAATCAGTAGGAATAGGTTGTGAGTTAAGTAGGGAGAGCAAATGAGAAATGATTTACATTGCATTCCACTCACCTACCTCATCTCAGAAAATATAATAGGTGAAAAGGAAAAGGGAAATTGTAATCAAAACGAAAGATTGTAAGGCCTCGGGTGACTAAAAGAGTAACATTAAGAAGTTGTGTAATAATATTATACTCCATATAAATGCAATGAAAACAAAATTGTAAAGACATCAGCTTCTAACAAGTTGATGGTTGGGTTCTGAGATGGGTAAGTTCTACCAATTCTTGTTTCATGTGAAAATGTTGGGTTTTGTTTAAATTCTTGAATGAAAAGAACTTTAACAATATTTAAAGAGCCTTCTTCAATAAAATAGGGGCTGCATTTTGGGGGACATATTTTAATATACACTTGCAATTGTTACCAGGTGATACTGTTTGTGGAATAATCTGTGATTTTAATAATTAGCATGTTACCTTTAATAGAGTAAAACATAGCCCTTTTTATTTTAGCCTTGTCTTCAGCAACAGAAAGGGTGGTGTAGTAGTCAGTGTTCAACCTGAAAAATAAAAAAATGTAGAACATTAATCATTCTTGACTACAATCATGGCCCCTAAAATATATTTATTGTTTCATCTTGAGGGGTAATAACTAATGATTACCATGCTGTGACTTTATGTCTGTGTTTCTGTGTTTTCAGCTCAGGAATAAACTTGTTTTCAAGAGAGACAAGAAACTAGAGATTGCGAGGGCAATGTAAGGGATGAAAAGATGATAGGGAGAGAGGGAGGGCGAGAGAGGTACCATAGCAGAAAAAGCAGAAAGGATCGGTTCTTATATAGTCTCACACACCAAGAGATTGAGGGAGTGAGAGATGGGACGGAGGCAATTAGTGGCTGGAGAGAGCTAGACAGTATGCTTAGAGGAAGGGCCAGGCGTGAAAAGATTTGGTGTCGTCATAGCAACGCGCTCAGCCCTGCTCCCCCTGAAGCCCATTCAGCTCTGAGCTGCCGAACACGTTTTTAATTAAAGCGTATAAAAGTTGTTTTGTAAGGACTTCTCCTCATCCGATAGATTTCAAAATGGTTAATCAGGCTTCATCTCCTTTTGATGCTCACAAGAGCATGGGCTACTGCCGCCTCTGAGTAAGTTATCTCTCAATCACACCTAATACCAGGAATGGGGAGGCATCTAGTTATTTAGATACACAGAAACAGAATTCCAGTGTGAGTGGGGGTCCATTTTATAACGAAGTGGAAATGTTAATGTTAACTTTCTTTGCTTCAGAAACTGTGGAACTCATCCTTCTGGATGGCTTTGTGCTTGGTTGATATTCTATTTAGTTTTTAAAAATAGCAAGATGTTTTTCCTTTAGGAGACACAGTCCAAAAGCCAAAATAAAAGTTACAAGTTATTTGTATCAAATTATATTTAATCTAGCATGAGTATCCCAAGAAAAGGCTTGTTTGTGCCATCCCATTAACTTTAAAGAATAAATGGGTTCTCACCACTAAATCCTCCACAAATCCACTTTATACAGCAACAGTTGCATTTTTTTTCTTTTATAAAATGGAGGATGTTTTAGAAAACAGCATCTTTTGTTGATTCACTAGACAACTTCTCAAAAGATGACTCACCTTCTCTAGGCTCTTTCATCTCTTTTCTCCCAAACCTGGCCAGTGATCTTGTTTCTAACTTCACTGCAAATGAATAAAAAAGAAAAGACTTTACCTGTCATCTATTCCTCTATATTCCAACTCAAGATTTCTCCATCTGTACCAATGTCTCCTCTGCTTGGTTCAGGAGGACAAGGACTCCCATCCTTCGCCAAGACAAACATATCCACTGACGTTCTCAGTTTCAGACTTTTTATTCTCTGGTTTTCACTGCTTGCTAGCATCTTCACTGTTTGTATTTCCAATGGCTTCTTCTTCTCAGCTTCAAACACATAATGGGAATCTCTATTTTAGGGAGAGAGAAAATAACCTCCTGAATTTGGTTTCACAACATCTTCCAGTTAACATTCCCTTGCCCTCCTTTTCACTGCAAATTTTTTAAATGAGTGGTCTCCACCCATAGTTTCCACTTCTCCATGGCTTTGCAGTTTGACCTGTGGCCCCATAAATGTCTTCCCTGAAGATCATCAGTGACACTTGGTTTCAATGATGTTTTTACTCCCTTCTTTTCCCCTCTGAGTTTCAAGCAATCTTAATATTCTTAGCAATGTTGAACATTCTTCCACCAAAAACTCCTTGGCATTCACCTATCATCATTTTCCATCTCCTCTTGATTGCTTCTCAATCTCTGTAACTGTCTGCTCTGCCTACCCTATACTCCATGGTAGTTCTCCAAGGCTAAGTCCATGGCCTTCAAGAGGAAAAATAGTCCCTCACACTTGTAAACTGGATGGGCACTTCCAGCAAGGCCCTAGTGTCTTTAGGAGTTCACCTGGCACTCACAGTTAGACCTAACTGTTCTCTTGTCAAATGTAAACAATGTCACTGAACTCCAGCGATAGACAAGGCCACTCTATAAACCAAAGAGAAATGAGACAAAAAGAAGACCACTTGGTAATTTTGTCCAAGCACAAATAAAACCAAAGTCATTGGCAAACCACAAAAATAGCAAAAAGTTCCACATCTTAGCTAATTAACACTGATAATGGTTGTTTCTTTACAAATTACAACTTTAGCTTTATTCTTCCTTCCTCCTAGATAAGACTTCTTAAGATGCCCAATCATAGAATTACTCTCATAGCATCCAATTTGAAGTCCCACTTTCTTGAACCCTCCCTGAAATCAGAAGCCCAATCCTGTAAGTCTTTTCTAACACCCTCTAACTGAAATGCCACACAGTTCTCTTTCGTATGTTGTCCCCTTTACCTACAAAAAGTAATTAATCTAACTTGTTCTACTGTAGGTATGTCCCTGAAGGTCTTTGGCTAGAGGACAGTGATAGGCCATTTGTTTCCTGGTTTCATGGCTTGAGCTACCATATAGCAAAGTAAAAGTATCCTTATCCTCTAACAAAAGCTCTCATCTTATTTCTATATTTGCATAAAAGCTATTTCCATTAATATGCAATACATTTAAATTATAGCAAAACATGTCTCCAAACTACAAGTCATGCTTCCTGAGATCCATATTTTTTCTCATTCTCTTTATTACTCAGGCTTGAAAAGTCATGTTCATCATTGACTTATCCCTTCTATTGTCCACACATCTTCACTTAATTAATATACCCTACCAATGCCCCCAATTCTCCAAGCTTTCCTTCCTTGACATGCCAAAGGTCACAATTTTAGTCCATACTGTCCACTCTCTGTTGAAATAGCCTCTAGAACAGTGGTTCTCAACCTTTCTAATGCCATGACTCTTTAATACAGTTCCTCATGTTGTGGTAACCGCCAACCATAAAATTATTTTTGTTGCTACTTCATAACTGTAATTTTGCAACTGTTATGAATCATATCTGTGTTTTCCAATGGTCTTAGGTGACCCCTGTGAAAGTGTTGTTCGACCCCCAAAGGGGTCGCAACTCACAGGTTGAGAACCACTGCTCCAGAATCTCTTTAGCCAATTCTTATCTGTGCACCATTTCTAGCCTAATATTCCTGAACAATAGCTTTGAGTGAACACAAATAAGTCCTAACTTCTTGGGGCTAGCGTTTTCGCAGAGGTTAAATGAGGAATTATATGTGAATAAATTGCATGATTTGGCCCCCCTAAAAGAGATAAATGCCAATGCTGCACACATGGAATGTAAGAAGCAAGAATGCTTTGGTCACCACAAGATTGTGTTTTATGTGTTGGATCTGTTCATTGAGAAATACAGAAAAAGAGAGGTGCATTTAGAATATTCTGGATTAGAGAAGACCTGGAACATGCCTTGTGATGAATGGTTTATGCTTGGTATGTTTGGCCAAAGAATGAACAATTTCTGTTACATTGGAAGATACTGTAGTTACCTAAAGTATATGTTAGAGAAATTAAATTATTTATGGCAGTAGAATGAGGCCAGAGGTAGAATTTGAGAGGATTACAGATTACAACTCATTATAAAGACATTTCTAGCATGGTTATAGATAGAATAGGGTACCTCAGGAAATAGTAAGTTTATCAACATTGAACATTCAAGTGAACTAGATGACCACTCAGATAAATGTTTCTCTCTTCATGCTTTATTTAAATATTTAATATTCATTTAGCTTATGTTATACATTTGCTGTTTCTGCTCTTATTCTTTCTTATAATACCATGATTCCATCTATGTCACTTTCTATTTGCCTAATTAACTCCTTTTAGAATTTCTTTTAGTGGATTTGTTTTCTGATATTCTCTCTCTCTCTCTCTCTCTCTCTCTCTCTCTCTCTCATTCTCTCTCTCTCTCTCTCCCTTTCTCCCCCTCTCTTTTTTGCTGGGCATTTACATCTAGGTTGTTTATTTATTTTTACTTTCAGCACTTTAAAGATGGTATTTCATTTTATTCTGTTCTCTGTTTCTCTGAGAAGTTAACTGACAGTCTTATTGTTACTATTTTGAAATTTATGTATTTTTATTATTTTTTTCTCTTTTTAAAGTCTCTGATAACTCTAATATATCTGGGTCTGGCTCCATTGATTATATTAACTTTTCACATAGATCTTACTCCTTTCTTTTAAAAATTAAATATCAGATATTGTATATAACAGAACAATAGAATTGATATTCAATTTTCAAATTTACTCTCTTATTCATATTTGAGGTCACATTATTGGTAACATTTATTTTTCTGTAAATTTTGGATGATTAGTCAATAAAGATCACCTGGTTATATATTATAATTCTAGAAGAATTGAATATTTTGGTACTATTTAATTTAGTATTAATATTTTTGTTTTACCTAAAGGACAGAAAACTACAGAGTAACATCTTTATGAAGAGCAAATCATTAACTTAGAATGCAGATAAATGTACTGGATTTGTACTGCAGTTTACACTGGAGTAGATAATTTCTTTAACAGAGGAAGGAGTCTCATAGAGAGGCAAGTTTCATAAATGCATATTTGATTCAAATTAATATAGTAGTCGATTAGATTTCCCTGACCAATTTGGCCCAGTGGATAAAGCGTTGGCCTGTGGACTGATGGGTCCAATTCTGGTCAAGGGCATGTACCTTGGTTGTGGGCACATCCCCAGTGGGGAGTGTGCAGGAGACAGCTGATCAATGTTTCTCTCTCATTGATGTTTCTAACTCTCTATCCATCTCCCTGCCTCTCTGTAAAAAAAAATCAATAAAATATATTTTAAAAAATATATTAGTTGAACAATATGTAGAAAATGAGTACAGGAATACATGAAGCTAGCTTAATAAAAAACTCCCATGAAAATAGATTTTAAGCTGTGTTTTCAGTAGCTGGAATGACAGTAAATTCTGCTATTGGAAGTGAAGAGGTAGAATGTTCTGAAGGTGAAGAACATTTTAAGCTAAAGATTGTTGAAAGTAGCAAGAAATTGGAAAGGAAGTGTGTTAGTTTTAAATAGTTTTATAATGTCCAAAGAAATATTTAAAAAGGAATATAATCTGAATTTAAATTCAAAGCTAACTCGTGTAGGATGGATTGAAAGAAGGAAGTGACCAGAGTTGAGTGACCCTTTTAAGAAGGGCATTGAAATATGGTTAACAGTTAAGTGAGGCAGTAATGGAAGTCAACTGGAAGAATTTGATTAATACTATAACTTGTGGAATCTTTCAGTGGAATTGATGGAGCCAAAACAGGAAAAAGTTTAAAAGAATAAATACAATGAAGTCAAATACCATTTATTTATTTTTAAAATTTATTTTCAGGTAGTTAAGCTGAGGGAGTGACAAATATTCTTGCAGATAATAGTAGGATGGAACTTCATGGCAAGGGGACTAAAAAATTTGGCTCTCGCTTTGTCTTAATGAATTTCAGGGACAAATTATCATTTGATATTAATTTATTCATTAATATAATAAACATATTTGTTGAACAATTATCCTATGTAAAACATAAAAGATACTTCTAGAGTTATATTAGATGACTTTTGATCTCTAAGAATTTATAATCTGATAGGACTGATGAGATGAAACAGTTATTCAACTATGGGAAGAAAGTAGAAAATGGCAATTTCAGTTTTTGGCACATAGTATGTACTCAATAAATTTTGTTGAATTAATTAATTAATTAATTAATTAATTAATTAATTAAGGGCTCAGAGGGCCCACATAAATATTGAGTTGAGAAAAAAGTTGTATGTAGGAAGGTCAAAAAAGGTTTGTATGCAGAGTATGACAACTGAGTAAGACCATGTATGTCAGATACATCTAGCTATGAGATTGAAGGTGGAGGCAAAAGGAAATGGAAGCCAGGAAGTTTAGGGTGCATAGAGGGAAAAGTACAGTTGAGGCATGAAAGAGGAGGCTACAGGAAGAAAAAGCTGGTAAAGTAAGTTGGAACAAAAATCTGGATGGTCTTGCATGCTCTAAAGAGTTTGGAATTTATTCAGTAGGTAATATTTAGCATTAGAAAGATAAGGTATGGATAATAAAATGTTTTAATCACTTGAGGATATATTATTAGAAGTACAGAGAGAATTATGAAAAAGATGAGAGAAGGAAAGAGAAAGTTTCATTGGGGTACACTTGGCAAATGAGATTGTGGAACTTCAGAATAAAAAGGGAAAATGGAAGAATTCAGAATCAAAGATATTTATAATGCAAAGGTGTAGATATAACTCTCCTTCAGGTGCTAAAGCTCTTGCTGAAAGGATTCATGTTATTGAGCTTGTACAAGTGGAATGCAATTTATTCACTAAAACTTAGGAAAAAAAAAACCTTACTATCATTACTTACTTATGCTATGTAATGGGGTATTCCTTATTTTTTTCTAGAGGTGGCAAGTAAGAAAAGTTAGCAATTTCCTGGGAAAAGTAATCTATATTGACTCTCTCCATTTCTACATTTTTTTCATTCACTTCTTAATTCCCTGCAATCTGGATTTTTTTCTCTCATTACAGTAGAAACTGCTTTTGTTGAAACCACCATGGACTCCTTAATTGCCAATCCCAATGGCAGTTAGCTCAAACTCCATCTCCTCTGGGAAGCCTTCCTTAATCTCAGAGAAAGGGCAAAATACCCTTTTACCTATTCTGCTAAAGCATTCTGAGCCCAATTCTGTTACAGTACCTATCATAGTATATTATAATGATCTATAATCATATCTTCCCTCTGGACTGTGATTTTCATGAGAGCAGATGCTGTGTCTTATTCAACTTTATATCTCCAGCACCTGGTATGGTGTTGTCTAAATTATTGAGAAATGCAACAATAAAAACCCCTCTATTATCTCTGTCAATTCTCTCATATAGATATACTTTTAGAAAAATACTGAAGACTTCCAAATATATCAGAATAGAAACATTCCCTCTGAGAACACTACTTTCCCCTTCACTTGTAAGGTAAATAGTGTAAGTCATTAAATGATTAGTACATTAATAAAGTGTAGAGATTTTACAATGGATTCTTTTGTCCCCTAACCCTCACACATTGCTATAGACTATTATCCGCTCTTCTTGTGACTCCACTGTGTTGTGATTTCACTGGGAAAGGACTATTTCGATTAAGCTAAATATTTCTAAGTGTTTCTTATTCTCATATGTTCTAGTTAGTGCTGAAGATTCAAAGATAAGAATTAATATAAATAAATACCGTCCATAGAATTTATGCTATAATTTATTTTTAAAATTTTTATCTAACACAGTTTTGTCTAGTACTATAGCTCATGGTCTCTGAAGATGTTCCTATAGAGGGAGATGTCATAAATATTATAGAGGGAGAGAAAGATAGAAACATCAATGATGAGAGAGAATTATTGATTCGCTGCATCCTGCAAGCCCCCTATTTGGCATCCAGCCTGGGATCATTTAGTCGCAGGCTGACACTATAGCCACTGAGTCAAATGAGATAGGGCTATTGTCTTCATTTTTATAAAACACACACACACACACACACACACACACACACACACACCTACCCCCCCTTTTTTTAAGTCAAATTTTACAAATACTTTGAGAATTACCAGAATCCATATATGTGATAGTTAGGAATCATCTTTGCTCCTTTCTTTCAGTTTTTGCCAAATTGTTTCTTCCTATTATCTACAAAGTTCACACTTTTCATTCTTTTCTCTGACAAATGTTCACAAGTGACAGAACTAAGCTTCAATGATTTTCACATGAAGATTGGTTCATGCAGAACCAAGTATAGGTGGGGCTGAGGAGGAGAACAATGATGCCCGAATTTGATATTACTTTTAAGAAATGTCCTAATATCTTAAATTATTATGTGTATATCCTATATTTCTAAAAGACATTTTTATCAAACTAATTTAAATATTATAACTTAAATGAAATATACTATGTGATAATGAAATATGTGACCAAAAGAATCTATGATATTTTGTTTTGTTTTGTTTTGCTAAGAAATGTTCAATTTAATAATACTGAAGATGTTATTGAGTAGAGGATTTGAGGACATATCAATTTAAAATGATGTTCATACATATTTTTTAGAATAAATGAATATCTAAGCTTATATTAAAATTTAGTTTGTGATTTTTTTCCTTAATGTAACAAAAGTCAATGAAGAAAAATCATCTGGATAATTACAAGTTTGTTAGTAGATGCTAGTAAAGAAAATATAAGCATTCATATAAGCAGTGTTTTTTAAATGTCACTTTAAAAATTGTTTTTGGAAATATTTTCCTTGGTCTGTTATGATGGAGTATCAGCAATGGGATTTCGTTTTTGGTTTTAAAAAGAAGTGTGGTGCATCTACAGATCCAAGTACATTAAATACATTATAAAGACTGCAACAGACTGAAGGGGAAAAGGTCAAAAATTGGATTTTCAAATATACCTCATCAACATTCCTAATGTAAAATTTTCTCCTAATTATTTTTACTTCTAATAAAGTATAATCTATGCATACATAAACAATGTTTGCTAGGAAGAGAATCTTAGAGACAATTTTCAAGAAATACAAGTTTTAGGAAATAAAATATTCTTTACAATGTACCATTTGTTAAGGAATTAAGAATCAGATAGTTAATAAAGATAAAAGCAAGTAACAAAATTAACAATAAGATATATGAGTATAATCTGACTGTACATTTATTTAATTTTAAGGATATCAGAATTCATATATTGCACAAAACCACGTATCCTTAAAAGCAAAGCATAATTGTTTGCCACATTTTTAAAATATACTTCTCTTCTAAGATAAATTTCTAACTCAGGAAAGCAAGGTTTGGAAGGAGAAGAGTTAAAAACACGAAGCAACAGTAACCCCATTTAGATAAGGGGATAGATGGGTGGAGCAAGGGAACAATACACTAAAGTGCTTTTCTTTCACAGATCTTGGTTCAAATTAAGGTTAAATTCCACAGGAGGATGTGTTTTCCCCATATGGAGTCTTAAAGGACATGCCTTTGTTTCCAACTTCCCAGAGAAGATATATGTTAACACAAACAAAGCATTTCATAATAAATTTCACTTTTATAGAGTGACTAATGCCCTGTGGAGATAAGGTAGACTCCCAGTCACCTGTGTTTAATCCAGCCTGAAGAAATTATGCCAAGGGCACACTGACAAAACTGTATTCCTTTGGCGAGGATGGCAGTAACTTGGTAGGGGCCAGAAAGGGTCTTGGTTTTAAAAGTCTCATTGGAATGACTCTCTCTTCCTCACTGTGAACACAGTTTAGCATTTATGTACTTTGGAAGGACAAAGAGGTGAGGTAAGCCTGCCAAAATTTGAACCTGTGTTTCTGGGAACCTGTTAGTAGGTCAACTGTTACAAATGTGTGAGAAGCTGCAAAGGAACGGTAGGTACCTGAAATTTGGGAGTTGGACTACACATAGCCTTATTAAAGCCTGCATACTGTTTTTTCTTCTTCTAGTCCTCAAGTGCGGTGGCATGGTATTTAAGATGCCACAGAGGATCATTATAATTCAATCAAATCTGGCTTCGGGGCAGGATAGGGATGGGAGGTGGAACAGCATAGAAAGACATCCTTTCCACTGGAAATATTTACAGTCAGAAAAAGTATCTTTAAAATGTTACTTAGACTCAGTTAATAATTTATTCATCTATCTCTCCCTTCTCAGAAAAAAAAAAGTTATTTACATAATTAGTGCTTTCTCCCCTTTTTTCTTCCTTTTATCTTTGTTAGCTAGAGGCCAAATTCTTTATTCCTTATTCTTGCGAAATGTTCCTGAATTGGTGACCAGGTAATAAGCTCATTGAACATATACATTCCTTTTCCATATGCAAATCTTATTGCTTCACCTGAAGATGCAAGTGAGTCCTTCGGCAGATGAGGGAGTTCCTTTTGTAAGAGAGGGAAACAAAAACCTGTTTGTATTCATCCTGTCAGACATATCCGACCACGCAGAACATACAGTGTAATTTATTTTTTATATTTATAGATTAACTCTTTATGAAGGGAAGGAAATAGAAAATATGTTTAAAATTTAAATAAAACAGAGCAGCATTCACCCCTCCTCCTCCACAGACTGAAAAAGGAAACAATGACATAGAAGAAACTTGATTTTAAGTTTATGAGATTTTCCTAAACATTTCTTCAGTTCATCAATCTGCAGGTCACTAATATTGATTTTAGATAAAGCATCATTACTTATTCCAAGATATTAATTTCTTTATAGACCTAATTTCTTTCCTGTGCTCTGAAATAAATTAAAACACACACACGCACTTACACACACACACACACACATCTCTTTATGTTAGTCAGTGACTAACAGAATAAACTTTCCTAGCCTTAAACTGCTTGACAAGAGTGACGAGATTTCTCTTCTCAGGCTATTTAACAACAAATTAAAAATTCAGAAATTAATTAACTATTCAGAGAGGAACACCACAAGGGGGCAGGTGAATCCAGGCTAGGTCTTAGGTGAAGGGTCTCAGCGCTGGGAATTCTGGTCAAAAAAGGGGAAAGATGAAATGAAAATTAGAAACAACTCTAAAGATGATATTTCTTCATGAACAGAAGCATTAGATCTGGCTCATCCAAGTAAAATTTTAGTTAGACTATATCCAAAGACATTAATTGCAGTATACCAAGAAAATAAATGAAAGACATCAAACCAATGTAGTCACACATTGGAAGTGCTTATTATATTTGCAAAGACCAATAGTATGATTTTGTGAAGAAGAGAAAGACTGTTGCTGAGAAGAAATTCAAAATTTACTACAGATGAACTAGAGTAGTCTTTGAAAATAAATTATAAGTAAATAATTAAGAAAATATTTGTGATTTTAATAACCAACACTTTCACAGCAGAAGTGTAAACTTTGAGTAATATAGCTATACTATTTTTTTGTGTGTGAAAATTACTCAATTTTCACACACACAAAAATAATTGAGAAATTAATTTTAGGCATTTCAGGAAAAACAAAAGCTACTGCTTAAAAAGGTTATTTAAAGGGTCTGCTTTGAAATTAAACTTAGCCTACCCATTAGGAGGCAAAAATTGCTATTAAAAATTACTTCTCCTAAACAAGTATTTTAAAATTGATACCAGATATCTCATAGGAGACTGTCAATGACAGTATCTTCAATGGCCAACCTATGCCTACTTTTTATACCAAGTAGTCAGGATTAATTTTGTTTGGTGAAGCTGGAAATTAGCTCCAGCCTCCCTTTTATATCTCACTAAGGAAGCACATTTAATTACTTGATGTGGTAGGTAGTATATTATTTTATCTTTTACAGATAAATAAATGAAATATGTAGACTATTACAGTATAATAATATGGTATTATGTAGTATTATATATAGTAAATATAATATAGCATAATAAAACAGTATTATATAATATAGTATACTTAACTATACAAGTTTTGTTTCTTACTGGTAGTGTTTATTTAGTTTCTAATAACAATTAGAATCTTTAAAATGAACTTTTATGTAGTTCCTCTTATTTATGATAAAATTAAATTCTTAGTTAGGCCTCCATACAATTTCTGCTATTATAAATCTATTGCTTATGAGATCATCGTTTAATACACTTTAGAGCAACTTAGGTTTTAGAATTGGGATGTCAAGTTGAGTATCTTTCTGTTATATATGACATATGTTGGTTTCATAATACCATAGGACTTAGCACTAGCTAAACTAGGAAGCCCCTTTTAAAAGCAAACCTCTGGATTCAAATATAAATGTCCATTCTTATGTCACCATAGCAATCCCTTTTTTCTCAAAATCATTCATTCTTCTTTTTGTGTGAATATGTGTATATATATAAGTATATACACATATACATACTATACACTCATGCACACATATATACCTACACACACATACATACTTGATGCAATCCATCGGTGGGGCTATTTTAGGTTATTCCTCTTCTTCTCTCAGTCTGTGAATGAACTTTCTCTTCCTTGTCTTCCTTTATCCCATGTAACTGTAGGGTCCTCACAGGATTTTCCATCTAAAGGACACGAAGGCAGCTTCTGCAATGCTTGAAATGATAATGCTTTGATTTTTCAATGTGAAAAGTTGGATGGCTTTTAAAAGCTGACCAGTATTTGCATACAGTAGACATTCAATAAATATTTGTTGATTTGATTTATTCTAGAATAAAGAACTGAGTAACAACTCTTTTTTCTTCACTGATGTGCTGTGGTTGAGCCTGTGTGTAAATGCATTTATGGTTAAATATTATTGGTCATGGTCATTGAAAATATATTAGAGGAAAAAAACATCTGAATCTGCAGGCTGCTTGTTAGGAATAGCAGTGATTGGGAGTATTTTTTAAAAAATCCTTACCCCAGGATATGTTTTTATTGGTTTTAAAGAAAGAGGAAGGGAGGGAAAGAGCGAGAGAAACATCAATTTGTTGCCTCCTGACTGCTCCCCGACCAGGGATTGAACCAGCCACCTTAATATGTGCCCTGACCAGGAATCAAACCCACATATTTTTGGTGTATGAGAGGACATTCCAACTGACGGAGCCACTAGCCAGGGCTAGGAGCATGTTAATGAAGTATTCTAAGTAGTGATAAAATAGTAGATGACAACTATCATCAAAATAAGGCCTAACTGAAGAGCCTGCTGACATGTTATTTGAAAACAAAGTGGCTACTTCATAGTTTTGAATTAATCACATGTTGAGGGCTTAAATTTTTGACTCCATATACTAAGGCAAAGGGCTTTATTATTTAAAAAATAGGTATAATATTTTGGCTATAAAATATAATGAGCATATTTAAGCCCCATAACATTTCCTTTGGTACATTCTTTCTTGTAATACTCACAAAAGTGTTTATGTATATTTTATTGACAGTTGAGAGGTCTTGTACATGCAAAATAAACATTTCTTCCAAATTTCAAGTAATGTGTAACTTTTTTAAAAATATATTTTATTAAATTTTTTTTTACAGAGAGGAAGGGAGAAGGATAGAGAGTTAGAAACATTGATGAGAGAGGAACATCAATCAGCTGCCATTTGCACACATACTGGGGATGTGCCCACAACCAAGGTACATGTCCTTGACCAGAATCGAGCCCGGGACCCTTGAGCCCACAGGCTGACACTCTATCCAATGAGCCAAACTGGTTAGGGCATAATGTGTATCTTTTAAAGAGTTAAACTCTATACTCTTATCATTCAAAGGAACATAATTGATTTATTTCCTTTTCTGGTCACTAACAGTAAAAACTGTTTCTGAGCTTACAACATGTTAAATTTTGGCTCAAGGCAAATTTACAACAGCAAGGTTTATGATAAAATCTGTCAAAACATTAACCACGATGGCACAAATTTCAGCTCTTAAAAGAAACAGGAAAGCAGGACCTGAGGAATGGATGCACATTTGTACTTCTAGCTCCGAACATGCCTGCTTATGTCACATATGAAAGTTATTTAATTCCTTTGTTCTCATTTTACCCAAATATGAAAGTTCCATATGGTGACTACTGTGTTAATTAACTGGTTTCAAAAGGATAAGAGATCCTTGGATTAAAGACCTAATTCTAAGTAAAAAATCAGTAGCGAAGAGGACTTCAGGTGTTCAAGACAAAAGCTAAGAATCTATGGCATTTTCACTTCTTGTCTGATATATTTAGAGGAAAAATAAATCTCAACATACGTAGTATCTTCACCTTTTTGCTACTCCAAGACAGAGATGATTCATTGAGCCATGTGTAGCATTTGAGCACTATTCATTAAGATGATTTTAATTTAAATAATGTCAGTAGTTTTGGTTTACTGTTGCTAGGTGAGTAAAGAAACTGTGTTTCCTAGAAAATTACCAATACTGTTATTGGAAGTGAGTTGGTCTGCTGGTAATCCAATGTTAACAAGATAGTGAAGAGGTGCGTGCTGGAAACCATTTCAGAGAAGGACACACTATCCTGAAAAACGTAATTTGATTAGACGCAGCTAAGACAGATTAATGAGAAGACACTCTTAAAGGTTTCTGTGTGTGAATGTCATGGTCATACAAGTAAAATGTAGTGAATCTTCTATGCTTGAGTGTTTCAAAAGCCTTTGGTATAACTGACCTATTAATTGAAGAATGTATGCATTTTTTTTAAGCTTTAGGATTTTCATTCAACAAGTAACATGATGAAGATTGGTGGCGACTAAAGTAGAGATGAGATAAAATTAGTAACTAAATATTAATTTTTGAAATTGTAGCTTGTTGGGTAATGTTCATGCACAAATTATTTTTGCTCTCAAGTATCTTAAAATATGGTTCAGGTATTGAAAAAAATAATATGTAACCAGAAAATAAAATTCTCAAGAAAATTAATTTCAATAATCAAAATTCAGAAAACTTTAGTTACTTTTAGGAAATGAGGTATCGCCAACTTATGATTTAAAACACATTGAAGCAATATCAGAGGGAAAACATCCCATACTGGTTTATATATCACTGGTTTATATATCACTTAGTTTCAGAAAGCAATTTGATTATAACCATTGTTCATAAAGATTTACGTGGCCAATTTTGTGGTCTGGAGATTTTGTATAAACTTTCCAAGACAATGAAACCATGTCTTCATTTCATCATAGAGTGAAATTTCAAACTTTGGCCTGTATGGGATCAAAATTTAATAGCTACACAAGAAATTCTGAAAAACAAAGGCAAAACAAAACAAAAACAACAACAAAAACAATAACAACAAACCAAACTAAATCAAAACAAACCAACAAATAGAAACCAACCAAAAACTGCTTAACTTTTCACTGTAAATTGACATGGTTAAAAGTTAAAATCTTCAGGTGAGGACAGTGTTTTAATTGGTGATGTGGCAGGTGCTAGATAATTTGACATAATTGTGTATTTTAATACCATTATTTTAGGAAAGGGTATTCAAATCTGAATCTTCTAATATCATATATATTTTTTAGAAAGTGTTTATAAAACAAAAGTAAATTCTGAAAACTTAGGTTTCATTATCAGCCAGAATGATTATTAGTCAAGTATTTATCAGAAGAAAAAATATGAATACAACTGGATCTCTGACCTCCAGAGGCTGCCTCCTAATGGGAGACAGTACAGGGAAACTGAGGGAAGAGGAAACCTAACTGCTCTAACTGAGAGGAAGAAAGACCTGCAAGGCATAGAGAAGAGAGATTAGCTGTGAGTTGGTGGGGAATTAAGGAAAGCTTCATGCAAGGGTAGCATATAAGTATTCTTTAAAAATGAATTGGATTTAAACCCGTGAAGGTGGAATGAAGAGTACAAGGGTAAGAACTGAAATGTAGTGTATGCTTGAAGCATTAGGTTCCAAGGTATTAATGGGGATGAAAGTCACGTTTAGTAACTTTCTTGCCATTCATATGGAAACAATATAATATGTCAGAACTTCAATGTGTGATCTGGACAATTGGTTCTTCAAGAAAAAAAAAAATTCAATATGAGCCCACAAAAATCTTCCTAAAATCTAAAAAAATCAAAAGTATACATACTTTAATCTTTGATTCTAGAGCCAATGAAGCCACAGTTTGTCTTACTGCAACTTAAAGATAATCCCTGAAATATTTCAACTTTCAGTCTACAGTATAGCTATATTTCTTGAAAAAGTTGTTGCAATTTTTATAAAAGCAGAAATAAAATAACGATTTTGGTATGATTGAGGATGTGAAAGGAAACTTCTGATTTCAAAATTTTTTCTCACTTGTACTTGATAAACAACACTATGTATTCACATTCCTCTCTGTCACCAAAATAGAAGTATACAATTGCTTTTTATAATATAACCACAGGTTAAGAAAAGAAGATACAAAAAGCTAATATAATTTTACAAAGTGATAAAACTTTGATATAAAACATTAGCAATCAATGCACATATTAAGTAAAGAGTAATTCTTCAGAGGAGTAGCAGAGATATTTTATGTCAAATTATTATATCATTGTTAAAACTGTATTTGCATTTTTCTCCTCCAGAATTATCTTCAGAACTGGTTTATGATTTGGAGAAGAAATTCATTCTCTTTTCTTTTAGTCACCTGGCTTTGGTTTCAAAACAATGTGTTTAGAAGCAAAATGAAGCAGAGAGATTTAAAGTCAAAACTTGCCTCTAGCAAGCCCAGTGAGTACCTGATCCATAAGGGTCTGAGAAACCTTCTCTGTGACATTATCTGGAGGATCTCCCTGAGCAACCGGAGCTGTTGGCTTGAAAGAAAAGGCCACGTGAGATAAAGTATACTTTACGGGTGCATTTGGCAGCTGCTGCTTTTCAAATATTATGTAATTTTGGTTTCTCTGTTTTAGGCAAAGTTCCTGAGTTTTACAGCAGGCATGCATTTTGCAGTTTCTGTTACAATAGGTGTGTCTTTTGAAATGAGAGTCGTTACTTAATTTGAATGTTCTTAGGTGCACTTTGGTTAATTCGTTTATTTTTGTACATAGTACGAAGGCTGCTTTTTGGGGAGCCGTTGCACCAGACAGGCAAGAGCATCATCTATTTGCCTGAAGTCATAAATTATACATTTTCATGAAGAAAAAACTCAAAAACCAGTAATGTTGGTTGCTGCCGTTTTCTAGGTCTTGCTTCACGTGGAGCCAGTGTTAAAAGTTCATTAGCTAGAGCTTAAGAAACACAATGGCTGAAGGAATGGAGTTACCACACAAGTGTTTAAATTCCACGACGGATCCCTAGCTACAACGGAGAAGAAAGTTCAAACAAAACAGAGTTGCAAGGTCTGAACTTGTGTGTCACGGATCCCTTACTCATCACCAAGCAGCGCTTAGGCGGGACGGCCAGGCCTCCCCAGCAACGCGGTTAACTGAATAAGGATCCTGAACATTTTAGCTGCAGATAAACCAAAGTGGCACATGGCTCATAACTCAAACATTTCATTTTAGGCAGCTGTTAGTTTTCTTGTCCAAGCTAATTTGGATTGTTTAATTATTATTCTTTTCTCCAATGAAAAACTGCTTGTAGTTACTGGTGGGGACAAAGAATTGCTATTATGGATCTTGGAAGATAAATTTATTACCTACTAATTTTCATCAGATATATAAAAGTGATAGTAAGTGTGGAACTAAATTCAGAACATTTTATTAGCAATACAAATGTGTGTGTGTGTGTGTGTGAATTTAATAACATTCAACCCTGACTACTGTTTCCTGCTTTGATGAACCTGGAGCCTCTCTCACTAAGCAGCTAAAAACGCTGGGTAGAAAATGACAAACATCTTTTCAAATGCATCAAAATGTCAGCAAGTTGATAAGTTGGTATTGAGAGGTCAAACCCGAAGTAAAATTGTGAATTCTTAATGGTAAGTGAAGCACAAAAGACAGTATTTTTTGTTTGTTTGTTTTTTACCTTGAAAGCATTTGCCTTATGATAGGGGTGATAACCATAATTTTCTAGTGGAGCAGGGGATAAGGATAAAGTTCAGAGTCCACCCAAAGAGAGTCTTAAACTCAAGCTATCAATAAAAAAATTCCCCTATGATTTTTTTTAAGGTTCCATATATGAGATCATATAGTATTTATCTTTGTCTTATTTCACTTAGCATAATGCCCTTAAGGTCCATCTCTATTGTTGCAAATGGCAGGATTTTCTTATTTGTTTTTTATGGCAGAATTTATCCTATATAATAAAACCCTAATATGCAAATCAACCAAACATCAAAATGACCCATCACTATGATGTGTACTAACCACCAGGGGACAGACACTCAACACAGGAGCTGCCCCTGACCTGTGTTGAGTGTCTGCATGCCCCCTGAGAGGGAGACAACCAGCAGTGGCGATCAGGAGATGGGGCTGGCCAGCAGGTGGTACCAGGCCGTCAGCCAAAGGGATGCCAGTGGGGACCCCCTGATTGCCCCACCCGCCTGTCACCCCACAGATTGGTCCTGATCACTGCTGGGCCTAGGGACCCTGTACTGTATTTTGGGAACAGTCTCTTAGATTTAAAAATTAAAACCTGGCAAGGTTACTCTAACACTGAAAAAACAGGATGATGCAGCAAAGACACGGATGGATGCTGGCTTGCACATTTTGTGGTCAGCCTGATTCTGACACTTATAACTGTCTAACAAAGCCAATTACTTAACTTCTCTCTGCTTCAGTTTTTCCACCCATAAGATGGAGAATATCATACTTCTGTCTCAGAAGGATCATGTTATGTACTGTTTTATAATTAGAGCAAAAAAATGTAGCTGCCCATACAACAGCAAGATGACTTTCACCTATATAAAAAGCATGGTCACTGGTGCATGCAGTGTCCTGGGTTTCAAGAGGGGTGTCTGACTGCCAATTTAGGCCCAACATCCCTTTTGGCCTAAATCAGCAGTCGGACATCCCTCTCGCAACCCAGAGGTCCTGAATTTTGAGAGGATGTAGACTGGGCTGAGGGATCCCCCCCTGCATGTATGTATTTCATACACTGGGCCTCTAGTATATATATAAAATGACAGCCTCTTTATGCATCCATCTAATGATGGACACTAGGTTGTTTCCATGTCATGGCTATTGTTAATATGGCTGCAACAAACATGGGGGTGCAGATAACTTTTTGAGTTAGTGTTTTTGTTTCCTTTGGAAATATTTCCAGAAATAGAGTTGCTGGATCATATGATTTCTACTTTTAATTTTTTGAGGATCTGCCATACTGCTTTCCACAGTAACTGTGCCAGTTTACAATCACATCAACAGTGTACAAGTATTCCCTTTTCTCTACATCCTCACCAGCATTTCTTTTATCTCTTGTTTTTTTGATGGTGCCTATTTTAACAGGTGTGAGGTGATATCTCATTGAGATTTTGATTTGCATTTCCCTAATGACTAGTGATGCTGAGCATCTTTTTATGTACTTGTTGGTCTTTCATACTATTATATCTTCTTTATAAAAATAATCTATTCAGTGTTGGAAACCAAACATTGTTCTCACTAAATGGATGTAAACAGTAAACCAGAAGGCTGGTCAACCTTAACTGCTCTGAAAGGTCAGAGCTAATTACTCACTGTTTAATTGAAAACATTGTTAGCTGAAGCAGCCTCCACCTGTTTGTTTCATGTTAATTTCTGTTTTTGTTATTTCCTGCCTAAAGGCTAGGGGTGTGTCCAAAACCCTTAATAAAAGAGAGAAAAAGGCCAGAGCAACTGGTAGTCCTTTCCACTAGAGGAAGACTCCCGCCTGGCCCCCCAATATTGCCAAATTAATATTTTATAGTCTCTCTCTTCATTTGCGTGCGGCCTCCTTTAGAAGCCGAACCCTGAACCGGGAACCCTGAGCCACGCGGGACGTGGAAAGGGGCTCCCACATCTGGTGCCCAACAGGGGACTCGGAAAGAGGTGCCCACATCTGGCGCCTGACCGCTGGACGTCTGGAGGGGAAGGTATTATTCGCCTAAGAGCGAAGGAAGGAAAATTCACCAAGGAAAATGGTGAGGGAAGATTCACCTAGGAAAAGGTGAGGGGAATTCAACGTACGCAAAGCCCAAGGATTAACTGCAGAGTCTCGATCTGTAAGTAGGGTGGGAACGTCTTTTGCAGCCAGGCTAATGGGGAAGAATTAGGTTATAAATATAAAGTAAACTTTAGTATAGACTTTTGGTTTGCATGCTTAAATAATGTGGTTTCTTGTTCAAATTAAAATTTTAGTTTGCATTTAGAATTTGAAATCTGTAGTAAGTGAAACTCCACTGCTGAAACCGCCTCTGGTATGGAGAAATTCAAAGGTGGCAGGAGAGGGTAAGGCTCTCTGCTCTCCTGCAATGAGATTACTTAAGGTTTTGTTTAAAAATTATAAGAGAACTCGAAGGGAAATGCAAATCTTGGCCAAATTAGGTGCTAGTTATTACTTCGGAAAGCAAAAAGAAAGAAAAAAAACTTAAGATTTGTCTTTATCTTTTAAGTATGAAAAGAAATTTGGCCAGATCTGTTACTGATGCTTTCCCCTGAAGTAAGCAGGATGTGGAGGAAGGGAGAGACACTGTGGCAATCCAATATGAAAGCCCACTCTCCCAGTATACTAATCTAAAATCTCCTTTCTCGCCATGAAAAAGTTTTAAAAATTTAGAGATGTGTCTGGGATTTCTGTACTCGTGAGGAGAGAAGCCCGGCTTAACAAGAAATAGGCGCAATTGTCCACCTTTTTGGACATATTAGACAGGGTTTTAAGCTGGAATCTCTCTGCAAAAGCTGCAGAAAAAGAAAAACTCAGAACTGGTCTTTATTTTTTTTAAGAAAAATGGCGTAAAGGAACCAAAAGGAGAAGATTTTGTGTTATTAATCAAAGTTTTCAGCAAAATGCAAATTTAAATTGGAAGAAAATAAAATAAAATTTCTCTAATTAGGAATTCCAAATATGTTGTTTATTGGTTTAATTAAAAAAGAATTCTGTGATTTCCAACTGAAAAACTTTAATATAAAAAATAGTTTAAAAATATAATTGATATCTTAAGATAATTATAAAAAATATTGTAATCTTTAAGTTATATATAAAAAAATATATATATTTGATGGTTTTTTTCCATGTTAAAATTTCAAGGCTTTAAAAGAGATGATTCTTGGAAAGCTCCATGGGCCCGGAGTAATACAAGAAATTTGTTCTCTCTTCTTAAAGGCAATTTTTTAAAATTTAACTGATCTAATATACTTGAAATTGCATGGAAAACTTTATCAAATAAGAATTAATAACTATATTTTAAATGTTGTGAAGGTTTTGGCCTCTAAGAAGGACACAAGGTAGCACTCTAGGGCGAGGCATAAACACTCAGCCTCTGAGAGATCCAGACTCTTGGTGTCCTAGATGTCAGAGAGGTAACCATTGGGCAAGACAGTGTAAATCAAAATTTAATAAAAATGGGCAGCCTCTAGATCAACCACTGGGAAATGGCCAGAGGGGTGCCCCCCAGCCTCGTTATTCAGGATAAAAGTTAAATGGAAAGATCCCGAATCTGGTTTATGGAAGGGACCCGATCCATTATTAACCTTTGGGAGAGGGTATGCTTGTATATTTCCAGAAAATTTTTCCAAACCCGTGTGGATTCCTGCTAGAAATATTAAACTGCAACAGGGATCCAAGAGAGAAACTAGTCAGACTAATAAGGACTTTGCACCTGGAGCCACACCATGCAGCTGTAGACAATCAACTACCTCAGTCACAGAGAAGCGACTCCAAGCAAGCCACTGAAGATGAGGAGCAGGAGGAGGACAAGCCAAACAACAAACAGCCTGAAGGCCACCGGGAGCATGGTAAAGAGGATGGTACAGACGCCTAAGAACGTCTTTCTTGCAATGCCAACAGTTATCAGCTGTACGGTAATATTACCTGGGGCACATGGGGAAGTATTTTTGATTTATATTCCTGACCCTTCATGGGTAAGAACCCTTAGGTGTGCTGATTCCCCTGCCTCTTGTAGTCTCTAAGAAGGGCAAAATTAACTAACTAAATTTCTTAAAATTCTACCAACAATTTTAAATAACAAAAAGCCTGTAGTTGCCTGTATTCTTAAGCTAGAGGCGGGGCAACATTGGTGGCTTGTGAATCTGACATAAACATTTATTAAATTTGCTTTGCTTTTTAGATTAAGATACCTACTTTAATTAATAAATTTCGCTTTTTAAATAAAAATCAAGGTTTTCAGCTAAAAAAGCCAATGTCTTTGTAAGCAATTTGATTAAGTATTCTAATAAAGACCTTGTCTATACAAAAAGAAATGGATAGCCAGTTTGAAATTGAATTGCTATGGCCTAGAACAAAGAATATCCTTACATGATATTATTCTATGTCATTATAATTTTTTGACAAATATCCCAAACAAACTTACAATCTAATTCTTTGAATATTTGCTAGCAATTTTAAAAATAACATGAAAGGAATTAAGGCAGTGAGAAGGCACTTGAGCATTCTATATTGGCTTTTCTTGCTCTTTTTGCCAAGAGGGACTCTTTTCTCAGCTTTCTGTTCATGCTGAGGTTGAAGCCTCGTGTTGGCTGGTACCATAAATCTGTCTCTCACCCAGTGGTGTGAGTTGGGCCCTCCCTGGAGAAGAAACCTGGGTTTCCCAAGATATGTGATCAGTGCTGGGACCCTGTCAGCAGGCGAGGGGATCCCAAGGCAGGTACTGGGCGTGGAGGCCACAAGGGCATCGGCTACCAAGGAGACGGAACTGAACCTCACATCAACCTGCTTGGCCCCGGAGGATGGCTGGTTAGCCAGAGACGGGTAAGATTCCTCAGAGGAGGAACAACCTGACACAGGCACAGTCGCAGAGGGGCCATCAGGAGAAAACTTGGGGATCAACCTTCGCCCCTTCTGAGGGAGGTCTCCTGCCCCATGGCTGCTTCACTTCCCACGCTTAGCTCAGTTCGGGACACAGATGACAAAGATTTAGTGCAGCTTAGATGGGGACCCAGCAACAGACAGTCTTGGCCGACAGCTGCCCTATATTCTAAATCCAACCTAACACCAGGAATGCTCAGGGCCTACTCAAGAATGCAAATAATCCTTTCCACTAATATTTACAGGATAAAACTAAGATTGTTGTTAGAATATTAAATTTGACAATAAAATAGTAGTTAAGTTTTCAAATTAACTTAATTGGCTAATTGAAATAAGTGAATATTCAAGAAAATTTAATTGTACTGGAACAAAGTTGTTCCTAAAGTATTAACTAAAATTTCTATTGGTAGTTCATTGCATGGTAAAATTACTTAACATGCAATGAACATAAAGCAGTCATATTTGCATTATAAAAATTTTCCAAAAGTCTCCTAATAATTAAATCAAAAAAGGGGGGGATAGTACAGTAATATTATATAAGGAAAAGTATCCTGTAAGCAAATTACAGCTAGAAAAATTTTTTTTACTTAACAGCAAGACACCCATGAAAAACATACATAGTATTAAAATAAGCCAAAGGAAAATCATTTGGGCAAAAATAAAAAGAATCCAAAGTCAAATTTATAGAAACAATTCCTTTACTAACTTTTGGTTGAGAATGTTTGTATATTTTGAGAAAAACAGCTCCAAGACCATGTGAATTCCTACAACAGAGAATGCTCCAGCTATGAAGACGAGAGCAGAAACAGTCCAGAGATGGAAGATGCTGATGACACCTTGCCATCCTAACAGCAGCTGTGCATCGATGCAGATTGCCCAGGACCAAACCAGAGAGGGTCGGACCTGCATTGCCACCATTTGTCCACCATCCAGAACTGAAATATCATTGCTGACATGTACACTCAAAAAACTGTTGGACATTGCAACTGGGACTCAAAGGACTGTTGGCCCAGAAAGAAACTTACTACAGACTTATTCATTTACCTCTTAGCATAGCCATTGTTGCTTGTCTTATTTTTTGTTCTTAATATTTATTTCTAGTCTGCAGATGCAAGATTTTTTAAAGAAAAGAAAATGGGGGAGATGTCGGAAACCAAACATTGTTCTCACTAAATGGATGTAAACAGTAAATCAGAAGGCTGGTCAACCTTAACTGCTCTGAAAGGTCAGAGCTAATTACTCACTGTTTAGTTGAAAACATTGCTAGCTGAAGCAGCCTCCACCTGTTTGTTTCATGTGAATTTCTGTTTTGTTATTTCCTGCCTAAAGGTGTGTCCAAAAGCCTTAATAAAAGGGAAAAAAAGGACAGAGCAAGTGGTAGTCCTTTCCACTAGAGCAGTGGTTCTCAACCTTACTAAGGCCAGGACCCTTGCATATAGTTCCTCATGTGGTGGTGACCCCCAACCATGAAATTTTGCTACTGTTATGCATAGTGATGTAAATATCTGCATTTTCCGATGGTTTTAGGCGACCCCTGTGAAAGGGTCGTTCGACCCCCAAAGGGGTTGTGACCCACAGGTTGAGAACCACTGCACTAGAGGAAGGCTCCCACCTGGCCCCCCAATATCGCCAAATTAATATTTTCTAGTCTCTCTTTTCGTTTGCATGCGGCCTCCTTCAGAACCCAAACCCTGAACCGGGAACCCTGAACCACGAGGGATGTGGAAAGGGGCTCCTACATTCAGGTCTTTTGCCCATTTTAAAATTAGATGATGATGATGATGATGATTGCCATTGAGTTATTTCTATATTTTGGATATTAACCCCTATGTTTACTTTTAGGAGTTTTATGGTTGCATGTCTTACATTTTAGTCTTTAATACATTTTGAGTTGATTTTTCTGCGTGATGTAAGATAAGGACTTAATTTCATTCTTTTACATGTGAATACCCAATTTTCTCAGCACCAACTATTGAAAAGACCACCTTTTCTCCATTGAGTATTCTTGTCAATTATTAGTTGACTACATGTGTTTAGTTTTATTTCTGGGCTTTCAATTCTGTTTTAGTGATCTATTTGACTGTTTTCATGTTAGTGACATACTGTTTGGGTCACAGTATAGGTTAAAATAAGGAAGTGTGATGCCTCCTGCTGTTTCCTTTTTCTTTCAGGATTGCTCTGGTTATTTGAGGGTTTTCTTGGTTCCACATAAATTTTAAGATTGTTTTTTTCTACTTTTATAAAAATGCTATTGAAATCTTGATAGGGATTGTATCAAATCTATACATGGCTTTCTGTAGTATGAACATTTTAGCAATATTAATTATTTTATTCCATGAAAGTGGGATTCACTATTAATTTTATAGCCCTCATCTCGGTTTTCAACCCAAATTATCATTACTTAAGTTGCTTAGTAAAATTCAAATTAATATTTTAAACTATTCAAAAGCCTGAACATGTTCCCAGGTGACTGGAAGAAGCACATGCAAAATCTCTGTGGAGGAACCTACTCATACCCAGGCCTGGAAAAGTCTCATTAAGGAAAATTCTAAGAAATAGAAGCTCACATTCATGACACATCAAACATTCAAATTAGGCAACATAAATGTGCTAGCAGAAATAATAGAAGGCAAAATTGGAGCATTAAATACTTGAGAAATTAAAATAATCTGAAATTAAGTATAGAATAAGCTGGTTTAAAATACATAAGAAAAATTAAGAAGGTATTGAAAATGCGATGGGAACAAGAAACCACAAAAATTACCAAATAGATTTGGGGATGAACAGAATATAATTGCCAAAGATGAAAAATATGATAGAAATGAAAAACTCACTGGAATTCTGCTTCCAGACACAACAGAGTAGTTTGTGACAGACCAATGCTCTTGCCAAAAACTAGAAAAGCTCAATCAAATATAAAATACGTTTGCTTAAAAGTATTATAGAGAGGTTGAAACAAAGGCAACTGGAGGATGAAGATTTCAGAGAACAGAGGTAAACTGATGACATGCAGCTGCTCTTCCCAGAGACATTTTTGCTGGTCTTGGAAGAAGGTTTCAGGATGATAACCTGGGCTTTGTCCTGGCAGAAGACAGTTGCTAGGGACAAAGGAACCAGCAGCATTTTGGTAATCTTGTAAGGCTAGAGTGACAGATATGGAGAGCCAAAGGGCCTGAAACACATGCCTCGTTATCCTTTCAAAATATGTGGCAAATTCTGAGCTGTCCCAAGTGGGAGGTTAAGAAAAAACTCAGATGAGAATATCTAAAAGGCTCCAATGAAGATATCACTTTCACCTCTGAAAGCCTTAGTGCACTATGCCATAGAAAGAGAGGCAAACCAGATAAAACTGAGTCTTATTCAAAATTTGTCCTACTCAGCACAATAACTGACTGAAATAAAATGACTAGCTTCCACTCAAATTTTCCAACAGAGGAAAGGCTAAATCCTCACTGGAGGAAGAAAAAATCATCTGAAGGTTCTGGATGTCTTACATTCAGTCAATAGTTAAGAGGCATGCCAAGAGACAGGACCATGCATCTAGAAAACAAAACAAAATGGACATTAAAGACCTGTAGATGATTCAGATATTGGAGTTAGCAGACATAGACTTTTAAATAACTGTGATCAGTATGTTCAAGAAAATAGGCAAAATGGGGAGACAGTATAATTAGAAAAATGAATATTTCACCTGAGAATTGGAATGTACCAAAAAAATAAAAAATGAGGAGTAAATTGTAGAATTGAAAAACACCGAATTTGAAATTTCAAATTGAATAGATCACTTTGACAGCAGAAGACAGGATTGGTGAAATGAAAGACAAATAATTTTGAAAATTCAAATTTACTCCATAATGCACATAGAGTAAAAAAGAGCAATACAGAAGAGAGTGGAAATAATATATGTGAACAGGGTGAAAAAATATATACTTGGAGTCTCATAAGGAAGAAAAGAGGTATTGAGCAAAGATTTCCTAAAATTGACAAAATATATCAAGTCAGAGATTTAATAATGTCTATGAACTCAAGCAAGAAATATACAAAGACCACATCTATGCATATCATAATAGGGCCAAAACAAAGAAACAGAAAAAATATAAAAAACAATCAGGGAAAACAGAAACTTTAGGAGAAGAACATTAAGATTCACAGCTGATTTCTTAATAGAAAAGAGGAAAGCTAGATTACAAGAGATTGACATTTTAAAAGAATTAAAGGAGGACAAAGGGAAAAACCTTTAAAGCAATAAAGGAGAAACTAAGATGGCAGAATAGGTAAACACCTGAACTGCTGCCTCGCACAACAACTTCAAGACAATTAAAAGATAAAACGGACATCATCCAGAACCACAGGAAGGCTGGCTAAGTGGAAATTCTACAACTAGAAAGGAAAAGAAAAAACACACTGCGACTCAGAGGAGCTGCGGAAGTAAAGGAAAGAGGTATGGAGGCACACGCGAAGTGGGCTGGCAACTAACGATGCAGTTGTCTTTCTCAGTTGGGAGGGAGACTGGTTGCTTAGCATGCTGCTGGGGTCTGGCCCATCCGGACTGAGTGAGATGGGGGCCGGACATACCCTGGAGCCCTCCCACAGTTCCTACCTGGGTGGCCAACTTCCTACACCGGTGGGGTCCCTCTGCCTGGCCTGTGCCCGGTTGTCAGAGAGCCAGTTTCAGCCTGATCCCAGAGGGGAGAGCTGCTAATCAGAACCTGGGCTCATGGCTGGTGAGTGCAGTGGCGGTGGCAGGAGCCTCTCTTGCCTCCATGGCAGTCAGTCATCTCCCAAGGACTCCCAGACAGCTAGAAGGTGCAGGCCTGGCTGAGGGACTCCTTCTAGTATTAGCATAAATGATAAGTACTTGTGGAATAGGTAAATGATAACTGGAAATTTAGATCTACACAAAGAAACAAACTGAAAATAGTAAATATGTTCTGATTTTATAATTCCTGAAGATATTTGGCTGCTTAAAGAAAAAATAACATTATTATTACTGTGTACATAGAAATAAAATGTATGGCAATAAGATCACAAAGGCTATACATGGTGAGACCACATGGTTTTTGATATTGTTGAAAGTATTACATATGTCCCCTTTTTCCCCATCAACACTCTTCACCCTGAATCTGGCTCCCCCGCCTCTCCCCCGCCCCCCCCCCCCCCGCCCGGCATTCATCACGCTATTTTCTGTGTCCATAGGTTATGCGTATATTTAGGGAGAGAGAGAAACATTGATGAGAAACATTGATCGGCTACCTCCTGCACACTCTTTACCTGGGATCTAGACTGCAACTACCAGGAATTGAACCTGCAATTTCTTGGTGCACAATGGCCAACCAATTGAGCCACACTGGCCAAGGCAAGACATCATTATTTTAATACACAGTAATGGCAATTTAGATATTACCAATTTATAGAATCTTTGCCCTGAAGACTTCTATGTTCCACTCCCACCCTGGTCCTCTTTTAGTCTGTACCCTAAGCTTTAAATTCTAAGTTCATTACAGGTGAGAGACTGTTATAGTCTGTTTATATTTCTTTTGTCATGATTGAGTAACCAAACCCAATAGAAGAAGCATTTTTAGATTTCAGCTATTGGTTCCACTTACACATTTCACAATTAGTAGAGTTGACTCAGTCTATTGTTTTTGTAATTAGAATTTGATCTCTTGCATTAGGATTTTTCTAACCATTTTACCCAAAATAATGTTTTTCTTTAATATTTTATTACTCTAATTTTAATTTATCTCTAAATTAGAGGTCTGGTGCACAAATTCGTGCATGGGTGGGGTCTGGCCAGCCTGCCCCAATTGGGGTCATTAGGACTAGGCTGGCTAGGGGAAGGGGACTTGGGAAGTTGGCTGACCAGCCCTGCTCCTTATCGGGATGGAAGGAGCCAATATGGGGTTGGGCTGGCTGAGCGGAGGGGATGAGAGCCATTGGCTGGCCAGTCCCGTCCCCTGGTCAAACTCCCAGTTAAACTGCTAGTGGAATTCCCGGTCAAAGGAACAATTTGCGTATTAGCCTTTTATTATATAGTGTAATTTAGAAAGGTTCCTAAGGTACCTAACAAATTTGTTCATATTGACTTTCATCTTATTAAAATGGTTAAGGAAGTCAGACAGTTTCAGAGTGAACTTAATCTGTTGTCTTACTGCAGTATATTTTATAGTGAATATCCTGTCTTCAGGATTGTACACTTATAAATTTGATTAAGATCAATATATAAGAACTGCACTGAAATATGTAGAATTTACAATAGGAGATTTTATGTGAATAAAAAGTAAATACATATTTTAGATATTTGAGTTTGTGCATTAAAATGCACCTGTGATAATAATTAGATAGTTTAGAAATTGGTGTCTTCCAAAGTGCTAGCATATTCCAAAACTATATTTAGAAAACAGAAAAAAAATAAATATGTATATTGGATTTCTGCAAAGAAATATCAATAACATACAATATTTTAATCATTCTCAAAAGTACATCTATCATTTTCAACTTCTATTTATGAAATTTTACATTAAAAATAACTTTCACCTTTATAAATATAATTTAAAGTACATAAAAGGGAAAAATAGTTTTTTATAAAGAGTATTCTAGATTGATAGGAAGATGGCAACCGGCAGGAAAGTAGGGAGGGAGAGAGTGTGTCAGAGTGAGGTTCCCATAGTGGAGAATGTAGACATGTGTGGTGTGTGTGTTTATGAGCTAGGGACAGTTAGATTCTGCAGGTTCTCCAAGAGGCTGCCAATTTGGGCAGTCTTAGACGGCAGAACCCTGCACACAAAGCAGACACTTCTGGGCAGCCAGTGTGGGCACAGAGACCACACCATCTTGAGAAACAGAGCTGCTTGAGACTAGGATCCTGGCCTCAGCACCACCCAGTCATATTTTAGACGCAAACCAGGACCCTGCAGCCACTGGGGACAGAGAACTGCGACCACAGCTTCAGAGCAACAGACAACAAGAATCCAGAATTCCTGGCCACAGATTTCTGTAAGTCAAAGAGACCATCCCCTCCCCTCCTCCGCCCTCCCACACCCCCACTCCACAGGATCATGGATAGCGCCATAGTAACTGATAGACCCGCCCCTCACTCGGGCTACAGAGCCTCTACAGGAATTTGAGCTTGGGAGCGCTCGCACAGAGACAGGAATCTGCTCCCCACAATGCAATCGGGCAACCAAACCCAAAGCCCACACAGGGCAACAATGCCACTGACTTCGATTCTGGGCAAGCGCACACAGAAGTCTGTTTTGTGCAGCGCACATGGAAATCTGTTTTCTGCAGCACAGGCACACTACAGTGCTACTGTGTAATCCTGTCCCCCATGGTGACCAGGATCCAGATTCTCCTGACAAGAGGCAGCACTGAGCACCACTGACTTGACTCTGTGTCTTACCATGTGTGCTTGGGATCCCTGATTCACATTGCATTTACACTAAGAGCCAGTGACTCCAATTCTTGGTGCATGCACACACAGGGCCCCTGATTCTCAGTGAGAAGCTGCATGAGGCAACAGAGAATCTGATACACTAACCTTGGTGCAGACACAGGGAAATTCTGACTCCTAGCATATGCTAGAGGACTCATTTTGGCACACGCCAACAGCACAGTGCAGGCGGTGTCCATGATTCTAGGTGTGCACATGAGACCACACTGAGCACTGGTAACACTGGCTCTGGGCAATCCTGGTTCCCACCAACCCATGACAGCCACACATCCTAGTGTTGGAGCACTTCAGTGACACTCGGGTAGTGCAAAGCTCCCATGACACACAGCCCAGGTCCATGCAACTTGAAGTCTGAATCTTCTGGTGATAGTCAGAATGGGAAGATGACACAATATCCAGAGGAAAGAAAATGAGGAGTCTCCAAGAAAGGAAATTAGTGAAACTGAAGCATGCAACATGACTGAAAAAGAATTCAGAGTGATGGTTGTGGAATTCATACATTGAGTGGTTGAAAAAATCAACAATCTATACAAGACTCGGGAAAAAATGAAAAGTGATATAGCTACAGTAAAAAAACACCATGGAAAGTTTCAACAGTAGACTAGAAGAAGCCGAATTAGTGAGCTAGATGATCAGGTACAGAAACAAACCCAATCTGAACAGCAACTGGAGAAAAAAATTAAAAAGCAGGAGGAAAGCCTAAGGGAGCTTTGGGACAACATGAAACAAAGTAACATACATATAATAGGGCTGCCAGAAGGACAAGAAGAGCCATAAGGATTAGAAAATCTATTTGAAGAAATAATGACAGAAAACTTCCCAGATATGGGAAGAAAAAAGTTATACAAGTACAGAAAATCCCAAGCAGGGATCAATCCCAAAAGACCCACACCAAGACATCTCATAATTTCAATGACAAAGAGAGAATTTTAAAGGTGGCAAGAGAGAGACAGAGGATTTACTTACAAAGGAGCCCCCATCAGATTATCAAATGATTTCTCAACAGAAACACATCAAGCTAGAAGGGAATGGAAGGAGGTATACAAAGTGTTGCAAAGCAAAGTATTGAATCCAAGAATACTCTATCCAGCAAGACTACCAATAAAAATTGAAGGGGAAATCAGAAGTTTCACAGACAAAAAAAGGCTAAGGGAGTTTATCACCACCAAACCAGCAATGTAAGAAATGCTAAAGGTAATACTGTAAAAGAAGAAATAAAAAGGTAAGAAGGAACACAGACACAAAAATAGATATGACTACAAACAAGTAGGTTTCAGTAATAACTTTAAATGTAAACAGACTAAATGCTCCAATCAAAAGACATTGAGTGGCTGAATGGATAAAAAAATGACCTATATGTATGCTGTCTATAAGAGTCCCACTTCAGAACAAGGGACTCACATAGATTGAAAGTGAAAGGATGGAAAAATATCATTCAGGCAAATGGAAATGAAAATAAAAGCTGGGGTAGCAAAATAGACCTCAAAGTGACAAAATAGACCTCAAAGTGAAGGCCATAATAAGGGATAAGGAAGGCCACTTCATAACATTAACAGGATCGATACAACAAGAGGATATAACTCTGATAAACATATATGCACCCAATGCAGGAGCACCCAAATACATAACAAAACTCTTGGAAGATATCAAGGGAGAGATTGACAACAATACAATCATAGAAGGGGGATTTAATATACCACTGACATCACTGGATAAATCTTCTAGGCAAAAAATTAGCAAAGACACAGCAATTCTAAATTACTCACTAGATCAGATGGACTTAACTGACATCTTCAGAACATTGTATATCAAAGCTATGGAATATATGTTCTTCTCAAGTGCACATGTAACATTTGAAAAAAAATAAACCACATATTGGGTCACAAGCAAAGTCTCCCCAAATTCAAGAAGATTGAAATCATATCAAGCATCTTCTCGGACCACAATGCCATAAAATTAGAAATAAACTACAATAAAACAATCCAAAAATCTCAAACACTTGTAAGTTGAATAGCATGCTATTAAATAATGACTGAGTTACCAATAAGGTCAAAGAAGAAATTAAAAGCATCCTGGAAACTAATGACAACAAAAACACAGCAATCCAAATTCTATGGGACACAATGAAAGCAGTCCTGAGAGGTAAGTTCATAGCTCTACAGATCTATCTCAAAAAGCAAGAAAAAATGGTAGTAAATCATCTAACTCTACAACTCAAAGAATTACAAAGAGAGCAACAAGAAAAGCCCAAAGTGAGCAGAAGGAAGGAGATAATAAAGATCAGAGCAGAAATAAATGACATAGAGACCACAAAAACAATACAAAAGATCAATGAAACCAAGAGATGGTTATTTGAAAAAATAACAAGATTAATGAACCTCTAGCCAGGCTCACCAAGAAGTAAAGAGAGGGGATCCAAATAAACACTGCCTGAACAGCTCCGGCTACACTGCATTCAATCAGTGAGCTGGTTTCTGATGACAACTAATACTGTACCGTATACAGGTAATAAATTTCCTTTTTTTGTTTTGTTCTGCTTCATGGAAAAATAGGACATCCCCTGAAAATAAGATCTAGCACATCTTTGGGAGCAAAAATTAATATAAGACACTGTCTTATTTTTGGGGAAACAGGGTATCATCAACAAATCAACAAACGACAAGTATTGGCGAGGATGTAAAGAAAAAGGAACTCTTTTGCACTGCTGGTGGGAATACAGACTGTTCCAGCCACTGTGGAGAACAGTATGGAGTTTCCTCAAAAAACTAAGAATGGAACTGCCATTTGACCTAGTGATCTCACTTCTAGGAATATATCCTAAGAAACTAGAAACACCAATCAGAAAGGATATATGTACCCCTATGTTCATAGCAGCACAATTTACCATAGCTAAGATTTGGAAACAGCCTAAGTGCCCATCAGCAGATGAGTGGATTAAAAAACTGTGGTACATTTACACAATGGAATACTACGCTGCAGAAAAAAAGGAGTTCTTACCATTTGCAACAGCATGGATGTAACTGGAGAACATTATGCTAAGTAGTGGTTCTCAACCTGTGGGTCACGACCCCTTTGGGGGTCGAAAGACCCTTTCACAGGGGTCGCCTAAGACCATCAGAAAACACCTATTTCCCATGGTCTTAGGAACCAACAGACTGCTCTTGGTGTAGCAAAGTGTAGCAATGTAGTTTACTGTTGTCATATGAAGACTGTTACCCATGCTACACCACAATTCAAGACAAAAATTTCATTCATTTATAATTAGAAATAAATATTTCACAATATATAATTACATATTGTTTTTGTGATTAATCACTATGCTTTAATTATGTTCAATTTGTAACAACAAAAATACATCCTGCATATCAGATATTTACGTTACAGTTCATAACAGTAGCAAGATAACAGTTATGAAGTAGCAATGAAAATAATTTTATGGTTGAGAGTCACCACAAAGTGAGCAACTGTATTAAAGGGTCGCGGCATTAGAAAGGTTGAGAACCACTGTGCTAAGTGAAGAAGCCAGTTAAAGAAAGATAAATACCACATGATCTCAGTCATTTGTGGAATATAATGAATATAAATTGATGAACAGGGACAGATCCAGAGGCAGAGAAGCATTGATCAGACTGTTAAACCTCAGAGGGAAAGTAGGGGAAGGTGAGAGAAAGAAGGAGAGATCAACCAAAGGACTTGTATGCATGAATATAAGCCTAACCAATGGACACAAACACCAGTGGAGATGAGAGCATGAGTGTGTGTGTGTGGGGGGAAGTTGGGAGGTTAATGGAGGGATGAGGACACATATGTAATACCTTTATCAATAAAAAAATAAAAAATAAAAGAATTCTAGCAAAAGAATTACAAATTTGGTAACTTGAGATGCTATTCTGGAACTTATGCTACTAGTTCAAATGTGCAAGCTCCAACTTAACAAATGTTTAAAATATTTGAGTTTTTAAAACAGAGCCAAAATAAACTCCATCTTTTCTAGAGATGACATATTTAGCCAAGTACAAGCAATACACATCTTTCAAACATCCCATGTATTTGTTTAAAAACCTCAGAAACTATGTGCATATATAATAAAACATGGACAAAATACTGAAATCACTGGAGCCTAACAGTTATCTTACAAATCAATATTTATAAAAGGTCAATGTACTTTTCTGTATGTGTCTGTGTGTATATAGATGTATACATGTGGTATATGTCTATGTATAAAGATACATCTTAAAATGTATATAGTTATGAATAGACATTTTAATTTATAATAATAAAAGCGTAATATGTTAATTAGACCAGACATCATTCCAGATGTCCTTCCGGATAAAGTTGGGGTCAGAGGGAAGCCCAGATCCTGGATGCCAAAGGGAAGCTGGTGCTGGCAGCCAGGCGAAGGAAGGCCTACTCTTGCACGAGTTTCATGCATCGGGCCTCTCATTGTCAAGATAGTTATCAACAATATAATATTGTCTTATGAAAAATTTGTGTTCCATACAAATTGTGAGTAGAGAAAATGTGTAAGCCATGGCTATTTTATCACTATAATATGACTCAATCATGAACATTTTAACAAAATAGAAACTTTAAAAATGATTATGATCTTTAAAAATACTACACATAAAAATGCTTTTCTATGCAACTAAATCCTATCTAATAGAAGAGTAATATACAGGTTGACCATCATTCCAACACACAAGATGGCTGCCCCCATGTGGTCAAAGGTCCTGCCCCCATGTGGACAGAACATGGCCACCACAAAATAGCCTGCAAGGGAGGGCAGTTGGGGGCAATCAAGCCTGCAGGAGAGGGCAGTTAGGGATGACTAGCCTGGCAGAGGAGGGAAGTTGGGGGCAACTGGGCCTGCAGGGAAGGGCAGTTGGAAGCACCCAGTTCTGTAGGGGAAGGCAGTTGGGGGGGGACCGAGTCTGCAGGGGAGCAGATAGGCATCAATCAGGCTGGCAGGGGAGTGGTTAGGGGGTGATCAGGCTGGCAGGCAGAAACAGTTAGGGGCAATCAGGAAGGCAGGCAGGTGAGCAGTTGGGAGCCAGCAGTCCTGGATTGTGAGAAGACTGCTGGGCAGTCGGACATCCATTGAGGGGTCCTATATTGGAGAGGATTCAGGCTGAGCTGAGGGACATCCCCAACCCCCGTGCACGAAGTTTTGTGCACTGGGCCTCTCTTCTAATATAAAAACAACAAATTTTTAATATTCCAACCTGTTTTTGTGTGAAAGAAAATCCCTTCAAAACAACCTAATCCTGTCAGCAAGTGATCTAATAAGATTCTTCAGTTTTTTTAAATAAGGAATTTTCTTCCTGAGAAAGGGAAATATTTTACTAGGTAAAATATTTTAAATAATTCTAAAATATGGCTTATTTATAAAAGTAGAATTAAATTTGCTCATATAAAATTAATTGCTTCCATTATAACTGTTTTTACCTTGCTTATAACTAATAGCCTTGCTAACAATTTGCCTATAACTGGTTTTATCTTTGCTCAGGTAGGTAAAGTAAGCCTTGAAGTTTAGACTTCCTTTTGATAAAACTACACTGTCAGGTTTTAGCATAGGCCAAATAAAAATAGTAACAAGCAACTCAAGATTATTTATTAATAATGGTCACAATATTCCTAATTAGTGAAGGCTAAGACAAAGCATGCTGCTACTACAATCCTATATAGAGGCAGCAATGCTATCTATCTACACATGCAGTTCAATTCACATTTTTGTTCTTCATTGAAAGAAATGCATACAGCCCCAGCCAGTTTGCCTCAGTGTATAGGGCACCAGTCCAAGGACTGAAGGATCTTGGATTTGATTCCGGTCAAGGGCACGTACCTTGGTTGCAGGCTCAATCCCCAGTGCATTTGGGAGGCAACCATTTCATATTCTCTCTCACATTGATGTTTATCTCTCCCTATCTCCACACCACCACCAACCCTCTCCTCCCACCATTCCATCCTCTCTAAAAATCAGTGGAAAAATATTCTCGGTGTGGATTAACATACAAAAAAAAAAGCATACAATCTTGATTTTTGGAGAATTCATTCGTAAGTGTATAAAAGAAATGGCACAATAATAGAGATTGTAAGATTTTAAATCTTTTTTAATTTTGAAGGGTTTGGTGATCTATGGTTTACATGAGGTTTTAGGTATAAGACCTCAGTTGTAAACCCTAGCTAGTCCTTGGCAAGTTCCTAGACTCTCTAGGTTTGTTTCATCATCTGTAAAATGTATGTAATAACAATAATACTAAAACCAGCAGCAGCAGCATTTTTATATGGCTCATACATATAATTTATTATTATTGTTGTTATTATTTAGTTGAAAGAATAAAAATATAAATGCAAAAAAAATCAAGTGCTATGCATGTTTGTGTTATTTTTCCTGATTTTCTTCTGAACTACTTATTTTTCTAAGAAATTATTTATCATGTTACTGTAGGGATTAGACTTTATGTTTAAAGCAAACTCAAAGAAACATCTCAGGGTATCTTCAAATACTTCTGAAATTGCTTTACTATTGAATATGTAGAGAACTGATCTTCAGTGAACAAGGTCATTTCTTCATGAAAAGATAGACAATTTGAAATGCTGTAGATAAACATTTTTTAAGTGCAAGAAATCAATTAATGATAATATTTGACTAAAATCAGTGGAAAATATGTAAGCATGTGTAATTTTGTAGACAATTCATTTTCAAGGGGATGCGTGATATTTTGGGGTGATTACCTATATTGAACAATAGATGTTTGAATTGTTTTATAAATTTAAATTTATAATATTAAATCTATAAAAGTTCTGAATACCAATTACAGGAATTGTTTGTTCTAATCTGATCATTTAGGTATAGAAAGAAATGTTTGAAAATTATAAAATGTCTGTGCTGCACTTTGTGTTTTAGAAAACCTCAAGCAAAATAATTCAAGAAAGACTTGTCTATTCTTTAGGGCTAAATTGAAAATTCAAGTTTCCTTATGATTCATCTGAAGAGGATTCAGGAATGGGTAATTTTATGGCAAAAATTTTTTTTCTCTTTACTTACCTCCATGACTTGTTCCTTCACACATTAAGCTATTATATGTTTCCATTAGAGCCTCGGGACAAGACTCTATGTATGACCCAATTATTTAAAGTTTCTCTATTTCGCTAGTCCCTGGCCTATGAGAGGCTCTAATTCTCTTTAGAACTATAGATCTAAGTAGCTTAATTTTAGCCCCTGTTGTTCTTTATTTTCTAACTCTTATAGTATAAAAATAGCTAAAAGCAGACAATGTGAGAAAATTCTAAATTTAAATTCAATGGCATGATTCTAACTCTCAGTTAATTTAATGGATAAAATAAGGAAGAAACTGATGTTAGCATTATGGTCCTTCCATTACTCTGTGATAAAGCACCTTACATTTTCCCGCAGGGTGAAAAAAAGAATTCAAACAGGTAATTTCCAATGGTGTAGGAAGGAATGGTGCATAAATTACTCTGTACTTGTCTTGAAAATAGGTAATAAAAGACAATTTACCTCAATCTTAAAGATTAATTGAAGTTTATGAATTTAGAAAAATTTTCACTTGCCTAAATAATTTTCTCTACTTGTCTTTTTCCCCCAATTCTAGACATAGTCATTTTCTATTGGCCTCTCATCTATTCAATCTAAAAAAGAACATGTTTTTCCTACAGCCATATCTATAAATTTTAGTTTTATTAATAATTTCATATGGTTAGAAGTGACTATGCTATAACTATTAAGTTATCTTTTAAATGAAAAACAGTATGTAGCCTGAATCAAATTGTAGGTTTTCTCTTTTCCAAGACCATATGTTTTTACATTATAATTTTATTGTAAGTTACATATTGAATTCTCTTCCTCCACAACAAAAATTCAAATGGTAATCTAAGATCATCAAAAAGCATGTACAACGTGTTGGATGGCCCCCTGCATGTGACACAGACAGATTTTCAAGCCAAAGTGTCCCAGTCTATTAGATAAACCTGACAATTTCTACAGCTTAAATGAAGTTTAGATAATTATTCATCAAAGCATTGAAAATATTGAATTTACAAGTACATAGTAACAACATCCTCTTTTCATTGTAGTCTATGTTGTTTTTATTGAAACAAAAATCATGATAATTTTAATGTACAAATTCTTATTAAAAGGAATTATACATTTAATTCTTAGTATCCATACTTAATATTCTTGAATACTAACAAAGATTACATGCATGCATTGAAGGAAGACTATTAACTCTTATGTCTTAGCTTCTCTCATCAGGTAAGAAATAAACTCTATATTGAAAAATGCGTGTATTTGAAGTTTTGACCTAACACAGTGGATTAAGGTTTAGACAATATTTACTTTGCTGCATTTTGATTCAGAAAGGGCCATATGTGAAGATATAATCCTGACCAACTTCACAATGTTTCTATAATGATCTTCCAGTAAAAAGCGTTATGTTAAATATAGTGAGGCAGAAAATAGTTACAAAATAAACTACAACTTTATAGCTATCCATTGGTAAAAGTCTGTAGTTAATACATTTGGTTAAATAACTCAAGTCAGCAACAAAGTGGTTAAACATTTGTGATTTGATTTTATCTCAGCTTGGAATGTCGTTGGAGTGTCCCACTTCTAACAACTGTTTGCTAAGTTAAGGCTTTAGTGTTTACACAGCGCTGAATGAATCAGCCTGGCCACCAGATGTGACTGCTTCCCAGACTGCCGCTTTCAGTCAGATCACTGTCCTCACGGGCCCTGCTCCAACCTTCTTCCTCAGGACGTCCACCAGCCTCTCCAACCTATTAGGAGCAAGGGGGCGGAAAGGGAAAAATGAATGTAGAAAGTGCAGTTATTGTCAGGAATGTTTTGGCCGAAAAAAAGACAGAGTTTGCCTGTGACCAAGCAATCCTGGTAGTCATGTTAAGAAATAAAGAATTACTGTAAATAAGAGATACTGGTGCCAAATGTCAAGTATCTGAGGTTAAAAAAACAGAAACAGCAACAACACAAACTTTAACCCAGATCTTTAGATTATGTGAGCATTAGATGCTACATGAAAAGTATAAGGTACTCATTTCAATATATTTACATATTTTGTTAAGGTTGTGAATCCATGATTGCTATGTAATGACAGCATGACACATTAAACAGAGAACAGTTTCAAATTGTATTACCTTATTTCAATAAAGAAAGTTAGCAATCTTACACCTGTTACTTAGCTAAATAAGTGACACATGGGTATATTGTACAATTCTTATGCATTAAATTTTTTTTTCATAGAGTTAGCTAATACAGCCAGGAATTAGGGGGCTAGTGGGAAAAACTTCATATCTCAGTGGCATGAAAATAATTTTAATATATAATAATTTTTATACAAATGATTTGATGGTGATAAAAACAGACTTTCTATACTACATTTGAAAACTTTCTAATCCTGAGAAATATAAATAAGCTAGAAATGACTAAATATACTTTCTTAGTCCAAGGTAGGTGATTTTCAGTTGATTAAAAACTCACCCATTATACGGAAAACAGAGTGAAAAGTTCAGAAGCCCATTCTGTGGTGGTTTTAGGCTACTCTCCGGGAGAGAGACCACATTCCTGTGGGTCAGTGAGAGTTTTGCTTGGCAAAAGATGATGGAATCAAACCATTAATTGTTTTTTTCTTTTATTTTCTTTACTAAAAGTATAAAACATTAACTAAAAATTTGCTTGTTGTTATAAACAGAGAAGTCTTCATTAAAAGCAAAAATTATGCCCATATGTGTACGCACTATCTTCTTTTCTCAAAGACTGTTGAGCAACATAGTCTAATCTGCTCCAGCTTGCCTCATTTATATGGACCCATGCATGAGGGTTCTTTGCAAAGAAACCCAGTACAGAGCTAGACACTAAAGGAATGAGGGCATTCTTAGTGTCGTATACACTGGTTCAGAGACTCATCAGCTGCATCCAATAGCTCAAGGTTTTGGATGATTCTGCATATATCGAGTCCTTTTAGAAAATACAAATATGAAATGAAAGAATTTGATGCATCAAAAATCTTTGCTTTGAGAAATGTAGTAATGATCTTAGAGTGAAAATGCAAATCTGTCCTACATTTGTTACTACAAATTTCTCAAATATAAGCTATACATAAGTTTTATACATTCAGGGCCTATTGGTGCAAATACTTGAACTAGAAGAGTCACTGAACAATTCACTCTATTCACAGACCAATTTGTATAAGTTGGACTACTGACCAAAATTAGTGCTGTCCTATATACTCTGAATATTATGGTTCATAGAATTACATAAGTCCTTTAATTCAGACAAAGTTTCACTAACTTGAATTGTGGAGGAGGGGGAAATGTCAGTATGGAATTTGAAGTGCATTGTTAAGAGATGATAGAACTTGAGTTAATTGTTGACAAATAGTTGCCAGTGGGAATCTTGAGAAGACATTAAGAGCATATCTCCGCATATATTGTAAAAAGTCAGGAAATCATTACTTCCAAGTTGGTTAAATATGTACCTCCTCCATAAAATCATCTGCGATATTAAAAAACTCCCTTGTAATATAAAAGTAAGCTCCATTCTGCATAGCTATTGTCACTACAAATTCTGAATTGGCGGAATCACAAATTACTGAGATGAATCTGTGTGTGGTTCTTCTGGCTTCACCTTTACAGATAGGCTCCTTTTACTTTTGTTTCCTTTTTATACATTACGAGTTTTTCCCATTTTGAACTAGTACAAATTGCTAAGGGAAGAGGTTAGGAGGAAATACTTAAATATCATGTTTTGCAATGTCTTTACTATATTTCAACAATTACTAGATCAACCACATTCTCAGTTTATCCAGGTTGAATGATTTATGAAAATTTGATCCCAGAAATGAGAAAAATGTCAATTACTTAGTTTTGTAAAAGCTTACTGACTTCGGAAACACAATGAAGAACCTATTCCTTCCTGTAAGGAATGAGATAGCCCTGCCAAACGTGGACTGTGCCAACAGGAAGATAGGTGTGCATGTCTGTTGAAGCACCTTGCAGGATTTGCCTGCAGGCTATTCTTTACTGTCCAAATCAATAATATCTTTTTAAAAATTATGTCGGTTACTAGAAGAGGCTCCAACTACTTTACATTTTACTCAACAGTAGATTCCCCAGGGCTTCATGAAATAGGAAAAAGGTTAAAGCTAAGATTAGGATTTCTTTATTTTAAATATGAAGACACCAAAGCAGACAAGTAAACCCTTATGCAAGGTCATGGGTAAAACAATGACAAATCTGGGCCTGGTTTTCTTGTTCTTAAGTCCAAAGCTACTTCCATTAGGGTTTGGGTTATTGGAGAACTATAGATTTCAGATTATAGATAAATGGATTATTTGTCATAATAGCTTCACTAAAACTCTCTCTCAAATTCTTAAGTCAAATCGGGAACACATTTGTTGGTGTATTTCATCTATTATTTTAGTAACACATTATAGAAAAGTAAGCTGATGATATTAATCATAAATAGGATTTAGTAGTAACAATCTATTTTTGCCATAATGTAATTTCTATATAAACTTAAAAATATAATTAGCTATATTCTAGATAGAAAACTTATTTTTGCAGTGAATATCCATATATATAAAAGGCTAATATGCAACATGTCCCCTCAGGAGTTTGACTGAGAGACCGAGAGTTTGATCACTTGCTATGATGTGTGATGACCACCAGGGGGTGGCATGGAACAAAGGAAGGCCCCAGCCAGCAGCCAGCAGACTAGGAAGGGAAGCCCTGGCTGGCAGCTGAAAGGAAGGCCATGGCTGGCATCCAGAAGGCCCCCATTGGTCCTGATTGCTGATCTGGCATAGGGACCCTACCTGTGCACAAATTTCATACACCAGGCCTCTAGTTATTTTTATATTTTCTATGTATCTGTGTAATATGTAGGTAATACAACAAAATATATAATTTTATTTTTATTTTACTTTATTAAATTGCATTTATTGGGGTGACATTGTTTCACAAAACTGTAAAGGTTTCAAGTGTACAACTCAATAAAACATCATCTTTACATAGTGTCCTGCACCCATTGCCCCAAGCAAAGTGATTTTATGGCACCATTGCCCACATTCACCTACCTCCATCCCCCTTCCTCTCTGGCTCTCACCACACTGTTGCCTGTGACTATAAAAATACATGACTTTCCATCAAGTTGATGAACTGTAAGTTATTTACAATTTTCTTAATTGATTTACTTCTAATTTTTACTTTTACAGGATATTGTGATATATTAAAAGAAAGTCAAGTAATACTTAATGGGTACTGTGTACCAGGAACTATGAGAAGTAATTTATGCACATATTTAATTTTTATTATACTTGACAAAACAAAAAGTAATTAGATCAGCACTACACTGCTAGTGAATTCCAGATGTAAGCTAGGTTAATTATCATCCCTCATCTCTCTGGTGCTATACCTCTTTCAAAAGTACTTTGACTTTGAAGGCTCATTTCTAAATTGTTGTGGGCTTGAATTGCTCTTGTTGACTTGATAATTTTGTTGCAACCCGACTGAAAGGAGTAAAAACAACAAATCCTCATTTTGAGAGTAATTTTGTACTTTTCAATGTGAGAGTAGCATTCTTACTGGCTAGACAATTTTCTCCAGAAAAACCATTCCTATTCTTTAGGCAATGAGGTTACCCCATCAAACATAGTTGCCATAAAATAATTTCTTTCAAAGAGAAAGAACCAGGGAAATTCAAGAGAGATGGATAACAACCATCTTTAGCAGAGGAGACAGAAAAGCCTTGAAAAGTGCTGCCCTTTGAGTTTTCCATTAGTTTCTAAGGCCTAGCCCTCCTTCAACCATGGCGGCTGGGTGAGAAGACTTGAAATGTATTTTTCTTTTCTTTTGCTATGATGGCTGTTCTTTCTCTGATTTTTTTATTTTATCAATTTTTCTTTATACTTTTCATGAATTCCTTAAGAGATATTATTTCCTTCCTTTATTCTACTTAAATACTAGGACTTCCAAATACAGATCTCCATCTCAACTCTTTTCTGAGTTTTAGATTCACATATGCAACTGTCCTCTTGCTTCTTATCTAAAACAAAACTTTCCTTACCTCCCCTGTGTTTCAGTATTTCCTATCTTGATTAATATTAATGTTCATTAATTCACTCAACCTCTAAGCTGAAAAAAAATCTAGAGGAACGTGATACACACACACACACACACACACACACACACACACACACACATGCATTTTCTTACTTCAGTTTGAACTTCTGAAAACTTTGTGCTAAAACCACTAAGTAGACAGTAGGAGGAAATGAAATGTTTTTATTTATCTAGTACCATTATTTTCATTTTAGAACGATCACACTGGGATGGAGGCAGTTAGCCTATAGGTAGGAAGACCAGATAGGTTTTTATTAAAATTATTATAGTAAGCTCAACAATGTGAATGTACTTAAGACCACAAAACTGTACATTTGAAAACAATTAAAATGGCAAATTTTATGTTATGAGGATTTGAACCAGACCTGCAAATGGAAAGAAGGAGATGAATTTGAAAGATATCTAGAATATGGAATCAAAAGGATCTTGTGACTTTTGAGAGTAGGTCAAGTGAGATGAGGTGGTCAAGAAGGATGGCTCCCAGGTGTCTGGCTTTGGTGAATAGACAGATACTAGTAGCCTTTTGCTGATCAACAAAGTGGAGAGGAAGAGCAGAAAATTTTGTATGGGGGAAGTATGTGTGTGTGGAGGATGAATTCGTACAAATTTAACACATTGGTGGAACAGTAAGTAGGTATGCGAAGTAAGCAATGTACTAGTATATAAGAGTGTATGTTAAAGAAAGAATTCTAGGTTTGTGACAAAGATTTCAGTTCAATCAATAAACATTTGTTCTGATTCCTATGTACTAGTTATTGTTCTAGCACTGATTAGTCAAAAAACAGTACATGGTCTCTGCTTGTAAGAGAAATAAGGAGGGAACATAGATCTTTATGTGGATAACTTCAATAAGTTACTGGCAAATGCCATCATAAAAGAATAAGTACAAGTATTAAACAGAAAAGGCAAGAAAGGCTCGGGGAAGAAGGAGTCTAGAAGCCTTCTGACAATGTGTGAGTTAAGTATTGAAGGATAAGAAGGAAAGAATCACATTGAGAAGAGTGGTATGGAGAGGGGGTAAGGCTGGCATTCCAAGAAGAAACAACAATGTGTGTGGAGGCACAGAGGAAGGAAAGCATTATGTATCAAGTCCTGCCAGTTGTATGGTTTCTCAGGATCATGAAGTAGAGGAGGCGGGGAATAGCTTAAATGAGGTTGGTGGGCCATGACTAGGTTTTTCTCTAATTTGCAACTGAAGCCATTGAAGTGAATGGAAATGTTTACAGAGAGAAATAAAGAAGTGAGATGGGAAGAGGACAGAACCAAAGTGAAAACAAATATTTAAAGTAAAGAGGTTGACATGAGAATTTGAGAAAACAGGAAAGTAAAAAATGGATCAAGAGTAGGTGCTGTAACAGAATCCAGGGAAGAGAATTTCAAGAAGGGTGTGATTAACAGGGTTAAATACTTAAACCAGATCAAAGTGAAAAGTGCAGTTGATTAGGGAATGACAACCTTTTCAGTTTAATAGCATGATGGAAGTAGGAGGCAGCCTAAATGGAATGTGAAAAAGTGAAGACTAACTAAAGGCATTTTAATAAGAGCTTGGTGAGAAAGTAAAGACTGTAGTTATAGGAAGATGTTAGGCTAAGGAAGTTTTTAAAGAAATGGATGACACAGCAATATGTTTATGGGTTCTGGGAGGTAAGACTATGGGAAGACACTAAAATACAAGGGATGAACACGATACCTGTTTTTTTTAAAAATTAAATTCTTTATTGTTTAAAGTATTACATAAGTTTGCCTTTTCATCCATTGACCTCTGCCCGACCACCCCCATCTCCCAGCATATGCACTCACTGCCCCTCTGCCCCCATCTGTGTTCCTTGGTTATGCTCATATGCATGCATAAAAGTCCTTTGGTTGATCTCTTACCCCCTCACTCGCCTCACCCCTTGCCTTCCCTCATAGGTTGGATGGTCTGTTCAATGCTTCTATGACTCTGGTTCTATTTGTGTTCATCAGTTCATGTTGTTCATTATATTTCACAAATGAGTGAGATCATGTGATATTTATCTTTCTCTGACTGGCTTATTTCGCTTAGCATAATGCTCTCCAGTTCCATCCATATTGTTGCAAATGGTAAGAATTCCTCTCTCTCTCTCTCCCTCTCTCTCTCTCTCTCTCTCTCTCTCTCTCTCTCTCTTACAACAGAGAGGTATTCCATTGTGTAGATGTACTACAATTTTTGAATCCACTCATCTGCTGATGGGCACTTAGGCTGTTTTCAAATATTAGCTATTGTAAATTGTGCTGCTATGAACATAGGGGTGCATATATCTTTTCTGATTGGTGTTTCTGTTTTCTTGGGGATTACTAGATTAAATGGAAGTCCCATTTTTAATTTTTTGAGGAAACCCCATACTGTTCTCCACAGTGTCTGCACCAGTCTGCATTCCCACCATCAGTACAAGAGGGTTCCTTTTGCACTTAGAAGAAGCGATAAGCAGCAAAATAGCCAGTACTTGTCCTTTGTTGATGATAGCCATTCTGACATGTGTGAGATGGCACCTCATTGTAGTTTTGATTTGCATCTCATGGATGATTAGTGACTGAGAATGTTTGCATGTTTCTTGGCCTTCTGTATGTTCTCTTTCAAAAAGTGTCTACTTAGGTACTTTGTCCATTTTCTGATTGGATTGTTTATCTTTCTTTTGTTAAGTTGTATGAGTTCCCTATAAATTTTGGAGATTACACCCTTATTGGAGATAACATTGGCAAATACGTTCTCCCATGCAGTGGGCTTCCTTGTTTTACTGATGGTTTCTTTTGCTGTGCAGAAGCCTTTATTTTTAATTTTTATTTTTTCATTTTTAAAATATATTTTATTGATTTTTCACAGAGAGGAAGGGAGAGGGATAGAAAGTCAGAAACATCGATGAGAGAGAGACATTGATCAGCCGCCTCCTGAACAACCCACAGAGGAGATGTGCCCGCAAACAAGGTACAGGCCCCCGACCGGAATCGAACCCGGGACCCCTCAGTCTGCAGGCCGACGCTCTATCTACTGAGCCAAACCAGTCTCGGCCAGAAGCCTTTATTTTGATGTGGTCACATTTGTTTATTTTCTCCTTAGTTTCCATCGCCCTAGGAGTTGTGTCAGTAAAGATATTGCTACGACATATGTCTGTTATTTTCTTCTTCGTTTTTTTTGTTTAAAGTATTATAGATAGTACCCCGTTTCCCCGAAAGTAGGACATTCCCCGAAAATAAGACCTACTTCCAGTTTTGCCTCTCGCTGTAATATAAGGCACTCCCCCAAAATAAGACCTCCCCGATAATAAGGCCTTCCCTAAACATAAGGCCTCCCCAGAATATAAGGCCCCAAAGCTACCGTAAGACATCTGACTCCAATCAGTGAGCTGGTTTGTGATGACAACTATTACCATACCGTATACAGGTAATAAATTTTCCTTTTTTTTTTTTTTTTGTTCAACAATAAAGGTGTACCATATTCTTCTTCATGGAAAAATAAGACATCGCCTGAAAATAATACTTAGCCCATCTTTGGGAGCAAAAATTAATATAAGACACTGTCTTATTTTCAGGGAAACAGGGTAGTATATATGTCTCCATTTTTTGGGGGGGGGGGGGGGGGGGGGGGGGGGGGGGGGGGGGGG